>WBNO01009701.1:88376-179177 GCA_013400575.1 Peucedramus taeniatus
CCGCCCGCGGCATCGCCCGCAGCCTGCGCGTGCCGGGGCAGCTCCCCCGCTCCAGCCGTGCCCGATGCCCCCCCGCGCTCCAGCGGCGCACGGAATCCGGAATGAATGAGAGCGAATTGCCTGTGTACTTGGAGCTGCAGTTCGGGGAGAGTAAAGGAAAATCCCCAACCCCTCTCCCCAGAAGTTCATGAGCCCCGGTTCCAGAAAGTGATCGTTGTGTGTGGTTGTGCGTCATCGTGCTAAATTTGTTCTAGCGTAGGGCTTCTGGGCCTTTTATTTTCTTGAAGGAAGCTTTAAATGAAGGCTCTCCAATAAAGCCTGTGAAGGCAATGTTTATTTTCCTATTTTTCAGGTAGCCATCCTATTCCTTTCTTCTGAGCTGGAAAGCATGTTATCGTAATCTGGTTGCATCCAATAAAAATATTTTGATTTTCCGAGTGTGTTTTCTCATATTCAACAGTTGTACAAATGCTTAATATTAGGATGTTTCTTCAGTCCTCATGGGACATATTTACTGACTTCAGAAAATGCTGCGTCTCCTCCCAAAACTTGGATGTAGTTGGGATACTTAATAGTTGTGCTTACAAAACCAACAAGGCTCTCAGCGTGGTGTTAAGGAACAGGCCAATACATCCTTGGCCTTGACACGATCTCAATGAATGCTGATGTTGAAATAGCGAGGAGGAGCTTTAAGCGACAGTGCATTGGGTGTGCTTTCTCTGCCGTGCCAGTGTCTCCTGTCTGTCAGGAGAGGGCCCGAGCTCTGACAGGAGTTCCCCTCCATTCAGATGGAAATAAGAGCTTGCAGCTACTCTGCCAGTTGAATAGCAAAGGATAGGAAATTTCCACTATGCTGTTGTCTAGTGATCTTTCTGTACAGGCAGGTTTCCTCAAGTGCGTGGGCTGGGTGTGTGGATTGCAGAAGTCTGGCTGTGTCATGAGTCTGAGCAGCACAGACTGTAGATATGTTAGAAATAGCTTGCAAGTTTGTTGGTTTGTTTTTTTTTTTATTTATTTTTTTTTTTTAAAGGGGAAGCATAAAATGATCTTCTCTGTTTAAACCTATCTAGTAGAAGTCACTTAGGATGTTACTAGACCATGTTAACCAAGGCCAACAGATAACATTTGAAGCTGAAATGACTTAGTTGGTAACTGAGTTTCCACAGTTACTTGGGAAAGTATCTGTAGACAGTTTGAATAATTTTACATTGTGTAGGCAAGTCAAATAATTTTACTTCATTAAGAAGTAAAATTATAATTAATAATAGCTATAATAACTACTTTATTTAGTAGTTTAGGTGATTGACATGTGGTTACTACTATGTACCATTTCCTCAACCTGGACATTAGGAAGTGAATGTTCACTAACACCTATTTTCAGTGTTTTGTTTGTTTTGGCATTCCATTATTAACATACTGTGCTTATTTAATTTAATCATAATCTGACTATTTTGGGGTGTGGTGTGTGGCTTTCTGTTAGGTTTTACTTTTTAATGGCAGGACACTAATTGGGTGACTGTTGGCACAGGAGAATATGCAGGGTTTGATCTCCTTCTGCTCTTGCAGTCGAGGTGTGAGCTTAGAGCTCTCTCACCAGCTACAGTTCCTTTTCTGTTGCTGGTCTCTGGGCTGAAAGGCGAGGACACAGGGGAGGAGAGCTCTGGTTGCCAGTCTGCTGGGTTGTCATGTCTCCAGGGACAGCACAATGAGAATTCAGCTGGCTCTGGTTCTTCTGTGCGTATTTCTCTCATCTCAAGACAGCTTCCTCACAGAAATAAGAGAGGAGCGGTAGAGAAGCTGTTAAGTAATTATTCACAGGATGTGCAAGTTTTGCCTAGTCTGACATAGTCCAGGGGGCTTATGTAAATGGTAACTGCAAGGCAGTGATTCTCTGTGAATCCCAATGCTATGGCATTGGAGTACTCCTCTATCTGCCATTTCCAGGTCAGGATTTGTGAAAAGATCAAATACAAGTGGTTCTGTACTCGTTTGTCATGTAACAGAGGTTGCATTTTAGAGTTTGGTGATGAGTTGTTTTTTACAGCTTGGTGAAAACTGTATATTATGTCTTCTCCTGCGGAAAAAAAATTGGAGACTTTCACCTTATTTTTTTTCATACTTGAGGGGTGCTTCAGTTTGAATCTTTCACAAGTTGATATCCAAACCTACACACACTCCCCCCCAAACTCTTCTATTTTTAATTACTCGGCATAATAATTTGTTGCATTAAAAGAGACAGAAAATGCTGGGAAAAACTGCCGACTTGAGGCTGTGCTGTTCTCAGCAGCAAGGCATGAGGGGTGCTGATAGACCTGGAAGAGGTGACGGGAATGAGGGTGGGTCTGGGTGCACCCAGCGTTTAATCAGGTAGAGCAGAGAAAGGAGGATTCGGCAGACTGCTGGGTGGGGTCTTCCTGCGAGTTAAAGGAAGATCCGTGCCTGTCTCTGCCTGTAATGGCAAGGTGCTGTGTCTGCCTGGAGTTAGCAATGATGGAGTGAGATCGTCATAAACATCTTGTAATGAGATGCTCACTGCATTCTCAGATGTGTGCATTGTCTTACAAGAGAATTCTTTATGCATAAGTTTAATAAAAAATAATTTGTGCTAAAAAAGAAGGGCAGTATAGACTGTAGGAGTACTTCATCTCTGGTTGCACTAGATGTCATGTCAAGTGTATTTATGTCTTTCTGTAAAGCTGGTTGTGTCAGGGTGTTCGAGGTAGAAGTGACATTGCCTTGAAGTGCATAGAAATTCAGACCTACTGAATTTTCTTTTGAATACTTAGTTGTATCCTTTGGTGCACAGATATGTGTTTGTAATTACAAACAAACAAAGACCCCACCAACAAAACCCAACACCTTATTTCTAGGAAAGCTTTCCACTATGTCAGTGGAAATACACTCTTGCTGGCCACCATAACAAAGGATCCAGCTTTGTTTCTTTTTTTTTTTGTCTTCACTGAATTCCTGGTTGGAATCAGTGAAGACAAAAAATGTGCTGTCAGACTTCCAACTGCTTTTCTGATATGGTTATTCTGTCTTCTTTATTGGTGTTTTGAGCAGGGATTTATTGTCATTTAGCTTTCTCCATGAGTAGTGTAATATTAAAAATTCTGGCATCACTGTCTGCCATTGCAGTAGAGTATTTTATTTTCCTTGGCTCAGAGCACTTTGTAAAAAGGCATCTTGCTTTGTCTTGTAACAGATATCAGTATACTCTAGTAGTACAGTAAGTGTATTTTGTGGTGGTGGTGGGGTGTTCTAAATGCTTAATCATGACATCACACCCTGCCTTTTGTGATTCTTTGCAAGTGTTGCACTTGACAGTTTTTATTGTCTCCTGAGGTGTAGCCATGTTCTCTGTGGAGCCCTGGCTTATTGTGACATGAAATATAACATGGGGCTGAGGTTATATTTCTTCCTAGTCTTTTTGTTCCTCCCTCTGCTGTCACCCAAATCTGGAAAACAGTTGTTCTTGAGTGTCCAAGAAATAAGATTGAAACATGAGTAGTGATTATTTCGTGTGTATAGTTAGGTTAAAGTAAGGAAGTCATCTTCAGGTGGACTAAAACTCCTTGATGTTCCTGCACTGGTAGTAGTCAGTAGGAATATCACTTAGGTGTTTAAGTCCCACTTGTTAAAGATACTGAAGAACAATCATGCAGGTGATATGATCAGTGCAGCATGGAATACAACAAACCATAAAAACAGAATTTAATTTTTGTTGTTGCAGGTAATGTTGAATAGTTGCTACCCTGTTTGTGGGAGTGTTTATATTGATACCTGTATATGTCTAACTATGCATTGCATACAGGTAGATTTGCCAGTCTGGTTTATGCCAGAGTAAAGTAGTAACGTACTTTTCATTTACGTTTCATGTAAAGTTTGGAAAGCTTGTATTCCACGGAAATGATGGCTGGGTGGGTGATATCTTGCATTCACCAGAGTCAGAAATTCTAATTTTCACAGTGGCAAAGTGTTTTGATTCCTGCAAATGAATTCCAGCTAATGACAGTATCAACATGTTGGTTCAGAAATTGAAGTCTACCAGATTTGACTTGCTTGTCGATGTGGTTAGGATATTAACACACAAGAAGTGTTTTTGGTACTTTGATGCCCTGCAAAAAGAAGAGCAAACCAAAACAACTAGGTAAATTGTAATGCAGAATTGTGGTTTTGAGTTTTTCTTGTGTTACCGTTTTGGTGTACAAGATGTTCTACAACAATTGAATTGGGTTGCATGTTAGATGTGGAAGCTGTACTTTGTTTGGAGGAAATATGGAAGATAACTTTTCACTGTTACTTGGGTACATCTTGTTTCCTGACAAGAAATCCAGTGTTATGTGAAGTTATTTTGGCAGAGTTTCTTGACAGGTTATGGCTTGCTCACTGTGATTAGCTAAGGATAATTAGTACTAATAGGCTCACAAAGAGCAGCTTACTCAGTTTGGAGCTGTTGGAAGTTGCAGAGGGGATTTTTGTTGTTTGTTTTTTCCCTGTTTTTAATGGGGCAGAGTAATGTAAATGGGTCAGTTTAATGGTCAGTGTTCTGCAGTGCATTTAAAAGCGATATTAAAATAAAGATGAAGAATAATCTGTGTGTGAGCACGAATGTGCTTTGCTGTGCTGGGGGAGGCTGGTGGAGCTTCAGGGAACAGAACAGAAGCAGCCTTTCCAGCCGTGCTCTGCTGCATATCCCCGGCGGGTGGCTGCTGCTGGGAGGAGCGGGGCTGGGGAAGGTGCTGTTGTCACTGCAGTCTCCACCACAGAGTGGGGATCACTGTTACCCCTGTACCAGGGGTCCCCAGCAGTGCCCTGCAGCTGCCCTTGGTGGGGAAGGGGTCCTGGTGCCACCGGCCCCGCTGGAGTGAGGGGCTGTGCAGGTGGGTGGGCACCAGTGACCCCACGGGAGAGAGCTGCCCCTTGTGGCACCTGTCCTTCAGGGTCAGCTCCGAGGCCAGTGTAATAGATGGTATGGATTAATTCATGCTCCTATGAAATATAGGAGTGATTGTGAAATAACTTACGTTCATAAATGAGTTGAGCATGTATGAAAAACCTCTAAAGGTTTAAACCCACAAGCAAAGGTTGGGGAGGATTGCTTCACAGGATTGCAAAACAACGGGTGGCAGCGGAGGGGAGCTTAATTTACAAACTAAAAGACGTGGCTCCAGCAGAGATGAACCCTTCCTGGGACTGATTGGGGAACACCCGCTGATGGTGGCTGACAAGTGCCCACCATCGAGATAACCAGGGTCGTTGGACCCTCGCATCTGAATGCCAGGTTCCCTAACTCAGCATCTGATCTCATCACTTCCCAGAAACGGCTTTGTCCAGTCCAGCACAGAGAAAAGGAGACCTCATGAATCCGTGAAGCAACAAAGGAATAGGAGAACCTCTGCCTCAGGAGGAAAAAACTATATAAAAACTGACTCGATGGAGGCAGCATTCCAGAACAGAGGGGGTTCTGATGCCATAGAGGTCAGACCAGAGTTCACCCAGCGCCGATCCCGGGCTCGGCGTTGTCCCTTTAATTGTGGCTATGCAAATTGTATCTTGATCACAAAATAAAATTTCAATTTTTTTATTATTACTAAATTGGTTGAATCACTAATTTACCTATAATATCAGGAATGCAGGTAGTGTGGTAGTGTTGGCCCAAAGCAGAACTCTGCTTAGGGCCGTGTCTGCTTAAAACTGCACACCGTGGTGCTATGATTGCCCATGTTACATTCATCATCTTTTTCTTTTTCCAATGAAGTTTGGCATATTGTTTTAGAAATTAAAATACAAGTGTATTCTGAAATAATTTCCCTGATTTTCTTGCTTTTACTCTACTTGCCACAGCAGCTGCTTGTCTTGTCTTACATGTCAATTTCTTCTGTTCCATTGGGACTGCTTGATGAATGTCTTGCTCACTTGATGGAAGGTGTACTTTCTGGACAGTTTGATGAAAGTATTCACTAGCTGATTAACTTGTATGGATCAAAATGAGAGCTGACCAGAGGTTTTGTAAGGGACCTTTTTTGTTTGGTTGGTTTTGTAATACTCAGAACACATTGGATATTAATCAGATGATCCTTGTTCTGTTTTGAATCCAGTTAAAGCAATTACAGACTTGTAGGTAAAACACATTGCTGCTGTGCCAAATACAGATGCAACTTTTGTAATGGTTTTTGTTGACTAGAATTTCTACTATTTGTTTTTATGTTCTCATTTAGCAGCTAAATAGCCTAAGTAACCTTAGCAATCATTCACAATAGATGTCCAGCTGTATAGAGTAATCTTGTTTTTCTGTTTGCGTACTTCGCTACTTCTGATTGCTGCATAGAATCTTACATCTTGGTGGTTTCAAGTGTATTTTAAATAGCTGACCATTTTCAAGTTATTGCACATTGGTAGGTAACTTCCTCAACATGTGAGGTTGAAAACTAAAACCCAACAGAAAACCCACCGACATTCAGCTGGTCGCTCTTGAGAACTTTACTTACAGTAAAGAATTTGGAAACCACATCATTATTTTAATAGATGTACACAGAATTGTTTTGGGAGAAGTGAAATGGGTTCTTGGATTTTTAGCAGTCATGGGCTTCTGGGGATCATACCACACTAGAGACTATTTCAGTGCAGAGTGCAAGCATCGTTTCTGGGACTGGAGCCAGGGCTTAGGCTTCCTTCTGTCATCTTCCAGTGGACAGTATATAGCACTGGGGTACAGTTGTGTTTACTTTTGCTCTTTTCTGTGAAAGGTTAAAAAGTTCTGCACTTGATTCTCTCATGTAATTAAGTGTCAGTGATAGAATGTTGCTTAATGGTTTTGAAGTGCTTTTCTTCATACCCGAGTTAAATCTCTGGCTTCTGATAGCACCCTTATGGCTAGAATATCTAATAAAAATAGAATTTGTGTCAACATTTGGTTATGTTTTTGAATTAGAATGGTTTTAAAGATGGCTCTCAGTCCAAGCATCCAGTCCCCTCAGTACTTTTAATAGCTCCCATTCTTTTTGACAAAGTCTCTACATGTGTCCTTAAGTCTCAGGTGCTCAGTCTTAAAACAGAATCCCACACATTTTTTTAGGTTAGTGTTGAGTGCTCAGTTAATTAAACAAGTTGCAGCAGATAATATCTGTGTAGTTGGTGGGGTTGCTGGGTCCCCAGGGTAGATTGGTAAAGCTGGTGTGTGTGTTAGGCTGGGATAAATCTGAAGAGAAGGCTTGGTTTGTTTTCAAAAGCATGTGGCAGAAAGCATTTTCACCTTGAGAAGTAACTTGTAACTTGATGTGTGTGAAGGACTACTCTGTGTGAAGTTCCCTAAAATATCAACTATGTTGTTGAAGCACCAATTGCTTCCTCCCTGATCTGGATCCAGTGTAATAATTTTGTATTTTCGCTCAGTTCTTTCATCTTCCCAACAACCAGATACAAAGCTAAAATTCCAGTAAACAAGTGACAGTTTATTTTTTTTCTAATGCATTGCTTAGTCATTTTTGCTAGCTTTCCTATATAGCCCAAAGAGTGGTTTTTAATGCTTCTCTCTTTAAAATAGAGATGCCAAAATGCCCTATAAGCTTTAAGAATCAGAAAGTATTAAGAAAACCTCTTTGTATGCATTATTGTGCACTGTGTATTACATATGTATGCTAGAGGCATATTTATGGCTACAAACATTGTATTGCTAATTTCCTATTTCTGATTTTCAGAATAGGTAATGAAATTAGATGAAACAAAAATAGTAATTTTAGCTTTTTCTTTACAGGATTGATCTTGCTATTCTATCTGGTATTCTATGGCTTCCTAGCAGCACTCTTCACATTCACAATGTGGGTTATGCTTCAGACACTGAGCAGTGATATACCGAAGTACCGAGACAGGATTTCTAGTCCAGGTAACACTGTATTTATTTTTTCATTAACCTCTGTCTGGTTTAACAACTGAGTTTCATTTGAGAGCTCTTTTGAAATATGAACCTCTTATGGGAAATCATCATCATTATTCAGTTACTTGCAGGTTGCAAAGGTAAAACTTGGTGTGAGGCAAGTTATATATGTTTATAGCATAAATTAGGCAGTAGCTTTTTGTTTGGTTTTTCTTTTTTTGCTAAATTTTGCTGTTTTTTCCTCTAAGCTCCTCTCAGTTGAATTTGTCATGTAGATCACAATTTTGCCTGCAGATCCACACAGCATGCTGATGTAGAAGTTGTCTTATAATTTAATCAAATTGCTGTAAAGGTACTTTAAACCAGTTCTGTTGGATCAGATGGAAGGCCACCTTGATTAGAGTTTGATGCTTTGCAGAAGGTACAGGAAGGCTGTACTGTGGGTGTGATCTGCTCAAGGGCATGTAAGGACTGTGGCATATAGAGACCTTTGCAGAGTTTTTATTACAGTATTAGGTAGCTTCCACCTGGACATGGAATGTCTGGATTTCAGGGATTGCAGACCTGTTAGGAAGGGATCCACTAGAGTAAGGGTCCTCTTTATGATGAAGCTAAGTCTGTGTAACACGTAGCTGCCACTGAAAATGGTGTCTTGCTTCTTTTGTGAGCTGCCCACCTGTCTCACTGTTGGTTGCTTCAAGGAACTAATTGTATGTTAAAAAAAACAGCCCTGTACAAATTAGAATGAGTAATAAGGTGGTTGTGTTCACCAATATAATAATATACTGGTAGAAGTGAGACAGCATTATTTTTTTAAATAGTTTTTTCCTTTTGTTGAATGCAAAGCTCTTAAAATGAAACATCATCTTGCAGCTGTATCCACATTTAAGATGGTGCAGTGATCTTTGTGAGCAAGTTGCAGTTGGGCTAGTGTGATAAATGTCTCTGGAGTCTGAACAGAATTTGTTTTGGTGTAGTGTTCTGGCTTCTCTAACAAGTGTTATACTGTAAGGGATTTTGAGGATTTGTGCTGTTTTTCAGGCTAAGAATGGGCTAGATGCTTGAAAGAATAATTAAAAAAAAAAAAAAGAGAAGAAAAATAAATGAGGGAACAAAAAGGTGGCTTAGTTGACCATTTCTCCCCATTTCCATTGTGTCTGTTGTGAGAGTTAGAAGCATTGTAGTGGATGGAGCTGTGGCTTAGTGCTGGGCTTGAGTGACATTTCTCTCACGTAATTCAGGGTATTAATTTTCCTTGGCTTTGAAATAAATTGTAAGGGATGTTTGTTTTTAAAAGTATCTATGCCACAATTAGTTTTTAATTGAGGAATTCCCGTAACATTTCTGAATTAAATATCTTTATTAACCATGTGTTTAGTAACTCATACATTAAAGTTAATCAAGTTGATTGTTTCTGTTTTAATGTTTCTCCTTAACTCTGTTGTTTTTCATTTGCAGTGAGACATGTAATGTTCCTGGCTGTAAACTTAAATTATTTAAAAAACCTAAAATCTACACACAAAACGTGGATGCCGTAGGTCAAAGGTTCTGCTCTTATGTTAAATGTACTTGGAAATCTCACAATTGATTTCTTTTATAATTGATATCTGAATTGCTTTGTACACTGGGATATAATAGTATAAATCAAATCCAGATGATTTTAAAACCTTTTTTGTTAAATCCCTCCTGGAATTATAAAATAATGTAATCTCTTTTACAGTCCTATATGTGATCCTATGCTGAGGCTCTTAATTCTGTTCCTCTAGAAGAGCTCAAATCCTGCATCTCTCTGTCTATGCATCAGTCCTTCAAATAGCTTTTTTTGTAGAATTTACACCATAGTTTTTAGGCAGAATGTAATCCTCTGGAAGTGGAGCAGTCCCCTCTTCACAGGATGTTTCTGACATTCCCCTGAAGCAGTAAATCTCGTCAAATTATTTTTTCATTAATTGATGACTAGTTTAGTTATTTTGTCATATTCCATTTGAAAAATACCATTTAAGTCCTTCATTTACATTGTAGTTCTGTAGATAATAATGTCTTATTCCCTAAAAGCCCCTAATGTGTAAAACCCCTCCAGTGATTTTTCAGCCCTGCTACTAATTGCCTTTTATTTTGTTGAATCCCAGTTCAGTGTGAAGGCCATAAAATTACTGTAATGGTGCAGAGTATTCTGCAGTCAAAATATGGACTGTTAGTCATTAAGGCCTTTACTTGGTGGCTTTCATCGGAATTATTTAACTGCTGTTATTACAAAAAAGAGGATTTATAATTTATTTGGAATCCTAAAGAACACCTAGAATAAAAGACATTAAATGGAATCTGGGCTTTTTTTTAAAGCTGAAGGACATTTGTTGGTGATGAATTTCTATTATAGATGTTTATTATTTGCAAGTTGCAAGTATTTGTCAATAGTTTCTGCCTTTGGTTGAGAAGCTTGGCGATTTCTGTAGGTAAATCCTTAATAGAACTGGGCTGCTGAGCTACTACAGTAACCTAACTTTATCTTACTTTCTTAAATATTTCTTTTTTTTATAAAGATGGCCTGGGGTGGGGCTTTTTTTTTTGGGTTTTTTTTTTTTTTTTTTGGTTTTTTTTTTTTTTTTTTTGTTTGTTTTTTTTTTTTGTTTGTTTGTTTTTTGTTTTGGGGGGGGTGTCTCTGGGGGGGCTTTCATTTGGGAATCTAGTTTTAATTGGTTTTGGCAGAGGACAGGAAAACTACATGGCATCCTAAGATTGATACAATCAGTTGCTGTGTAATTGCAGCTTCTTCCTTTATGTCAAATTTGACTTCGATCAGCCGGTTTTATCTCAGCTGCAGTATCAGGTGGTGTAGGGCTATTTCATCTGCTACTGGAGCTGTTATGAATAATAGAACCATCAGGTACCTGTGTAAGTGACAGCTCCTGCTGGCACAGGCTGGGTGTATCAGTGTGCCTTTTGCTTTCACCTGCTCCAGAGGAATCCCTGAGATTGAACTCTGCAGCTTTCTGAGCCACATGCTGGGAAGCAGGGGCAGTTCAGCTCTTGAGCCAGCCATGCTTCCTTTATTCCATGTGTGCCTTGCCCATCCTTCAGCTGAGGCTGGGTGCAGCCTTTGGTGATCCATGGCCTGGTACCTCCTGCTGTTCCTGCCCCAGGGCCCCCAAGGAAAGGAGCTGGAGTTCCCCCAGGGGACGATCCGGAGCATTCGAAGTTCCAGGCCTGGCTGAGCTGTGCCCCTGGGGCTGTGTAAAGTGTCTTGTATTTTCCATGGAACAGGTGGCACCTGAACTTTGTTTGAGGAGATGGAGGAGAAGACTGAAAACTAATTTGGCTTGTCTGTTTTGACTGGGGTAACTTTCAAGCCACCTTAATGTATAATCAAATTTTTAAAAATATTTTTTCTGGGTTTCTGTGACAATAATACAATCATAGCTTCACTCTGTATTGCCTAAAGCTTTGAACTATTGCTTGAAGGGAAGGTTTTCTGGGTGTGCTTTTGGGTATTTTTTCAATTGTTTTTAAAGCTTAACTTGCTGAGTATGGAAAGTGGATCAGTAAAAATCTTTGATTGAAAGTGATTAAACTGCTGATTTTGCCTTTCCTAATCACTTGGTTTGGTTTGTTTGTTTCAATTGCAGTTATACATTGGGTTGGACTTAAATGTTAATTAATGTAATGCTGATTTTGATTACTGGCTTCAAACATGAAGTACCTTTCAGTACTGTGAAATATAGGGGTAACATTAATGTTTCTTCGCAGATAATTGACATTTTCCAATTTATGGATGTGTGAGTAGGTATTAGGGTGGTGAAGGAAAGATAAGTTGCTTAGTTCCTAACTTGAACTTTTTCTTTTGAAGGACTTATGATTTCACCAAAGCCAGACACTGCATTGGAATTTTACTTTAACAGGAGTGACAGCCAGTCATATTCAGAATATGTTACTACACTTCAAAACTTCCTTGAATGTAAGTTACTTACAGTTGCCCAAGTAATTTAGGAGTCTTAATCTTAGTACATTATTTCATTTCTTGTTTGTAGTTACTAATTGCTAATGGAGACTAGTGCAAGTTCAGGGTTACTGTAGATATGTGTGTTATAATGGTCTATATGTTACAGAAAATGGTGAGTGTAATGCCTGTATTGGACAGGGAGCCTGAGCATGAGGAGTAGTGCAGTACATAATGGAGACTTTTGGGTGATGTGGTTATTTAAAAATACTGTAAGATGTAGAGATTACATATGCCAAAAGAATTTAATTTGAAACAACATAGTCTTGTATTTGGTGACAAAGTTTATCAGGACTTATATCTGGTTAGTCTTAATCTAAATGGTTTGGTAACTGAGTGAGAGTACTTTTGTCTGAAGAACTTAAGGTGTCTGATAAATGAGACACACAAAGATTAAATGAATTGCAATTTATTGATTTTTCACTCTGATACACAGTATCTACACACAATTATTAAAACAGTGAATTTAGAACATGGAGAAAAGGTAATACAGGACAAATCTGAAAGGTGGAAAAATCACTGGCTTGTCTTACATTATTTTACATATGTACCTATAGTACATATGTAAAATACACATTCTGTGTATGTAGAATAATGTACACTTATTCTAATAATATGGAAATCAAGTGAAAATAGCAATAAGCTTAACCCCTCAGAAGTTGTAAGTCAGAATGAGGAAGGTGCTGTGAAATCTCACCTGTGTGCACGAGTTGCTTTGTTAGCTACAGCTATCCTTGAATCTCTCCATATTCAGTTTTGGTGCCTACTAAAAGCTTCTGTGAGTAGGCTTTTCTTTCAGAGCTCTGCCAAGGGTTCCTGAGAGGAATACTGCATTTCACGACTACCTGCCTCTCCTGCAGTTCTGTGGGTCTTGCATTGAGGATGAACTTTCCCTTTCTCCATTTTACCTTCTTAGCTGGGAGCTGGGGTGTAAGGGAGAAGAAGGAACCACAAAGTATCTTAAATAGGAGTAGTTTAGCATTTGTGACAGGGTGGTCTGTGCACTTCAGAAACACAAGAAAGTGAGAAACAACTTTAGATGTTAGTATAACATAAATTACACTATCTGATGTAAATGTGGAGGCAATTTAATATTAATTATTGAAATAATTTTGAGTTTTTCTGTGTTTTTGTAAAAGAAACGTGCAAAGGGAACACTGGTTGAGTTTCCAGATAAAAACTTGATCGATTGTATTTTAATACATTATTGGCTTAGCATATATAGTTAGTTTATGTACAGAAATTAATGAAGTTGTGATCATTGTTACAATTTTAAAAGCAGGAAAGTATTAATTCTTCTGTAATACTCTCATTCAAGTACACTGCTACTTGTCTGTGGGCTTTGAAAAAGTGTTTGTTAAGATGGATGTAAGATACAGTGTCTGAAAAGACTTCTTTGAGAAAACTCTTAGGGAAGTAACATGATAATAATTATTTATATAGGCATTGGCTAGTTAAATGCTTTATACCATTGATTTACAAGCTGTTTCTGTTTCATAGCATATAATGATTCAAAGCAGTCACAAAACATTGACTGTACCCGGGGAAAGATCTTTGATCAGAGTGATGCTGCTGTTAAAAAGGCTTGTCGATTTAACCTCTCTGACCTTGGACAGTGCTCTGGGAAGGAAGATACAAATTTTGGCTATTCTAAAGGAACTCCATGTGTGCTTGTGAAAATGAATAGAGTAAGTGCCTACTTATATTTTAGTTTGGTGTACAAGTGCTCCCAACCACTGCTGTATGAAAAAATTACTGTGAAAATGACTGAAATATATCTTCAGTTTGCTACTCAAGATATTTGCATGTCTTGAACTGTGTAATTTACTGAAACATTGAGCAATTCCAGAGAGTAGTATGAACTGACCTTTTTAAGCATTCTAATACTTACCAGTATTGGCTTTGACGCTTGCACCAAAATATCTGAATCTTGTTTTCAGAAGGATGTTGTTCTTTACTTTAAGTTACTGTTCTGTGAAACAGATTCTAGACCACTCTGCAAAGTAAAGTGTTGTACTTCATGTCTGTGTTCCAGAACTCTAACGTAATAACTAATCTAAGGCATTCTGTAACTCTTAAATTATGAAAGGTGAGAAAAACTACAAAGTATTTGATTTTTCCAATTATGTCCTGTTACTTGAATTGCTAACTGGTTTGAGCCATTAAAATTACATTCTAAATGTAAAATAAGAAAACAGTACTTTCTGTGACTACTGTAACTACTTTGAGTTAACCTGAGTAAACTTTTTAACTTAACAATGCTTTAAATCTTAGTCCTAGTTTAAAATTGTGTTCAGATAAAAATTACACTGGATGGATTTAGTCCCTGTATGAACTCATATTTAGTGAGGCAAAAGTTCAAATTCAGTCGGTAAAAATGGAAAGGGGGAAAAAAGATCTGTAAATATTTTAACTTTGTCTCCTTTAGGTAATTGGATTAAAGCCTGAAGGAGAGCCACATATAGAGTGTACCCCTAAGGTCAGTTCAGAATGTAAGAAATAAGTATGTTGTTTATTTTCCATGTGATTACGATGAATAACGAAGTAATTTATTTCACTCTTCCCTTCTTCTTAGAGATTTTGTACTTTTGTTTGTGTTTTTCATCTTAACTGTATGTCTAATTTAGTTTTAGTGTCTTTAATTTCTTCAGTGTACTTAGAGAAACATTTTTTGGTTGTTCTTTCATCCTTAGATGTGTTTGAACTACCTGATTTGGTTTAGATTTGAGGAAGATGCATACATGTGTATTTGTGGTCTTGTTTATTTATTTATTGTGAGTTATATTTTGTTTTCCCATTTCATAACCTATATTTTTATTTTTTCTCCATGCTGCAAGTGCACCTTAGACAATTTTATAAATGATGGGTAAGACAACTGTGTGTGAAAACTAATGTTTCCGCTCAAGTAAAAGTTGCCTTCAAATCAAGTATAAACTACTTATAATCACAGCTAATCTTTGCATATTTGTTATGTACCAATGGATTTACACAGAATGTTTTATTGCAATTATAATAATTACTTTGATTATGGGTGTTTTTCCAAGGCTGCTTGGGGAGCAGAGAAAGAGTTGGTAAGTTTGTAGCTTGAGCAAGGGGCAGAGTCCTGGCTTTTAGCTTCTGGTGACTGATAAAAGTGTAGGCTGGGAAATATTAGCATTTAATGAGACAAACACTTGTAAGGGTTTCTGCCTTCATCCTAGATACCTGTGGTAGGCACAGATTTTAATACTTGATTTTTGTGGAGTCTTTGAGAGTTTTGATCTCTCCAGGACAGTCCATAGCAAACAAAGGTGATTCTTCCACTTACTTTGAGACTGATTTATTTGCTTCCATTCACAAACCCCACATTCTCTTGAACAGAATAAAGCAATTAATCTCCTTCTACTTCTACTAGTACTCTTTTTTTTCTTTGGCTTGTCTAATTTATAATTTTTTTTTTGCAATGTGATATTCCAAACTAGATAGAAGTTTGCCTCTAGCTGAGGTATTGTTAATGACAGCATTTCTCTCTTTGTGAGCACACGGAAAGCAAGGTGAATTTGCTGCTTGTAATACACTAGTCTTTATTTTAATTGTTTTACTATTTAAATCATTCTTCTGGTTATTTCCCAGTCTGTATTTGTAGATGTGATTTCTCGAAGTTCACAGCTTTGAATTTCATAGGCCTGTTTTTGGCCCTCCTCTGTCATTTTTTGTGATCATTTTAACAGGATCAAGTTCTTTGAAGTGTTTTGCACTAAGCTTGGTGCCATCAGTGAATGAACTTGGGTTTGCCTCTCAAATCCTTATTGAAACACGGAATGGGGTCCAGAGCAGTCATCTTCATTTCCACCAGAAATGCCTTGTGAGGTGTTGAGAACTAATGTTCAAGTGATTTTTAAAATATTGATGGCAGTCCTATTTTATGGTGTATGTCTTCAGCTTTTGTCTATGGATGCTCTATGAGACAATAGTAAAAACTATACTAAGCAGATGATACTTTTTCTTACCCTCTTAACTGGTTTCACTAGCAAAACAGTAAGCTTGATAACAACTTAGTTGATCATAGTGGCATTTTTTGCTATTTTTTTTAGCCTTTGGGATACACAGAAATTATTTGTGTGTGTTTTCTTGCATCCTCTTTCTATAAGTATGAAGTTCTGCTACCGTATCCACTTAAAAGTTTTGTGATCTACACAAGTGTGATTTAAAATTATTACTCTTATTAGTTCTTTAGTGACTTCAAGGGAATTATTTGTCAGGCTTTGCTACTGTGAATGCATCTATTTTATCTTTATTAGCCTGTTCTCACCCTAGCTCATAATTACTTGCTTAGGAAAGCTTAGGTACCATTTAGAATTCATCCTGTAGATTTACTGTTCACTGATTTTTATTTCCCTTTCATCTCTGTTTTTAAATATTTCTTACAATTAAGAGTCATAGGGTGGATAAGGTTGGATGGGACCACAGTGGTTATCTGGTCCCACCTCCCTGCTCAAAGAAAGGTCATCCTAGAGCCCATGGCACAGAGTTGTGTCCAGACAGTTCTGGAATATCTCCAGTGAGGGAGGCTCCACACACTCTCTGGGCAATCTATTCCAGTGCTCGATCACTGCATAGGAAAAAGGTTCTTCCTCATGCTCAGATGGAACTTCTGTGCATCAGTCCTACATATATTGAGAGCAATTTGGAGAAGTGTCTGCCTGGACTTAACACTCCATCTGACTTTTAAATCTGACTTTTTACAAGTCTCTCAAATACAAAATTAGTTCAGTAGCTTCTGTCTGCACATCCTGCCAGTCTTGGCCACTTGAAACATCATTTTAAGTTTTTCAGTGTGGAACTTAGGTTCTTCAGGTATTCACCTGTGAGGTGAATCTTATTTATTTTCCCTTTTTATATGGGATTTTTTTTAATGGAAAAATTTTAGATAGATGGGTGATTTCATAGTCAGCACACTTATAGCTGGGGATGCTTCCCCCTGTGCCCTCATGTAGTTGAAGCTGTCCTCACTGTAATTTTTGTAGATGAGGGATGTGAGTGTTTGCAGTGTAAGACGCTCATTACAGCTGGTTCTTCCTCCTGCACCGTTAGGAACTGATCTGCTGCAATGTTGAGAATCTCCAGAAAGAGAAACAAACCAACAAAATAATCAGTTTCCGAGAAGTTTGAAGATCAGCATTTTCGGTCTTTAGTTTAGGGCCAGAGTTGTGCAGTTTCACATGTGCTAAAACATCTTGCAGCAGTATTTGTTTCAACTTAAAACAACCTTTACTGGTAAATTTGATGGGGTTTTTTTTGTTTATAGCTAGAGAAAAGAAGCTTTAATTCCAAAATACATCTTTTTCTGCTGTTTATCAACTATCTTGACTTTGTGTTAGGTATCACTTTGTAGTTGACAAGAATGAAGAATGGCTGTATGAATGACACTCTGTGTGCCTTGCTTTTTTCAGCATACTCAGGATCTGAGTTACCTTGCTTTTTGTGATAGAAATCTGTTTTACAGTTTCTGCTAATGAATACCGCTCTTTACCTTCTCCATTTCTTCTCAAGTGATTATAGACCATTCCTTCCCAAATTCTTTCCTTTCTTTATTATATTATTTCTTTAGTATATTATTTCAACATCTGGTAAATTCTTCTTTCTGAACTACAGTCTTAATTAAGACCCAGTTAGAGGTGGAAGTCTGTCTGTCCAGCTATGTTGTCAGATTTTTAGATTTGCTGACTATCACTAGCTCTTTGTGGAAACTACATGATAAGCAGAAAAAGTGACACTCACTAATGGACTGATTCTTGGAGTTCTTCAGCAAATGCGACTTGTTTAGGTGTTTTTTTGGTTTGCTTTTATTTAATTGTGTAGGGATATTAATTAGGATTGCTAATTCAAGAAGACCTGGAACCCCCCCCAGCAGTTGCATTAGATAAGCAGCTGCATGTCCCAGAACCTCCCTGCTATTGCACTGATAGCCTAATGCATATATTTAGTGTATAGTGATGACTGCATGCATGCCTTGTATTTAGCTGCTCCAAAAAGCACTACTCCTATTTACTTTGCCTATGTTATTCTGTATGCTGATTATTTAACCATTATTTCAGCAATATATTTGAAAAGTAAGTATTTTCAGCTGCATGAGCTTTAAATAAAATAAAGAATAATGGTGAAAATCAGCATATTCCTGCTTAATAGTTACATATGCAAGCTCAAGGTACAAAATACTTAATAAACATATGTTAATGATTGCAGTAATTTAGACTGAAATGAATGAGAATGTGGCAATATCCTAAAAAAATACTGTATGTTCTTTCGAGGAGGTGAAAAGAAGGTAACCTTGAGCTGTGGCTTGTTTTTAAATATGTTTTGATCTCACTGCAGTTGTCTTCTGAATTTTGTAGGGATCTGTTTAAAATGATAGCTGTTGCATATGGTAATAGAGAAAGAGCAATGAAAGTTGCTAATACACTTTGAATTTGTGAATTACATGGAACAAGCAGTGATGTTCTGAACTTACATTTAGCATTTTGGGGTGGTTGTTTAAATTACATTTCTCTTGGTTAGGGTAATATATTTAATTTATTACAGAAGGTTACAGATGTGGGCATTTCCTAGTGGTATGAACTTGGAGCAGCTTGTTTTCTGCCAGGATATAGTCTTGTATATAGGGAGAGGTGTTTGTGTATTGCTATACTGATAACCTGTCTCTGGACAGCTCTATCATACATACATATTTTGTGTATTTTATGGATTGAGTGACTCCTTAGTCAGAAATTAGGCAGCAGCTTTGTAAGTAGCTTATTCTTATTCCAGGATTTGGGATTGCAGGGGCCAGTTGAGTGATAAGGCCTGCATCTATATATATTGTTCCTCTGAGGTGGTGAAATAACTCCAGCAACATCACCATTTTAACCATTGGGGTTTCTTCTTATCTGGCCTGTGTTTGAAGGATAGAAGGCACCTAATGTTAGGAATGACACTGTTGCAGAGAGGTGTCTGTGGTTCTCTGTGAAGGCCTATATCATTACAAGCTTGAGAAGCTTAAAAACCTGGCTTTAAACAGCACATGATTTACCAAAAATACACAGGCTTGCTTGGAGATAATTGGGATTTTAATTATATTTGGAGCGTTGGGTTGTTAAATTACTCATTACAATGAACATACCCCCCCTTCCCCATTTCTTTGACTCATAAGTATGCAGGCAGGCTGTCTTTGACTCGATTGCTAATTTAAGTACTGCTAATCCTTCCTGCAACAGATGTGGGCAGCATGTGATTGTTTGCCGAAAGAAATCTGGTTTGAATTATTTTGAGTTTGTAAGTCAGTTGCCCTTTTTTAGGTATCTTGCAGTTCATCATTGGGTTATCATTTTAATTTTGTGTTCATTTCTATGCAAGCAAATGTTAACTTCTACTTTTCTTGCTGTCTGCAATTACAGGAAGAAGGCATGGTTAACATAAATTATTTTCCTCCTAATGGCGCAATGGACTTGATGTATTTCCCATACTATGGGAAAAGCTTGCATGTAAGTATCCCTTCATGATGGTCTTCACTTTCAGTGTTTTTTTTTCTGTGTGCATTTACAGTTGCTTGTAGCAGATTAATTCTGAAGTTTGAACTTTGTAATGAGGTACTGCTTGAGGGATATTGCAGATGCAGACGTTGCACAGCGCTCGATGAGGCTGGAGCCGTGCTTTGCCAGGCATGAACAAACTGGGCATTGTCCTAATGGAGAAGTGGCTGTTCACCAGCAGTCTTGAGAGTGGCTGCTCTTTTTTGCTCATGGAAGTCTTTTGAAGTCTTTTTGAGTGCAGGGAAGGGCAGGAGAAGTAAACTGTGTCTTCGTGTTACAAGACACTTTCTAGTAGTTAATCCTTGGTATTTCTGTATAGGATATTAAGTTTATAAGTCCTTATGGTGTTGTTGATTATATTTCTTTGTGACTCTGCATGTAATGCTTTCTGTTTGCCCTGTTTTATGAAGAAGAACTTCAATGCAGCAGATAGGTTTGGGGTTTTCTAAAATTATTGTTGTAAAAACCCCAAACTCACTACTTTATGAACACAGTATATATAGAATTAAAACTCCAGTTTCTTTTTAAACTCGAATTTAATTTTTTTTACATTTTCTTGGATCAATTTGTGATCACTGTATCCAGAAAATCTGTACCTTCTATAAAATAGAAAATTATATTGCCTCTTACTGACCAAGTTATTTGGTCTAATAAGCACTGTTCACCATTGAAGATAAAGGTACTTTTTCAAACATAAATCTATTAGATCCATAGTGTACCATGGTGGGTGGTTGTAATTACACCAAAGTGATTTTTGTATTGAATTGCCTCTTTGTCAGTTATTTTTCTAGTCTGCTCTATACTTGCAGCAGTTCCATAACCTTTTTTAACCTCCCATGGCTTTTACTAGTGTGGAAGGAGCTTGTTTTCCTTCAGCATTTGCTTTCATGTTACTTCTAGGTAATTCTGTATTTTCCATTTTGTTGCCATGTTATGAATTGGTACCCTATTCACTTAGGCATGCAAATTAAAGAGAGATTGCCTGTGCTTCCAACAGCACAGAGTCAGTACAGACTCTTATCCTGTTCTTGGAATGAAAGAATAGGGAAGGAGAGCACTGCTTCCCTAAGAAATGCGAAATACAGCATCGTTGCAACTTGACATGGCAAGACTCAGTTTGTACCAAGGATGGGATGAAGAACTTTACTAACAAAATTCCCATCTTGCTGCTATACTGATGGAAAATGGAAGATTATGAAAAGACTCTAATGAAGATAGGCAAAACACAATGCTATTCCTTGCTTGAATTAGGTGATTTAGAAAAACTTTTTTTTATTATTTCCCCCCCCCCTTCCCCCCCCAGTTTTTGGTTAATTGTCCTTTCATGGTCTTTGTCATGTGGAATAGGGGCTATGATTTTAGGGATTCTTGCTTGTGTGAGGCCTAATTCTCCTAACATTAGCATAGTGAGAAAAGGAAGAGGCAGTAAGAAGAGTTGTGAGAAGTTTGAGTATTTGACTGTGTCTCAAGGGTCTGTATCAATTCCTTGACTATGCAACAGAATTTTTATATTGTATCAGTGTGGAACTGTTAAATACTTTATTCTGTAAAGGAGTTAAGAAGATTTGAATAAACTTGCTGCTCTTGTTCAGGTAGGAACCAGAAAAATGCTAATATTTAGAATTTTGTGGTCCAGGATGGCTCTTATCTTTTCCTGCTTAGTACAATGAGCCCAACTCTGACCTTGGAGCATGTTCCCTTTTTTAGATGATCTAACATAGTTAATGAGGATGCTGCCTCTCTTCCCTCCTCCTCCAAATTTTATACTGAGTAAAAGTCCATTCTGGTATCATCTCTTTTCAAAACTTCACGGAAATTTGTGTGCCCCTTTGGAGAAACCTTGATGGTGAGAAGACTCCTCTCCCTGAGTAAACATCGGAATGTTAGTTCTGATTTTTAGAAAACTCTTAAGTGTGGTATCACCCTTACAACTGGGAAGTTTTGAGGGAGCCTTGCCTAGCTGCATTTTCTCCCTCCCAGTCCACTGAAGTTTATGGGAGCACAGGAAAATTTCTGATCTAGTAAAACCATTATCCAATGAAAGCAACTACTTCAGTCTGTTTCTTACTAGTACTTGATGTTAAAGATTTTAGCACATCTACTTCCATGACATCATCCTTTATAAACGAGACTTCGAGTATTCTCTAGTGTGTTCTTTGGTAGAGAAGATAGCCTAAAACCAACAGAAATGTATTAAAAGAGTCTTTTAAGTTAATGAGGACAGAAAAAGTCTTAACACAAAATTTTGTTCAATTGAAATTCAAGGTTTATACTTACATAATACTGTAGTGTTGTATTTAGTCCACTGACTTACATGAATTTTTACCCGGAAAAGAATTTTGCATAATCATCAGTCAGCAGTACTGACCTAAAAATATTAATAAATTATGGAAATGCTTCATGAACATTGCATAAAATGCTGCCTTAACAGTGTATAATAAGCTCCTATTTAATTTATAGACACTTGACAAGAGAATGCAAGTTCTTGTTGGATTGGATGTGAGATACAATATTGGCTTGACAAAAGAATGGAATGGATTCTGCTCTTATTCTTAAATTTTAATTTTTACAGTAGTCACCAATTGTAATTGTTCTACCAAATATGACTGACCAGGAAGGATACTGTTAGGATGTTCAAGGAAAGATTCCTGTATAAAGCTATTAACCAGATAACACCTTTCAGAATGGTTTGTTGCTGAAAAAGTAAATGGGATAGGGGAGAAGAAAAGCTAGTTTATTAGTATTTGTTGAGTCAGGCTTTTGGAAGAAAACCAACACTTTAACCCCTGCTAGAAAAGTTGCATTCTGTAGCAGATTACATGCACCCTGCCAAACCAAACCCAAAACAAGCAGAAGAGTCAATAGAACAGGTTGGAAGACACCCATTTCTGAGGTTCTGTCATTGAAGGTTTCTAGAAGAATTGGACCTAATAAAATAGAAAGTCATATGTGTCTTGAAGATACTGTCTGTGACTCAAAATCTATTGAATATATTAGTTAAGAAATAGTATGAAGAATGTATTTCTAACCTGGGAAAAGTGCCTTACCTGAATCAAATGGACTTTGAAAAGTTGGGTTTATAATTAGCTTTTTCTTAACTGTTCTGATGTATTAAATGTTAATTTAATGCTAAGTTGTTCTGGTCTCTCAAACATTCTCCCCATGTTTCTGTTTACTAGGCTCACTATTTGCAGCCTCTAGTGGCTGTTCAACTAGCAATTACCCCCAACGGTACCAAAGAAGAAATACAAATTGAGTGTAGGATCCAGGGCTCACCTAATTTAAAAAATCAAGATGACCGTGACAAGTTTCTGGGACGAATTGCCTTCAAAGTTCTGATGTCTGAATAGCTGGAGTAAGCACTCTCCACAAAGTAAATGTTGTGTTGTCTGTTTTGTATCAGCTGGACATGCCATTCTAGGATATGAGACCACCTTGAAGAATGTTAAGGTGGTTTATGGCGTTCAGGGTAGCATAATAATATGCTTCCAACTTGTATGTTTAAATTCCCTTAAAATAAATGCCTATCCTGCTTTTTGCCTGCCCTGTTGGAACAGTGTACAGACTATAGTTGTGTCATAGGGACCTGTAAATAGCTGTTTTCAAACACATAATAATGGTGACCTTTGTCCTGCTCTAAAATGTGGTTTTATCCTCCAAGTGAGTGTCTCAAGCTTAATGTGCTGTGCTCTGTAAATATTGTATTGATTTAACACTGGTTTAACTGTCATATCTCAATGCTGACACAGTTAGAGGGATAAATAATAAATGGTACCTGATTGACATAGTGATTTCTTTGTAAGAGTAAACACCTCCAACATATATTGTGTGTATGGGAGTGGGTGGGTCAGTGGATGGATGGCTGTGTGGAGATGCCTTAAATTGTAGACTGGGTGGCGTGGGAGAACTGAAGTGGATTTTAAGAGTTGGTATGAATAACTGAAAGTAAGTGCTCAACTAGTACTTCCTTGTGCTTGTCACTGTGCAAGTATTGTGTACATGTAATACTTGGTATAGAGTTTGGTGTTCTAGCTGAGGAATTGAACCTTTCTTTGTGTTGTTAATTGCTTGTAATATGTGGAGCACAAATAAAATCTACAATATTTTGAAACTTTTTAGTTCAGAAATATCAATAGAAAACAATTTAAATAGTTTAGGATCCTGGTAACAGTTGTAAAACAGAGCTGCTTGAAAGAAGTGGCCTCACTATTGTGGGAATAGGCTTTGATTTTCCAATTTTAAAAAATTCTGGAAGAACCTCTGTTTAAGAAAAAAAAAGGAAAAAGAAAGGATTGTCTTGATTAAACATTCTTGTTTAATTTATATATGTTTTGTCGCATCATTTTAACATCTCACGTCTTCATCTGCTCTTTCATCTTGGACTTTCTGTGTATTTCATCATCATTCATTTAGAAAATTGGTGTCATCAACTGCTTTGTAGAAATATTTTGTTGACTTGGGGTTAATTACTTACAGTGTAACTTAAAGTGCAGCTGCTAAAATGACTACAACCAGGCTGGTTTACTTGTGACTGCTGCTCACTTTGAACCAGGCTGAGCCATGCTATTGGGCTGACTTGGGCAGTTGAACTGACATGCAATTTATATTACTCTTCCCCAAGGTTTTTGTGTCTTTCAGTCTTGGGGGGGGGTGGGCTTTAGCTCATGGTTCACATTCTGATGTCTTCCCAATATTAAAGACCACAGCAAATCTGCATTTGTGTAAATACCTGTATGTTGTGCTAGTTAGGCCCAAATTTGTTACTTAACAACTTTTATACCTAATTATTACAGTGGTTTTTAATATTTTATTTAAACAAATTAAATGAAGGATTTCTAAAATTCAAAATCCAGTCTTAATGCCCTGCTTTGAGTTTGGGGCCAGTCTAAGCCACATTAGTGAAAAACTTTTAACAGCTGTGCAAGCCTACACTGATGCACAGTTGGAGGAAGCTGCTCTTAATGGGACTTGAACAGTGTCTTAAACCTCATTAAAAATAGATTTATATTGATCTGATACCATTCAGCATGCTTTTTGTTGTCTACAAAAGAAAGTTGTTGTTCCTACAATAGGCAATGAATATTTTTGTAATAATGGCATGCATTAATACTGAATGAGATGTTCTTTCAAAATATTCCATTACTAATGTTTTAAATGATGCACTTTTAGAGCTGGGATACCTGGCTTCTTGAAGATATGACTAATTGCTTCTCTGTGTATTAATACTGCCTGAAAGTATTTTAATAGTTGTGAGGGACCTTAAGTGTAGATGTTGCATCTGACAATGAAAAGGACTAGCTTCATGTAAAAACTTCTCACTTTTGTGTTCACTTAGGAATGGTAAGAAGTTCTGGATAAACACTCAGTTTTCAAATGAGCTTGTTTTTTGCAACAATTTCTCTTTTGACTTGTCTATAGACAAAGCATGAAATGGCAACTTTTCACCAGCACTTTTCAGACAGGTAAAACTCAATAAACTCCTGTTCTCCCTAGATTCTGTACAAGTGTTTTTTGTTTGTTTTGTTTTGTTTTTTAATTTAAACATGTAAAGACTATCAGATGGTGGGGGGGGGGAGAAAAAAAACCCACAACTTTTGGGAGGGTTCAGCTATCAAAATAAGCATGTAAATTGTATGTGGTAGTAAGTCTAGTGTTAAGCTATTTAATTAAGCTGAACTATTTATCATTTTTATTTCGGTCTTGAGTAGGTAATGGATATAGCAATTATCTGTAAACAGGTGTACAGACTAGTAGGACAGGATAAAATTACTGTTTTCCTTCATATGAACTTTACAGTAAAGGTTTCTTAGCCTTCATTTTAAATTCTGAATAAAGATTTAAATTGACTACCATGTTACCAGAAACCTGAAATGTTTAACTTTTATACTGGTAAATTCTTACTAGGTAACTTTTAGTGCCTTCAAATCTGGAACAAGAACTTCAAACCTGTAAAATTGCCAGTGTGTGTTCAAATCAGCTGAGGTGCCTTCTCCTTGCCATGCCCCACTCTCCCTTCCACCCCTCCTCATGAACACACACAGGGTTACAGGGGAAGCTGAGGAGAAGCTTGTCAAAAGACAAAATGAGCTGTAAGGCTTTATTTACATCCATCATGCAGTAGATAAGATGATCTCTTGAGGACAGATGCCATCTAGCACTGACTAGTAATTACTTTCAGCTGAGGATGATACTGCTTGTAGAAGAGTAGTAAGGAAAACTTCTTTTTGTACTGAAATGTCTGCTGTAGTAGTTCCCCAGCAGTAGATAGAAAATCTGGATGCAAATGAAGAGTAGAAGGAAGAGTTGTAGACTTAAGGAGTTGTGAATCAGTATGGAAACAAAAACAAGAGTGGGGAGGGTGGGTATTGTTTTTTGTGTTTTTAATCCCCTGCACCCTGCCTCTTTCTCAGTAGGAGATTTGGAAAGGAAAAATATATTTCTCAGCACCAAGCCCTGCTGAATGATTTCATACAATTCTTTAAATGCAGTGTTCTTAGGAATCTGGTACTGAACCTGGATTTGCCCTATTTAAGTTTACCTCTCTGTGAAGTTTATTCATTGTTATTTTTGGAGAGATTGAGTTAAATAGAGCTTGAAGCTGAACAAGAACTTTGCATCAGAAGGTACACTTTGGTCTTCTTAAAAAATGAGATGCGTCTCCTGGGATAGTGAAAACTGCATAGTTTAAGGTTTTTTGGAAAAATCCTAGATGCTAAGAGTATGTGGGCAGCTCTGAGTATGGATTTAAAAACTGCAGAATGCTCAAAGCTTTAATGTTACAGATTTTTGCAATTATTCAGCACTTTGACTTCCCTGCTAGTGGAAGTGCTAGTCATCATCTTGCTAGTTTGAGCACCTTGTTAAAACACTAAGCATTCACACTAAGCCTACCATCAAAGTATTGAAGCCTTTTAATGAATTTGTATCTATAGTTTGTCTTAGTATACCCAGAAACTAGTGTTTTTTTCTTAGAGAAAAAAACATTCTGTTAATGTCATCTACCATGACAAATCTTTCATTTAGACAGATTTTGATTTTTTTTTTTTTTTGGCATTAATGGAATATGCGAGGCATAAATGTGTTCAGAAACTGCTGTTCACTTTTGCCTGTAGGTCAGATTTAGCTCTGTACCTGTTGGGAATAGAAAAAGCTTCACCTACAATGGGCAGAACTCTGGTCTCCCTTTGCTCCAGGCTGTTACAAATGTGGAAATGGCCTGAGGTGATTCTGTGTTCTACCCCTCTACACTGGGGGAATGGAATTACTTCATTTAGTTCAGCCCATCCTCTACATCAATACTGAGATGTTTTTCTGGTTTGGTATTTATTTATTTTCTTTTAGGTAACACCATGTGGGGTTTCCTTCCAGTTTCCTTTTGAAGAACATCACTTTTTGTATTGGAAGCTTTACTTGTATTAGCTGTGCTGAGGGGATAAATCACTGCAGTAACTTTTATCCTCAGCTGTTTGGCATCATGAATCTTTGTCCTGATGCTTCTTTAGTTACAGATGTTGACTACACACCAAAAATGGGACTCCTCTTTTACCTTAAAAGTTTCCTGACTATGAATAGTCAGTGTTGCTATAGAAAAAGCATCCATCATAGAGGCCTCATTTTAGAGTAGTCTTGCAACAGAAGTTGCCCTTCAGTTAAGACATGTAAAACTGCCATTGTCTTGTTAGAAGAAGCATTTTAATACGGAAGATCAGAGCAAGTTCCTCTGTAAGATACTTGCTGCAGGTTTTCCTCCTGTCTTAATGGGTGGGGAAAAAACATCAGAGAAAAGCTAAGTCAGAAATTCAGGTTGCAGCAGTTTCAAGTATGGTAATTTGGTGACTGATTCTAAATGTAAAATCATTAGCAGAGCTATCAGAAAATCATTAACACAAGGGTTACTAGAAGCTTGAATGTCACTGTAGTTTGGCTCAAATAGCTCTAATAATTAATGACAAAAAGTAAGATTTTTTTTTGTCTCTTTAAATCTCAGGCAAGCACCTAAGCAAGCCAGCAAAGGGAATTCCAAAGTTTTGTTCACTAGCATGTACTTAAATCTTTTTATGTGGTCTCAACAGTAAGTACTGCACAGAGCTGTGGAAACAGTGCCTCATCTTGATTTTACATTACCTGAAGGGAAATGTTAAGAGTTTAATCTGGATTTGGCAACAATTCCTGTAAAAACTGATGATTATCAATGTATTTGGAACAAAAATCTTCATATTCAAGTGTAGAAAGTTTACTTAGCTGTGTATATTGTGTATTATAGAGGATTATCTTCTTTGGAGTTTGGTTTACAGTTGTATGGAATAAAAACAGGTCCTTCCAGTACCCAAATGTTATGTGACTTGCAAGCATATTATGCTATTTCTGTTTTTCTGACACAAGAGAGCCCCTACAGTGATAACTCCTCCAGGGTTTATTGTCCCTAACAAGGTCTCTCTTAAGCCTGCTGGGCTGCAGATTCCAACTTCAGAAACTGCCACTTCACTCCTAATTACAAATGGGACAGATGCACTTAACACCATAAGTATTTTAATGGATATTATTTAGTACCAAGTTCTCTTAACATTTAAAATGTTTTTGTGAATGTGAAAAAGCATAATGCATCAGAGCTTGGGTGAGTTTTAGTGTAAGGAATTGGGTTTTTGCTTAACACCTAACTTTTTTTAATGCTTCTTTTGCCTTTCAGTTTTCAGGAGAGGCTAGCACATAATTAGCACAACATCTGCAATTCTGCAAGTTCCTCTCTAAATTTGTGGAAAAATTGCTTGATTTAAACATTACTTACAAGTGGTCATAAATTTCAGACCAATTGATTTAAATGTTACTTTAAACAAATCCACAGATAAGATTACGAATCTTAATATGCTCTTGAGAGAAGTTACAGCAGTGGCTCTGCTGTATTTTGAGAGCAGCTCATTATTTTGCCCTCTAAGTTGCATAGTAACTTCCTTGTATAAGGGAGCTTTTTTTTTTTTTAAAGCTGATAGCACAGAAAGATTTGCACTGAGGTTCAAGGTGATGTATTAACCTACAGGTGAAGCGTGAAATACCTCTTAATTTTTTTAGTTATCTTAAAGGACACATAACAAGAATTCAGTGATTAACAACATTACATAAAACCTCTTTCATTTGACAGAGAAAGTAATTGACCACAAAGCAAGAGTATTCTAAAATGCTTGTAGTTTTCAGTAGTAGTAATAGCCTCACCTAAAGCTGAGGCATTGCAGGAAAACAGTGAAAGAAAGATCATTGAGGCACTGTAGTAGTAAGGTACAAACTGGACTGGAAAGGCAGGGCAAGAGTGATAACTGTTAAAGAAACCAGGTAAAGCAGCTGTTGGTGAATAATACTGGATGTCATTTGGCCTTAATTGTTTTGTCTGCATGGGCAAAGTCGTGATGGTGTGTATGGTCTTTGCTTCAACCATGCTTAAAACTTCCCTTTAATAACTGAACTTGGGGAGGGAAAAAACCAAAATCCAACCTTTCCAGCATTACTCTGAAGATCTACAGTGCTCTGTAGATCTTGAAGTTCAACATAGTTTGCAGTGACAAGTGTCTGCTGGCTCACTCAAACAACTGTGGTCAGACACCTTAATCAGATTACATATTTGAAATTTCAACACAGTGAAATGTGTCTGGAGTCCTGTTTCTCCTGGGAGAGAAGGGAGGGATAGTAATCCAGATTTCTCCTTATTACTTCTCCTGTTTAAGGCTTAGTTCTAATTTAATGGTAGGAATTACTCTATATGCTCTCTTTCGTTTAGTAGTGTTAGGTCCCTGTTAGTAGTTAGGTTCACATTTGGTAGTGGAGTTAATGAAAGTGTATCAAAGATCCTTTTTGATAAAACTTTTAGTTCTCTTAGATCTTCCATTTATTGCTGGAGTTTGGGAGGATGTGTAGAAGAAGACACCTTTCTGGGACAAGAGAGAAGATCCCTGTACTGCTAACCAGGTCATGTTTATCATCAGTCACACACAAGCTCTCATGTGAGGTGTCCTTCAGGAAGTGCAGCCTAGAAGGGCTGAGAAAGAGCATGCAAGTCAGTGCCTATGAACAGCTTACTGACTTGGCCATTTGATCTTTTTGGAATAATGTGCACAGTCTCTAGCTAAAAATAGTACATATGATGATTGTTCTGGATGCTTCTAATGGCTTGACAAATACCTTGAAATTCACAGTCTGTCACCTGTATTTTAGTGGATCCATGTGTTTGTCTAAAGGCTTGCGCTTCCTGCTGCTGTGTCCCACTGCAAAGCAGAAAGCTGCTGCAGTGGATCTCATGTTTCCAAATGCCCCGATGTGTTAAAGTAGGTCAGAAATTGCATAAGATGCCATTACTGGAAACTGCTGTAGGCTGACTTGCATATGAAAACTCAGCAGTGCAACTGGCAAATGCACTCTGACAAAAAGAAATGCAGCCATGGCTTAAAACATGACAAGAGAGCTCTCTGAAATCTCCCTAGGATATGAATGGCTGTTGGAATTGTGAGATGTCTTTGCCCCTTCAGTTCATGTTCCTGCTATCTGCTGAGCCAGAGCTGCCTGCCTGGCTTGTCAGGGGGCTCACATTGTTCTTATCTGCAGGGAGCTCAGGCACATGGCCCTTAACTCCTTCTGCACCACAAAAAATACATTCTGAGTTCCCCTGCTTGCCAGGCTCCTTGAGAGCAAACACAGGACACAGAACACTGCCAGTCATGTAAAGGCAGGAATCTGTAGCAGCTCTTCCACTGGCTCAGTGGTTGCTGGTGTTCAGTAAGGGCCAGTGGGAGTGTGGGGCTAAGTGCACAAGTCTCTGCAGTTTCTCGTGTTCAGTTTAACAGCACCGAGCCCGGGGAGCACTGAGCAGGGTACAGCATGTGCATTTTCTCTCTTCCACAGCACTGTTTCAGAGCTTTAGCACGTTCCTGGGTATCCTATCCATGCAGTATTTTACCCTCTATACCGAGTTACAAAAACATGCCAATGGAGAAGGAAAAAATAATTCTGGAAGTACCTTCACTCCTCAGGGTGCCTGCTTGTTCTGCTGTATGTGCATCCTGTGCCCATGAAACCAGACCCACTGGTTAGAAATGTCTTTTGGCCCATTCTCTTCCACGCCCTTGCACTTCACTACATTTTACTTTCAGGTTTTTTATCTTTTAAGAATTTGAACACTGGAAATGAGAGTCTCCTGTTTTATTGGGGGTTTTTTGCTATTGATATTTTTAAATCAGTTAAAGTTTACACAGTTTAAACTGTTGAATAGAAATGAGAACTCCCAGTTGCGGGGATTATATCCATTAGTTATTCAGAGTGGGGTATATTCGGCTGCAATTACCTTTTAAAATTATTATTATATTTTAAATTATCTTTTAGTCCAGTGTATTTTTTAACTCTGGTTCATTAGTCAGAAAATATACTGCTTGGTGATATGTTTTCCAAAGGTTTGAAATATGAGCACTCCTCCATGAAATGAATGAACTTGCAGTTATTTCTGAAAAATCTTCACCATCCAGGACTGCTTTATTTCCTGGAATTGTTGCATCTCTGGTGGTATAGGTACCCATTTGTCTTCATGCCAATCACCCATTTCCTACAGATAAATAGATGGGTCTATACCAACCATCTCAGGGACACACACACAGTTGTACAGTTAGATGTGCTGGAAGGGTCTACAGTTAATGTACAAACCTCAGCAGGTCTCTGCCAGTCCAAAAGCTTCTGCTCCTCCTTTTGCTGCTCGAGGGCCAACAAATAGTTGTCTGATAAATGCTCTGATACAGTTGACTCAGTCATTTGGCAATGGCCTCTAGACAGAGCAGCCCTATCACATCCAATCTTAATAGACTTAATACATTGCCTGATGACAGAAAACAGTAGGTAGAAGCTTGACAGAACATTAAGTAGAAGTTTTCCAGCCTAGATAGAATGTTTAGAACTTGGCTTTAGTCATGCAAATGAGATGATGATAAAATATCAAAAGGTGAGAAGGTTTGAAAGTAATAACAATAAAAACCTGGGCTTTCACCGGGCTTACATCAGCCTGGCCATCCCGATTGCAAAGAGCCAACAGCTGTGTTAACCTTCATCCCGTTAGCAACAGTTACAGCAGCTTTTTCTACAACTTGGTTAATTTAGCATTAATTATACTTGATGACTTGCTTATGGTAATGTGGAAGTGTTATCTTAGCGTTAAGGTGCTAACTCCAAACTCTTCAGAAGTCGGGAATGTTTATAAACAGGCGGGTTTAGCAGCAGGGCTCCCGCCGGTTCCCAGTGCGCCGGGCCCGCGGAGGAGCGCGGTTCGCTGGCGCGCGCGCGGCCGTTACCGCTGAGGGCAGGGGCGAGCCCGGGCCCCTCAGGGGACGGAGCGGCGGGCGGGNGGGGAGGGGAAGGCGCTGAGCGCGGAGGGCGTGCGGAACCTGCGCGGGGCGGGGAGAGAGCAGCGGCGGCTTTGCCGGGCAGTGAGGGCGGAAAGCGGCACAGGCTGTGCCATCGCCGAGAGCCCAGCGGGCCGGGAGCGCAGTGCCCCCAGCGCTGGAACACACAGGAGCAGACATGGGAACCCGGCAAACACAGCCCGGGTCCTCAAGAAAGGGATGCAGTTTCTAGGAAAGGAGAGTAATACGGGTGTTGTGGTCGAAAGCTGTCATCCCAAAACAGTAGATTTAAAGCACAAGGACTGCCTCTTAACAGAACACATGAACATGCAAACACCTCTTTTTCTGATGCTTAGCTAAGATGTGGCCTTAAAGCATGCTGGCAGTTGTGGAATCTGCACGGGTTTCTTTTTTACCCCCCCCTTAAAAAATAACTCTTACCTTTGCCAGAGGGCAGCGTGGGTGCGGTGTGGGCAGTCACCATGGGCTGTCTGTGGTGTGCTCACACCCTGCCTTTCCTTGCAAGAACTTGTTCTCCATGCACTCAACCCAGTCCTGTTACTGGGAGCTCTGCTTGCTGTTTTAATTTCACTCTGCAGAGCTGGAGACTTAAATTATACACAGGTCAATGCTAGGACGTTTTCGTGGGGTTTACTCATTTGAAACATTGTTTTACTTCTAAGTGTGCCAAGACATTTATGTCCTTGTAGTGCTTATTTATTAAAAGTAACTGTCTTGCTTATGCCAGCAGCTGCTGTAAAAATGCAGTTTGCTGCTTTTTACATAATGTGATGTTAAATGTAGCTTTTATTATTTAATATTTGGAAAATAATATTCAGTTAATGGTGGCAGATGAATGTAATATTTGTATGTAATATTGTTATTGCTGCATAATCTGGACTTTAATGTCAGGATGATGAAAATTTGAGTTAGCACAGGTCATTTGAACCAAGGGAGAATATTGGCTGTGTGGTTTCATGTCTTGTAAAAGAAAGGTGCTTAGACAATTTTGCTATTTTGTAGCTCTGTTTGCCGCCTTATGCTGGAAGAACACAAACCCTTCTGTTTGCTTGCTTCTTCCTTTTGATGTCATCTCATTGTTGTAGGCTTTTCTATCACTTCCTGCGCAGCTTTGCCCGGGACAGTGGTTTTCAGTTTTTTTAATGGGTCTGTGAGTTCTTTGAGTGGCCGGTGAGGGATTCTTGAAATGTTACAAAACCGAGCCTGCAATGAGTTGTCCAGGGGGCAGCTGTAAGAAGCAGTGGGCAGCAGTGCCTTCAACAATTTGGGACTTGATTTAGCCTTTTTGACAGATGGGAAGTTCTGTGAAATATATAGGAACAGTTTCTTCTATTTTGTTTGCTGTGGTTCAGCAAGGAGAAGCTCCAGTGACATTAAGTTTTTCAGCCTTTTGAATGGTTTCCAGTCGGAGGACTGAACAGGAGTTCAGTATTATGTGGGACCCCCAGCAGACGGGTCCCTCCCCCGGCAGGCGAAGGACGGGCACTGCAGCACAGCTGAGCCCCTTCAGGAGCAACCTACACGGATCACACGGCTCAGGGCAGCACTCGTGACACGGCGCTCGGACAATGAAGTATTGTTCACGTTTATCTCCTATCCTACACTTGGGGTTGAGACAGAGTTTAATGAATAGTAAACCTACACAAATTTGGGAGTTTTCTGGTTTTCCTGAATGTTTCCAGATATTTTTGCTTTCTAACAGAATGTGTGGAATTCAAGATACAGTTTTAAATACTGTTCTTTTTAACCGAGGACAGTGTTGTTGTCTTAATGTTTCCATTATTAGCGCAGAGTACCTTAATCCTGCAGCAGTTACCATTGCTTGATTCCTTCTTTTAGGAAACATACAGATTTACTTATGTGAAGAAAAACATAAACTAGTTTATATGATGGTATCTGGTTGGACAGTCAGAGAAGCTCTAACCAAAAGTATTTGTAATTTCAGAGAGCACTGTTTTGCAGACTTCTTAAGAGATCTGTGCTGAGTACTTCCTAGAAAACATGAAATGGGCTTTTATGCTTTCACATCTCCTCAGTTGCTTTGTTGGGTTCTTGGGGAGGAAATCCCCAGCTGAAAACATAGCACAAAGAACTAAGGATTCTTTAGAGGACAGTATTTATTCCAACCAGGTTCACCATCAGCTTAATGTTTCAGACTCATTCTGATAGCAACTTATGGAGCACTGACACAAAAGAAGGTAAGGATTTTTAGACTTTTTTTAAAGAAGCATAAATAAGCCCTGAATATCTTTATTACTAATATAAAGACTATACCCTCTCATCCTCTCATTTCTGCAGTCATGTTTCTTGCCAATAAAAAAGATTTTGCAAGAGTTTTTAGGTGGTTATTTGCCAAATCTGTTAGTGAAAATGCTTTCCCAAATATGCCATTGCATTTTAGATTAAAGGAGTTTGTGGTAGAGTTTCTATTTATTATACAAGAATGAACTCACAGTTTTGCAAGTTTTCTGCTTTCGTCTTTAACCTTTACTTTTAGCTGGTTTGAGATTAAAAACAGTGAGTCATGGGTCTTCTGTGCACACGGAGAAAAGCAAGCATTGTGACATTACTAGATGTTTTCATATTTGGCAGAGTTGGAAAACCAACAGAGGATGAAGAGGGACTGCATCTAATGCTGCCTAAATTCTTGTCATTTGGATTCTTGCTACCAAAAATAGGAGGATGGGATTTGGAAGGATATATGTTCAGCATCTATAGGTGCTTGAAGAGTGTTCAGCAGGATAGATCTAGCATGAAACTGGGGGAACACACCCTGTTTCTGGGCCTTCTCTTAGGTATAAATTAGGTGTGTGTCTTGAATGGATAGGGGCAACAATATCCCTAAACCTTTTTTGAGTTATCAAAATGTAGCAATTTCAGAAGTCCAGCGTCTCTCCCTGGATAATGACATAGGAGGTTGCTCTGAATGACCAGCCAAGGGGGGTGCAGTTGCTAGACTGTGGTGTTTTCAAAAACTAAAGGATGCAATATTTCCCATGTAAAGCAGGGCAGGTCCTTGTTTTCCTAACGAGGTGCACAGACTGGCACTGTTAACCTTGAGCGACCTTTTCTCCACAATGTTCTCAAAGACAAGCTCGGTCCTGTTGCCTTGAAATTCTTTTATTCAGTTCTTCTACAGTTAAGGTTTACATTTCAGTTCACAGACTGGTTGTTCTTCTCCAAAGCATACACAGCTTTCACCTCAGCCAGACTGTCTGCTCCCCACCCCCATTTACAATTTACAATTCCCACTTGCAGCATTTTCAGTAAACATGGGATCAATTGAGTATACAGAAAAAGCTTCTATAAAATTTCCATTAAAAAAATAACAAGTATTTATTTACAAAGTGTTTGCTACTACAAAGTAATATTTCCTATTGGTTCAAATATACTATTTGCTAATGCCAGTGTTCCTATTAGGAAAGTAAAACTTTGTATATGTACTTTTCTTTATATCTTTGTCAGTGTTTAAAGCACATAAAATACTACCACATCCTTTTTTACTCTACTCCTAGCCACATACAATGTGGTAGTGGAAATTAACACTATTTGTTCAGGACAAAAAATCAGCATAGCTTAATAGCAGATTTTCTGAAAAAATAAAACTTTAGTTTATAACTTATAGGTATTTGGAAAGAAAGAAATCTATGGAGAATTCAAAAACATGCAGCAAATGAAGATAAATGGGAAACTTGGGCTTTCCTGAAGATACAAGAAAAGGGAGAAAAATTTCCACCAAAGTGTTTGTGTGATGCTTTGTCCCAATGCGCATCTTGGGAGAGCAAGATGAATAGATTAAAAAAATTAATTAAAACTTCAAATTCCAGATAATTAGCATGCTTGTAATTGGATTTGTCTCTTCCCGCCCACCATGTTTACAAAACCCTGCTTTGAGTTCAGCATTGGAGGTCAATAAATAGCTTAGTCCATGACTGGCCTTGTACTTAAAAAAAAGTTTAATTTAAAAGTTAATGGACTTTCAAGTGGTTTCTGTATTTTAAATACAAAAAGGAAGTGCCTCTACAATTACTTCCATGAAGAATATAGTGGATATTAAAAAGTGCTACTGTAAGGGAGGAGGAGGGCCAGACCTGCCTTTTCTACCCCTTACTGCATGTTGTAGCACCTTCAGAACATGGGCTGATGGCACATCAGCATTCAGAATTCAGCATCAGTCCTCCTTGCCAAGGACTCATCCATTGCCAGATCATCCCCCAGGTGCCAGCAAACAAGTCCTGCTGTAAAACTCTGCCTGTGCTTGCTGGCCAGTTTCTCCTGATGCCATATAGGATATGCAAACATAAAGCTTGTGCCTTTGTTCCAGGGCATGGTTTGCAGTCAGGGCCTGAGGAATGAGGACAGGCTCACATCCTACTTCTTACAGGTTCATTCAGAGTAGGATTATTTTTTTTACAGTAGGTGCTTGTGAGATACAGTGTCATAACATTTGCATATGCTTCTCTGAAATATTTTTCATATATAGAGCATGGCCTTTAGGACAAGGAAACGTTTCAGAAACTTGTATGATGGGTTGTGATTCAGCTGGTGTTTTCCTGGGGAAATTCTGGGAGATCCACTTAATCCCTGCATTAGTACAACCAAATCTACTAATTGTTAAACTTACAATAGCAATTTAACAAACCCATCAAAAGGCCTAGAGACTGGTTTTGTGGACTTAACCTTTTCTGATCGTTTTAACTTTTGTGGCCGTTCAGAATAGTTGTACGTGACCTGAAAATGTCAGCAGGAAGGGCTGTGTGTGTGTGTTCTTCTCTCTCTGGCTGCCTGGCTCATGTGGGTGGGCAGCATGGGCAGCACAGGAACCAGGCAGTGTGAGGGACGTGTGTTTCACTCAGCCTGGAGAGAATGGGCTAAAACCAACTCGCCAGTAAAGACTCAATTTGTTTTGGAAAGTTTCTGCATACGTGAGTTTGATTTGCATCTACAGCTGGGTTTAAATTTGACATTGCTGTATCCTGCTATCCCATGCTGTCCATATATCTAAAGTACCTATGCCTGGAGAATGTTGAGTACTTAAGAACGGCATTTAGAGAAATCAGATTTAAGTGATTGCACTTTTCTAGCAAATACAGAAGACTAAGAAGAGATGCAAGTTTGGGCTACTGGGAGATTCCTGTATCTGTTTGGAATTATCATGGCTCTGTTACAGATACTGACCTGACCCAGGTCAGTCCGCTTTTCTTCTTAGATAAATGCAAAAGTATTTATTTGCTCCATACTGGTCCTAAGCAGGAGGCTTTCCCTTGGGATTTGGATGGTTCGATCTCAGATGTTACTTCTGACCAATTTTGAGCAAGGATTTTTGGTGTTTAGGTGGATAGCCTAAATGTTGGATTCTTCCGTACTGTCAAAAATATGAAAGCAGAAAAGAAAACATTTTGTCTGATCTCTGTGTGGGCAGACAAGGTAGTATTAAAGGTGGAGAGTGACTATACAGTGATAAAGAGCCCTTGCAGGTGCTGCCAGACTGCTGTAATGAGCATTCCCTCCCCTCACTGTCAGTGCCAGCTGGGGAGGGAGCCATGGATGCCACCTCAGGCAATCAGATTGAAGGAGCTGGGGGGCTCTTGCACATGCAGCTCTGCAGTGACTTGAAAGGATGATAATCCTTTGCAGATGGAATGAACAACTGGGAGTAACACTGGTTATGGGTATTTTTTGGCAATATACCTGGACTGGGGAGAGAAGAGTTACTCACAGCCTCTTAAAAATACTCACCAGGCAAAATTCTAATAATTAAACAGGAAAGAGATAATCTGATTTGGGAACTTTGTTAAGTCTAAGGAATGAGTTTAATGAAGTTTTATGGTATCAGCATTGGGCTGTGTGAACACCTGCCAGCAGAAAATTAAGTATTTAGAGCTGTCCATGTGCTCAGGTAAGTGTGTGATGTCCACAGCATAACAAATGATTCATTGGTGCATTGCTTGCAGGCAGAGGCCAGAATTCAAGAAGTGACACATTTTAAAGAACAAACCTCCATAAACAGGTCCTTGGCTTCTCCCTTCCCTGTTCATCACTAATGCTGCAAGAGGCACCACTTCCCAGTGCTGACACCTCAGACACCTTCAGCCTCTGAGTGACCCAACTGCAGCAGAAGTATGTCACCTCAAAGTATGGCTATTACCAGAATTTTTTAAATCACAAATTAAAAAAGCACACATATTCTTTCCCCAGCTCATTACATCTGGTTATTTAATATAATGATCTTCCTGAGACATTCCTGGAATGAAAGTATTTAATGAGGTGGGTCAGGAAGAAGATAGCTTGCTTTGTTTGTTTTCTCTGTACCATACCCTGTGGTACTGGCTTTGATTTTAAATGAATCCAAACCCCAAACATCTTTAACTCACTAAAAGGAAAGTCTTTACAGTCAACTGCCTGGATTATTTTCAGCTCTAAAGGGCCAGTTAACTACAAAAAGGAGTATTGCCCAGAGTTCAAATGTGGTTAAGTTTCAGCCATACTCTTGAATTAAAATGGTGGATTAGGTCAAAAGAGCACTTGAAATTTTAAACCTTAACTCTGGAATTCTAAATTCAAGCATCATTTCATGTATGAACATGAACTCGAAGGCCTCATTTTTCCTTAAAAAAACAAAAGGATTAAAATTTGTTTATTAGGCCTTTTTACATAATGTTACTTCAGGCTGACATAGTTGATCAGCAGAAGCCCTTCTGTGGGAATTCTGTATCCTCAGCAGTTTCCAACTACTCAAAATGATTTAGGGGTATTTGCAAGCTGTAGTTTAAGCTGTAAAAATTAAAATCCCTTAACCAAAATGGAAATGCCTACAGCAGGGCTTTTACTGGGCTTAATGGTGTTAAAGTCATACCTTCAATTGAACTGGTCTAATTTGCTAGATACGCACACGTTCTGAGATTAGGTGGATTGTTGGCATTAATTCCAGTGTGGAAATGAGAAAACTGGTGCACTTTAATACAATTTTAAATGCCAAAATCCACAAACATTATGTCATATTTCCACATAATAGAAAAATGCTGTCTCCCACTTGCAGTTTTTCATCTAAATAGTGGAACTGACAAGTTTTTCTAAGTCAAATTTAGATTTTTCAAGCACCACAGAGTTAGTCCAGAAATAAAGTTGTTTACTGTACTATAGCTATAAAGGCATTTACATACAGCATTATATTGCTTGCAGCCAAGTGCCTCCTGAATGTATAGCCAAGAGAGAGTGCTCCAAGAAACAGAAACATCACTTACATTTATCTTAAATGTACGTTGCATGAAAATGTAAGTGTTAACTTTTTCTTATACAGAGTATGATCTAGTACCAGTTGTTGCTTGATTCCTGTCAATGAATGTCGGGGTATTGCATGAGATAGATGATGATGGAACTGAATAGAAAATGGGAAAGCCAGTCTTGGCCATGACCATTTTATTGTGGAAAGTGTTTGCTGGCTCTCAGCAGGAGGGAGGGCCTGTGTGTTGAAGTAGCTGAGCATAAGCACTGCCATGAGCTCAGTGAGAGCTCTGTGGTTTAATATTCTCAACCCCCTTGTTACTCACAACTGCAGCAGCTGCCTTTGCTGAGGTCTTGCATTTACCTGTTTTGGTTTGTGGTTTTTGTGTCTTTTTTAAATATGGCAGCTAAGATCACCAGAAATTATTGAAAAGTTTGCCTGAGATCATACACAGGTGACTGTATATGGCTGGATAAGGCCCCAAATTTTCCTAGTTCTCAGACTTGAGTGTAGCCACAAGACCTCAGTGCTTCAGTTGAACTTCATCCTCAACTGGTACTTGGCACAAAGCAACCCAAGGAAAGAATTTACTTTTGAAGTCTCTTCTAAATGTTCTAACTTGTTTTGTCCTTTGTATTCAACTAGTCCAGGAAAAATAACTTTTAAAGGCTTGGTTCAACTGTCAAATAAATATTATGTGCTCCCATATTTTTTATCTTTAAATTTAACAGTTTGATGTTTGCCAGAAAGCAAGCAGCTGTGCAGGCTGCAGCTTTGAAGGGCACAGACATCAATGGAGGAGAGGTGTCACTGAAGATCCTCCCCCTCTAAAGCAGAAAACCCACTGACTGCTAATAAAATACATTCCATTTCTGGGCTGGAAGCCTTTTTTTGCCAGGTTGTTAGAGTTCAAAGTGCTGCTCATTAAGAACTGTTTAGTGTTTTGCTGTTTTTTCTTTTTACACAGATCCTGAGTGGGAAGTGTGAAGAAAGTGTAAAGTTAAATGTGTCCCTAATGTATTGTTGGCGAGAGGGAGGTATAACTACTTTGGAAGATATTTCTCTCCAAGAATTCCTTAGGATCATGCATACATAAGTTATCTTTGATCTGCCCTTTCCAATGAAAGCTTACTGACAGGGCATTTTTGAAAAAGCAATGGGTTTTTAAGGAATTAAAGTGATGATCTGCTTAAATGAAATGTCAATCATGAAGCTGACAATTCCATACTAATATGTGTGAAGTACCTGTTCCCTTCTCCCCCCATTTCAAAACTGAGCCACTTGGCTCAATGCACTGACTCTCTCAGCAAGAATTTTTTTTTTGTATCTGTAAAGCTTTTTGGGTGTGGAGGTAGTGTAACGGATTTGGTGGAAGTGAGGGGTGTAAAGCCCTCAGTCTGCTGTTGCCTGTGAGCCATGAGCACAGGATGGTCTTAACAGTCTTGCCCCAAGGGTGAATAGCATAGTAGGCATTTTAGCTTATGCGTTTGCTATTCATTTGTGTAAAACAGACAGCTCAGTCAAGAGCTATACCTACATATTAGTGCTGCCCTCAGGTACTCCTCATGTGTAGGAGTTTGAACTACCTGTGAGAAGTTTCTATCTGGATGCTTCAGTTTGTAACATTAACATGTGGGTGCTGCTTGTCTACACCTCACAGTATCTACCTGTCCTGTGAGCAGCCAGCCCTGGGCTAACTCCTGCACACGGCCAGGCAGCTCTTGAGCTGGAGCCTCATTTTCTCTCTGTAGCTCAGGCTTGCTGCTTTTGGATCTTGCTGGCCTGAGTGAGTGCAGGTTTGGCTGTAAAAGATGATGTGGACACAGCCCAGGCTGCTGCCATTGCTGCCAGCAGCCCAGGGGTAGCTGCTGCCATTGCTCAGGTGAGCAACAGCACAAGCTGCCTCATCCCCCAGCACAGGAACAGAGCCAGGACAGCTGCTGCAGACAGCTGAGACACGGGGCAACCAACTACAGACAGTGCAAAAACTGGAAAGATTTACCTCATGAAAAATAGTTAACTTAGAGGCTAGGCAAAGTCCTGGACACTGGAACACCATGGGAACAGTACATCCACAGTGTATTTTGCATTGATATTCAAGGTTTTGGTTTTTTTTGAAAGGTCTTTATGATTGGATGTGATGTTAGCTATGGAAAACACAGCCTCCTGCTGCAAGTCTAATTTAACAGTTCGCATGAGATATGTGTCGGGTAACTTGAGCCACAGATTATTTTATGTGGTTTGATACAACTTTCAAAGGTGCATCAAGGTGAGTGCGACTGAAGTTACTGATAAGAAAGTCTGTCAGAATCCAAGCTGACCAGAATGCAAAACATGAAATGATGTATTGTTGAAATTTTATTTTTTTTCCTAAGAACCTCAGCCTATGACTTTAAAAGTTACGTGACCTGCCCACCCCAAATTTGAAAAGATTGCCTTGAAAACACACTGCCTGAGACCCTTAACATGGTGGGAGGCCTTTTTTTAAAAAAACAAGACATGCTCTAACATCAAAGGGATTATATAAAGTTAGAACAGTAAAGGAGAAGCTACACTGAATATGCTGTAATTTAGAAATACAATTTTTTTACTTATTTTCCTTGAAAAAAGCTGGTGCAGAGAATACTGTTTTTTTTCTGACTGTTTTAATAATGGCTAAGAATAATCACTTATAATAAATTAGGTCTGCAATATAAATGAACATATGAACCTTTTATACTAATGTTACTTGTTACTTTTAGAGTATCTAAAATGGATATAAACTATTTCAAGATTCATTTAATCACTTGCAATTTATATTACTTTAAGAATCTTCTATACAGCAAGTTGAACAGAAAAAAGCAAACATTTTAACAGCCCCTTTTCCCTATAACCACTTTCATACAAGAATTTTAAATAACTATTTTAGCACATTTGCGTGTGCTCTCTCTCCCCCTTTTTCTAAAGGCAGCACAGCCAAAAGACAATGCAAGGATCGGCTTTTACTGACTGACTGATTTCTTCTCCATCTGAAAAAGACAAGGGGAAGACAGAGACTCGAGTCCCAAAATGGAAAAGATGATCTTAAGGTTTATTTTGCCAAATCTCCAGGGACTTTGTTATTTTCCTCATTTATAGTTTCTAAAACCCACTTTGCTCTGTCTGTCACTCTGTGTTCAGTTACACAATTCTTCAATTTCAACTATGGATAAACTTGTTTTGAAGTTTCCATTTTGGTTCACCAAACACAGTGCAAACCAAGGCAAGAAACCAGTAAAATCCAAACAGGAACTCCCATTAAGAATATTTGAGCAGCATTTTGTATATTCCATTTTCTACTGTCCTCATTCTGGGGAGGAAGAATCCTCATCTTCATCCTCTTCATCTTCCTCGTTGAAGGAGCAGGGCGTCTCCCCCCGCGACGCTGCACTGCTGGACTGCTGACTGCTAGGGGCAAGCAGCTGCCCAGTTGCTAAGGCCACTTCAGCATCCAAACACAACCCTGGATTCTCACTAGCAAGACAACAGAAAGGGTGAAGTTTAGAGGGTTTCTCATGAGGTTTTAAGTTTTTTCTTTTTGGCCTCAGCTTTTCCTTTAGTCGAAAAAATGCTACCAACAAGGAAAAATCCCAATACTGTATTACACTAAGCACAGCTATTAGTTCGGAGAGTTGTTAAAACATTGGGAAGTTGCATAAAAAAGAATACTGGGTGACTTCCTTTTTTTTTCATAAACAACTAGTAGAATTGCTTAAGCTGAAGGAAAAAAAAAGAAATCCATCACAGTTTCATTAATACACAGAAATGTTTGCAATATAAAATGAAGCTATTAAATGCTATGAGAAAGAGCCTGCTCCAAAATAATAATCCCTATAATAATCCCTGTTTCCATTCTTTATGGTACAGGTAACCTCCAAGCAAAGTCTGGCTGCTGAGGTGTATTTAAGGTTGGGGTTTTGCACGTGGTGTTTTTTTTGTTTGGTTGTTGGTTTTTAATTTAAAATTCTTATTAAGCTCTGTGGACTAAACTTCTTTCATGAGAGCTTTAATAGCAGTGCATTTAGAGAGCAGACATTCTTATACATTCTTCAGAAATATTACTGGGCTTTTATCCACATCTAATTATTTATCTGTAGTCAATGCCCAGGCAGGAATTTAATGTTAATCAGGAAAAGGGGCTTGAAAGTGATTCTATTCTTATGAAACATAAGTACAAGACAGCTGGTATGTTCAATTTTCAAAGCATGTTGATTTGACCTTTCAAATATAATTTTCCTTCAAGGAAGACAGACTTTTTCACAATCAAAATCAGCCACAATAATATGTCAATTCCTGCATGCAAATGGTATGAAATAGCAAGGTTACTAAAGTACCACAAGCATATATAACTATCCTTGAATAAAAAATTATTTTATTTACCTTGATTTAGCATCATAAGTGCCTCCAGCTGTCTCAAAATGGGAAACTGCTTGTGCTGAACTTGAAAGTAACCCTTGATTTATCCATGAAAATCCCACAGACATATCTAGAAGAAAGCATAACTATTTATGATAGTTACTTACATTTTTTCTCCCTTTTAAAATTTTAAACTTTGCATTCTCTTTGTAGTTAGGATCCCTTAATTTAGTTTAGAAGGTACCAGTAGCTTGAGTTTTATACTGTAGATGTGTCCTGTTTAATCAAGATGAAATTATATATCCTGTGTTTGTGAATGCCCTTAAGCCTTGCACTCAGCTTTTCCCTCTGTCTGAAGAAGATTCACCTGGCTGATGGCTGTATGCAATCACAAGTATCTGAAATGAGTTCTGGAGTCCTTCATGGAAACTTACTGTCACAGCCTGACCCTGTGAAATGCCTGGACAGCTCCAAGTGCCTTGGCTGCCCCCCTTGGTGAAGGTACAAAAGGAATTGTATTTATTTGGGCTTGAAATAGTGCAGTGAAGCCACTCGGGCAGTCTCTGTGTCACTGTGTGTGTTCTGGTGGCCAAAGGCAGTTTCAGCCTGGTGCCCTCAGGCTGGCTGTGGGACAGCCTCCTCACCCACTCTGCCACCAGCCAGAGGTGGGCAGCAGCTGCGGACATGCACAGACCATGGCAAAAGGTTGGTGCCAAGAATGGAAGAGAGAGCCTGTTGTACACTGCACATGAGACATGAAAGGCACTCTCCTCCCTAGAGTTTGGAAATGGGGGAGTTAAGACCATTAAAATGGTCTGGCAATAATGCCAAGTTTCTTTAGATAGTTTGTTAAAAGCCCCCTCAGAGATGTGAAGAGATTACTTACAACCCCCATAGTACTTGTTTTCAAATTCCCAAACAAGTTATGCCTGTCAGTTGTTTCCAGTTGTGCACATTTCTGCCAAGAGAATCACCAAAACAAGTCTACTGACCCGATTACATTTAGGAGATTTTTTTGTGTGTGTGTTTTTAATTTGTTTCTTAGATAAGGAATTTCTATTCACCTACCCAAATTCTATCTTGACACAAAGTTAACATCAAAACAAAGTTACCAAGACTGTCTAGTTCTTTTCGGTGGTACCTGCATGTGGTTCCAGCTGGATGCATTAAATCAGAAGTTAGAGTCCTTACTGTTAAATGCTATGCCTAACCAAGCCTCTGTTTTAGACAGCACACTGGGACCGTACTACTCATAATTATCTAGGATTGTTCTATAACAGCAGGTAAGAGGAATAACTGTGTTTGTTACATACACTTCCTCGTTTGTCCTTCTGTGCTCTTGTCAAGCTTTGGTTCCTCTAGATTTGGCAGTGCTGCCTAGCACAGGGACTATTTTAAGCAGGTTAACACAGCCATGTAAATTGGCTCACCATCCATTGGGATGGATCCACAGGCTACCTTGGTTTGTGCTGTGGAAAGCTGTTACAGCAAAGTATTGAAATGTCATCTTACAAAGCAAGGCTAGCACGGGTGGTGTTCCTGGCAGCAGTCCTTGGAACATGATAGCAAACGTTAGTAAGTGGCAGTTTTAGGGTGATCTGTGAGGACAGAATAGATGAGAACAGTTAAATGTAGATGGAGCTCGATGTCTTTCATCAAGATTGCCCTAAATGCAGGTTTCATGTTACAGAGAACATGTTCTCACAGCTTCCTCTTGTCTGTGCAGGAGGAGGCTAAACCATTTGGAATGACTGCATTGTATTTAGACTAATAGAGCTGTACCATAGTGTTGTTCCCTGGTATTTTGAAGGAGTGTACCTGTGTGTACATGTTTAATATTTCAGAAGAATAACAAGACACTGCTAGTAATCTTGTGGTTTATTAATATTTCTGGATAATAGCCCGTTAGTTTTTGACGAGTGAAGTAGAAGTGTGGCAGAAAGGTGGTTCATAAAAGCATATCCCTGCCTTGTATTTTCATTGCCTTATATTTCTAAATACAATTTTCCATCGGGCTCTGAGGAGCAAGGGATAAGAAGTTTGTGAAAGATGGGGAGTTGAAGCCATTTCCAGTATGGGAAAGTCTGTCAAAATGGAAGTGTGTCTACAATGAAAAGACTTATTTCTTTTGGCAGTGTAGATCAATTACTAATAGCTACACTTAAAAACAGGGAAAGCAGTTTGACTAAACCTTCCCAAGGTGGTGCAGTCCAATCTAGTAGTGATATTGTTATGTACTAGGCAGATCTTGTAGCAGATAAACTTGGTAGAAATTGATACTTTATTAGAGAAGGCTCTAAAAATCTTATTTCCTGCTTTTTAAAAAAAATCTGCAGCCTCAATTCTAGTAGTCTAGACTCAACTAACAAAGGTGGGACTTGGTTTTGTGTTTTAAATGCCTGTAGGGTGTGCACAGCCCAAAAGAGAGAGATGCTACTCTGGCTGCTGTTCTACGAGTTTATGCTTGTCCCAGGCAGTGGAATATTTCTGCTCACCCAGCAGCCTCACTCCCACCTTTCCACTGGAGCTGTTCTGGTTGGAGCCCTTTCCTACATAGTTCTACTTGTTTACTTGTTGCAAACTCCTCTGCCAGACAAAGCCTGCACTTTAGTACCAGGAACTAGCTCAGGGAGAGCACACAGGAAAGCACCTGGGTCAAAATGCAGAAATGGGCAGGAATGTATAATTAGGATTGTGTCCTTGGGATGTCCTCTTAAGCTGGTGCAAGTGTCATGTTTTAGACATTGTCAGTTATGACAGTCAAGCAACAGAAAAGTGCGTTACAAAAATAATGTAAGATACACAGAATCTTTTTCTCTTTGAGGTCAATATGCCTTAGCTTCTGCTGATTTCAGGGGCAGTCATACTTAGGGATCACACCAATGTAGTATTTAAAATGCATATTACAAAAATACATAGATTTGCTAAAACATTGTGAAACTAGCAAACCTAGAAGACGCTACTTTTACGAAATTTGGGCACTTGAAGAATGGCTAAAACGCACAATCCTCTTCAAAAGAAAATCCACCAATAAAGCTTTGATGTGCACATTATCAGTCCAGCAGTTCCAAGCAATTTATGTGGCTGTTCAATGCAAATAGAAATTTATTGCTTTTCAAAGCTGACATGGTCCAACATTTTCTTTCAAGTTTCTTTAGTTGAACTGGTTTATACTCAGGATTCTTCCAACTGCTTCTTTAGTCCTACTGGTAAGCATTATAGTACAAACTATCGTTAATGTTTGGAAGTCAGGAATTATCTGAAAAAATGTCCAGACTAAGGTCAAACTAACATTGTACAGGAAATAATTCACCTACTTGGACATATTAGAACAGGACTGGCTCTTAGAGCAGTTGTCCATAGAATCAGCTACTGGGGTCATAATGAATCTTGACTGCAGTATATTTACTCAGTGAATAAATAAGAGACCTGGATCTGTTTTTACTGTATAGTAGTAACTAAAGCCATTTTTCTTGGAAGAGCCATCATGACAATGTAGAAGTAACCATGAATTCTAGGAACCAGTGATGAGCCTTTTATTTCCCTACTCTTGCTGTGTAAGAAAATGTCTAAAGACTCCCAAGGTTAAAATGGGAAGATAACAAAAAATATGCATTCAGGCAAATGTTGGTTTTTCAAATATTGTGCAAAACATTTAAATCTATTTCCTTTATTGGTCACTTACTGCAATTAGATACCACCACTATGCAATTCATACTCCTAACTGTAGATTTGTGTAGCACAATTATGTAATAAACAACAGATAGAACAAACATTTAAAATTAATACATGTACTGGTATGTAAATTCAAGTAGATTTTTAAAAAATACATATACTAGTAGGAATACCTTTGAGGTAATTTTTACAGAGGCAGAAACAGCTGAATGTAACCCATGTATGAAGAGTACATTACTTGCCTTAATGATTTTTGAGTAAAAAATAAAATCAATGCATTTCCTATGATTAAAACTCTATAAAGGATCCAGGCTGCTGGTTTGCCAAACAGTGTCATGACACAGGGTTTTTTGCAAATGTAATGAAACCCTGTTCTCTGGAGGTTAATTAATGCAGGCTTAAAATGAAAAAGAAATTTTAGTTTGATCCTTGACACATGGGAACAATTAACTTCAACATTGCAACACTATTAAAAGACATGAGTTCTGCTCCTTTCCCCTTTTTTACACTGCTGATAAATAATGTTGAGTTGAATCTGTGAGGAACAAATCAAGATTTCTTTCTTTCAACTTTTTTTTTGTTGTGAGTGCCATCTTATCAAGGCTTCAGGTGCAACTTCAAAATTGACCAAAAATAAAATACAAAATCTTAATTTAAAAACCCACAGGACAAGAGGACCAGGAAAACACAAGTAAGTGTTAATAAACTAAGCACATCTGATGTAGTTTGAAATGTTAAGCCGTTTAGAATGTACTACTTTTATCGAATGTAACTGAATTCTAATTTATATATCACAGTAGAGAAGTTAGGGCAAAAGCTTTATTCCCTTTCCTCAAAACCAAAGGTCTGTACAGATTAATTAATTGGGTAACACTTCCTTTACAGATAAAGTCCCTCCAGAAACTTGAGAAAATGCTGGGCTAAGTTTAAGCTGCAGTGCAGCAAGAAGAACACACTGACAATAACTAAAGGAAGGGACAGCAAATTTTGGCAGCTCTAGTCCAGTGATGCAACAGTGAAGGAGTTCTAGTCTTGTGTCTAAGCACGACCTCTGTTCAAACAGGGGAGGTAAAAGCCTCTGCCTGGGACACCTGTCCTGAAGTCTTTGGACTTGTTTTATTTAGTTCTCAGGTGGCACCTGCTGGCTCCTGAGGGATTACACCTAAACAATTCAAGATGCTCCTTTTCTTTCCTTTTCCTCAGCTTGGGAAGAGCTGCCTTCTTCCAGTTTGCTTCTCCATACATTTAGTTACTCAAAATTAATACTAACACATGAAAATTTGTTCTTGGTGTCAACTTAGTTATATAAAAAATAATTTATTCATAATGCAGCTCACACATCACACTGTTATAAATCAGTGTGCATTAAGTCAACATGACAACTAAGATAAACCTTACAAAATTAACAGTAAAACAACTGGTTCATGTACCAACCCTATTGAGTCCCACAAACCCTGAAATTTACATACGTAAATTAATATAATTAAATTTGCTTCAGTTGAGTAAGGTTATGGATTTGATCAGGAACAATATTTAACTTACCTGTGATGTAGCCTTCTAAAGCTTTTGGCACCAGTGATTTTGCAGTTCTTAGGTCCTCAGCTGAGCATTTGCCTGCTTCGAGCCCAAAGGACATTCCCATTCTCTTCAGCACCTCGCTGTCATCATGAATCTCAAAAGTATTATCGAAATTAAAGAGGTATTCAAATCTGCATGTAAAAAATTAAAAGTGAGATGATTCTGAAAAGAGCACAGCTGTGCTCTTCTTGCCTATTCTTTCTCTGGTGGTTTTGGCATGCACTGAGGTAAACATCTGGAGTCCTGGTTTTCTGTAAAGGGTCCATAAGGAAAGAGAAGTGCAAGAAATGCTTTCTCTTTTCTGTGAGTAGCATGCCTACATGTTTAAAATGGCACATTCTCAATTAAAGTAACTTCACCAGTGCAGGAACAAAGTTTAAAATTTTCTACTTCATTAAGTAGATTCAAAGGGGAAGAGGGAGGCTTTAATTAAACATGAACCTTCACTTGCACTAAAGCCAATAAGGTCACCTGAAGCCCTGTCACCAAAATAACTATTTTGTTTTCCTGCTTTTACATTTCACTTTCTGTTCTAATGTGCAACACTCCTCCTGTGAACTGACCTATTTACTTTGGTATAATTTTGGTTTTTTGGATGCAGCTAGAAAAGCAGTCTGTTCAGAGTCTTGTGTGTTCACAACCCACCATTTCTGCTGCAGAACTCTCAAAATGTTTTTAACTGCATATAAAAGTGGAAATTGAGATATAAATTTCAGACAGCTTTAAGAAATGCAGGGGCATTTAGGCTGGCCTTACACTGTCATCACAGGTATTAAAAGCCTGGACAGTTCTGGTCTGTAAAATAAGGCTTAATTCCCAGTACCTCCTTTCCTGCTGACAAAGACTTTATCCTTGGAAAAGTGACTCATCTGTGAGATAGAGTCTTTGAAAGATAACTCACTGGTGGGTCTTCCAGTATCTTTCCAAGCTCATGTCACATGTCTATTTTCTTGCTAGGTTGTTTTCTAATATTTATTTTCTTATACCTGAACCAGGAAACTTGGTAGCTTTACAGCTCTTGAGTTTATACACAGAATTTTTAATTGGTAATCTAATGCTTTGTGCTGGGTGTAATTGTCAGTTACACATAGCATTTCTTCTGTGACTCATACCATATTACTTGTCAAACCTATTGTTTATGTACCTTTATTTATTTCAGCATAATCACATTAAGAGGGAAAATAAGATGTGTTGTTATAATTTTGACCAGTACAATTGCATTGCTGCTGCCTAAACTGGCACAGCTCAATGTCATACCAAGCTACTACCAGCAAGCTGTAATTACTGACTCATAACTGAATTCCAATTTATGGCAGAGGATCAAAAGCTGCATTCATTGATAGCTCTGCAATTCTTCTCCCATGTGCTGTGGCCAAATAGTGGATGTTAGGAAGGTAACTTATTTTCCTTTCCCAGCAAGTTTCCAAACTGAGAAATTTACAGTCTTCAGTATTTCTCCAGTTTAGTTTCTAGCAGCCTGCAGTCACTTGTACAGGAAATCCCTACACTTCTACTCTGCTACAAACAGCTTTTTGAGGTTTTTCTTTCAGGCCCTTGACGTGACCCCCTTCTGAACTTATGTAAACTTTTAGCATGAACAAAATCAAATATTACTATTTGCATAGACTGTTACAAAAACCTTTTTGTCATCACCTGGTATCTTCTCTCAATGTCTCTCAATTTAATAAGCAACTGTGTGCAGCTATTCTCTATGCATATTCACCATATCACTGGTGATTTCTGAGACACCTGGGAATCCACTGTCCTCTCCTTTCTAGGCCAAAGAGCCCATCTGTTCCTTATGTCAGAGCCTTTCCTTAGCCTCAGTCCTTCTTGCTGCCCTCCTGTGTCTCTCTTGGTTATGCCATACTTTTTCCAAGAACATAAGAGTGTGTAGTACTCCAGATATAAAGCACTATATGCATCTAGCTTTACGTTGTGGACCTTTCTGGTTTTCCTAGTAATTCTCAGCACAATTTCAGCTGTTACTGAGAAATCAACTTTTGTTCTCACAGTAATTATCTACTGGCCTACCATGTTATTATTCAGTACTACAAGCCAGGACCAGAGGCTATTAATACGGTGTGTGTAAAATTTGGGTACAGTTCCTATCCCTTTCCCATGGTAAGTGCAAATTCAATCACCAGTGATTTTAATCTGGATTTTCTGCTGCTACAGGCAATTCTTTCTGTAAGGGTACAAGAGGCCACTTCCTACACATTCTTGCTAATATACAGCATTGTATCTCCAATGCTGTACAAAATCCTATGCATTTCCCCGCAGAGATGTTCCAATTTTCCAAGTTTCTGAAACATCTATTATGTCCGAATGCTGGTTTAAAACAAGGTATTCTGGTTACTTATTCTTTCTTTCTTTTTCTTAGGAACAACAGCATTTATACATAAGTACCATATACACTAAATACATTTTTCCTGCTTAAATGGGACTTATTCAGGTGCCTCACCTTTAAAATTAGTTCTTAGCTACTTCCTTTTTACTTGAAGACTTTGCTTTTCCTACTCCAACTTCAGAAATGCCATTCCCAGCTTGCTGCTTGGCACCCATCTACCTTCTCAAACTCTAAGCAACAAAACTTGCCCAATAACTCAATATCTTAATTTTTTTTTTTTTTTAAATTTCTGAGACATTTCACTCTGTTTTGGCTATTCTTGCATAGGAAAACATGTAGAGAACACAAACCTATTTTCCTTCTGATACTATATCACCCTTTATGTATGACATTTGCAAGCAATTACTTTCCTTTAGAAGTTCCTCTGTAAATACAATTTTGAGTAGCTAATGCTGTGAGCTTAGCTCTTTATCAGACTTACTAACATCAGTAGTTTATATAAATGTTATTTGGAGAAGAAAGGAAAATGGAAGCCCTTTAAAAAGTGGCTTTCAGTCTGGAACCAAGGGCAGAGCAAGCCCTCAAGCTGACCAGTGATGGAGTCAGGCAGCACAAATACTCTCCAATTAACTACAGACTGGGAATTCTCCAAACCAAGTCACCACCTTTGCTAACTGCCTTATTTAGCAGATCAGTGTAACAGTGGTTAAAATGGAGCAGTTTCTGGCACTGTTTACCTATTACTGCTGCCACTAATTAATTGCACAAATAATAACCCCAGGGAAAAGCTGGCTTAATTTGGGTTGTACACTTAATGACCTCCAGGTGACATACTACCAAAGCTGAGTTATATAAACTGAAGTATCAACAACTTCAATAATTTTGGTGTGCTCACTTTTAGTAGGAGTGTTTTCACACAGTTGGAGAGCATAGAAGCATGTTACACTGCTCTGGATCCCAAATGCCAGATTAATTTCTGACAACTCAAAGCAGCAGTTCTGAAGTTTCAGTACGAAATTGTTCAACTTTTTAACAACTTCAAACCTAAATGTAGAGTCCTGTTCAAAAGAGCAGAAAGATCTCTATAGTGAGACTATAGAATAAGGGTATAATTATGCTAAATCAAAAATCATCCTAAAATTCCCAACTTGCCAAACTGCAGAGCTCATGAAAGTATTCCACAAGTTTGTAATAGAATATATTAGACTTCAGTCTAATTTTCTACAAAAATTCAGCTTTTAATAGTATTTCTGTTTTGCATGCTGGTGCATGGGTTACTAGAGTCTGTCTATTTTTGCTGTGTGATTGACTTGAAGTTCAGTAAAGGATTTGCATACCACAGAGCGAAATCTGTAATCTACAGTATTAGAGCAAAGCCAGCTATTTTCAGCTAATAAACTGATTGTGAGCCGATTACCAATTAACGTAACAGCACCTCAAACTTCAGCCATATTTTCACAGGATGAAGAGCACAAGCACCCATAATTACATAACTGGAAGATTTTCAGATTAATGTGAATGCAACTGTAGCAGTTTGCTCCCAAAGACAGAATTACAAATTTCTGTATCTTTTCCTTCAAAGAACTTTTTGCCATTAAAAAACACTTTCAAAGTTGTTATCATCACCTGGAGTATGTTACTTTTGTGTCACATGGGTAATCTTGTGTTTCTGACTGTGTACATTTTTATGGCATACTATGAGTAAGAATTCACATGGCTGCTTTAAAAGGTAGTGCTGTCCTAGTAAATAATTTCATTCAGTTATTTCTTCTGTGTAGGGAATGCTCTTTGAAATGTCAGCCTGAAGTGCCTTTTACAACAATGAAAGTCAGCCTGTTTAAACTAGAGTTTGTAAGGCAGTGTTAATAAACTCATTCATATTATTACTGCAGTTGTATTAAATATTGAAAAAAAAACCAGCAAGCTACCCCCTGAAGCGACAGTCACAAACGTAAATAAAATAATTACTTCAAGTAAACTAAAAAAAATTTCCCTCAGTTGTTTGAGGAAAAATTCCAGTCCACAAAGAAAATAAAATTATAGAAATTAATTTCATAAACACTCACTTATCACTTGATATGCTGCAGTCTATAATTGTTCTTTTGCTAGTGTTGACTATTAAGAAAGGCAGCTGTATTGTGGAGGTCAAAGATGGAGGGCCTTGATTTTGCTGTTCATTTTGCTGATTTCTTTGTACCAAGTTTTTAAATGCTATTTGCTGTAAAACAAAAGAAAGAAAAAATTATCATCAGCAAAAAAAGAGCAGACACCAGTGTTTCCAGAAAATGAAACCTCATAGGTCTTATTTACCAACTCTCAATACCTTCAGTAATTTTTTGTCAAAAAGTGAGTTGTGCCCTTACTTTCTCTTGGCACTAGTGAAGTTCATCAGGAGCAGAAGTTAAACCAAATTTTTGCACACATATACTACTGACTCTGTTTCCCCTCATATTCCCTGGAGAAGAAACAAGAAAGGAGCAGTAAGGCTTGCTGTTTCCCCAATCCCTTTGAAAAGGCTCTGGAGTCAGAGGTCTTCTCTGGTACTTTTTATGTGTAATTGCCTCAGGGTAGGATATAGCTACGCTGAAACAAAAATTCCCCCACTTCCCATATCTGTATTTTTATTCTCTTTCCCTTCTCATCCATCACCACCTTCTCTCTCTCAAAAGAACTAGTTTGGAAATTCTCCTCTGGAAGTTATTGAGCAGATGCTGTTTGTGACACCACTCTGCCTGCCGGTTTCTTATATCTGACTGCACATGTATGAAAATGTGTGGGTTTAGGAAATGTTATTTGAGGGACTGGAAGTCAGTGTACTTACCCAACTGAGACACTGCTTATTCCATTTAAGAGGAAAAAGATGGATAGCTAGAATCCCAAAGGACTGGTAAACCCTTTGGCAATCAACACAATCAAAGCAATAATGACAGTTGTGGACAGTAAGGGAGTCAAGTCTGTCAATATTTGGACTAAAAGTTAAGAGGGCCTGAGCTGCCCTATTTTCACTAGTGTAATTTCATGTTACTGTTAGAGGAACTGCTGATGTATTGAGTCAGACAGATAGAATCCCAGTTGTACCCTTAGTAGAGAAACAGCTTTTGGTCATGAACAAAGAAGAAGCATCAGATATTTTAAAGTTTCAGTGAATAACAATTACATGAAAATGTATCAGTGTAGTTGAACCAGCAAAAAAATGCAGCCTTATTGCCTGTAATCTCATAAAATTATTACATTTGATTACATTTAAATTACTAAAAGTCTGCGCAGAGTAGAATGTTTAGGAATGTTCATAACTACATTTATAAAATGTTACTTTATAAACAAGATACATTTGAAATATATTTCAGCAATTAAAGACAAAAGTAACCTCAAAGGTATGTGACAGAAAGTAAAGGTGTTGGATTTGCCAGCCTTCCACTCTTAAGATCCAGAAATGTCTACATCCCCCAAAACAACTCTGCACACATTTACACAAGTTCTGTTGTGAACTTCATAGCTTAGGTCCAAGAGAAAATTTGAAGAATGACTCAGGGTAGCTCTGGGGGAACTTAGAGTCAACAAAAGGGACTTGTGAGTTGTTCCCATTCCCACTGAGGTTGGCAAAGCTTCAGCAGAACACTTAGGAAAGCTTGTGGCACGCAGATGGAGTGTGCTGGTTTACAGCAGGCAAAACTGAACCACAGAGTGTCAGCAAGAGGTCCCCATACCAGAATCCAGAGAGGTCACAGGGGTCAAACTTTTCTCCTTAGTACGTCACAGCGGTTAATTCAATCTAGGAAGAACTTCAGAAGGTCTAATATGTTGGCTTTGCACTTGATATTTTCATTTAAGGGGAAAAAAATTAAAATTAAATATACCTGCAGTAGCAGTTCTTGCAGTTGGGCTCGCTTCTGTTTTATCCTTTCAATCCGCTTCTGTTTTTCTATCTTAAAAGATAAATGTAAATGCATCAAGATACTTGATCCAGTCCCTTGTGCCAAACTGAACAGGCTTTCTTTGTAAATGGGGGCAAATTGAATGAGCATAAGAGTTTTTCCATTAAACAGGTCTGGCAGACTGTAATGTCTTTGTCAACAATTTCAACTCCAGTAAGGATTTAATTATTACAAGAGACTATTACGTCCCCCCATTCTGCCTCTTCTGTCTTGCACTTAGTGCAAATTGGCACCAAATCAAACACTTGCTTAAGGGGATGCTTTAGGGTTTTTTTTCCCCTTCTGCCCTCCACTCTTTTGGAATTGTGCATGTCCCACTGTTCTTCTAGCTGCAAGCTACTAGACATAAATATGTGGAGGCTGGGCTTATGATCACCTGTATCTTAACAGTGACCTCCACTTTTTTGTTTGAGACTTGATTAAACTGACAAGACTGCAGCAACAAAAAGGGGTAGAGGTAACATTTTCTATGGGAGCACAGCTCTTGCAGCAGTTCCTTTACTGCCAGATGATGTGGCCAGGCTGCTGTACCTGGGACATGCAGGGCTGGGACAGAGCAGTGCTGACCCTGCAGGTACAGCAATGTTTGGAAGTGTCCTCTGGGGCAACGCTGAAGAATTGGACAACAGTCACTGGGGCTGAAAGGGCTTTTTGCTCATCATCCTCTTTCGTGACAACACTGTATCACTGGTTCCCAAAATACCAAATTCTTAAATTACCTTTTCATTCAAGTGCTGAAACTAAATAATATGGTCTTTTAAATCTTAGCTGGCCCAAACTCCTCTATCTTATTTACAAGTTTGCTTTATCGTGGTTCCCTCCTCACACACTTTAATGTTTAAAATGTGTCTTTCAATTGGTTTTCTGTGCTGGGACTTTTAAGACCAGTAAGCAGTGCAGACATCATTCAGGCATGGTTTCTATATAACAAGCTCTTTTGCACTGATTTTTGTACTGGTAATCTTATTACGGATTTACATTGTAAGAACAGTTGCCGCTTCATACAACCTTAAAAGCAAAATTAATTCTGATTTTCACACCATGAAAATGCAGTTTTGTTTCACATTCTTTTCTATTATGTCAGAGGAAGCAACATTTTTTGAAAAATATGCCTGGCTTCCATTTTGTGCATACGTAATTAGAACCTAAAACAGTGAATTGCATATGATTATTGAAGATAAGACAATGAAATTCAAGTTCCGTATTTGTAACAATACCTTATACTGGAGACAATGCATTCACATGAATGCATGCAAAATGTAGATTTATCCAGAATGAAAAAAAAAAAAACCATCCTGGAGCATAATGATTGAACACATACATTCTCCTTCGATGGATGTACTTTTCAAGTTACCGTAATGGACAAGGACAGTAAAAGCTTTTCTCTTACCACATCTAGAAAGAAAATTGATGTAAATGACCCTGCACAAAAAGAACTATTCTGTACTGGAGAGGCACCTACCCACTTTTTAAAATACTGCATGTCCAAGTGTCACAAACAGAGATGTATTTGCAGACAGCCATTACAGCACTCTGCAGTAAATACAGTGACTTGTGCTTTTTATTTATAGCACATTTGGCCCGAAGGACAGGCAACATTTGTGCATATAAATTCTGGCATCCCTGCAAAAAACACTGTAACTCTTAGCCTGCTGAAAAAATAATAGAAATAACTGATGAGTAAAACTTCTTTCTGCTTTCTCTGGCAGATCATAACTAGTATTTGACATTCCAGCAGAAATTATTTCTCAATTTAATTTCCTTTCAATTATATTTCCAAGAAGAGATATTAATAGAGAATTAGTCTCATTTTAAATGTAAACAATTTTGTGAGCATAACTGAACCATAAATTCTTTTGACTTTCTTCTGGTTAATTCGAGGTACGACAGATTTGATGTTAAAAATAATCCCTGATTTAATCAATGTCCATTTTTGTAAGGTAAACAGCTTGGATTTTTTAAAAATCTATGTAATGTGTACTAAATTAAACTGAACTAAGCATACGCAAACATACTTTTTCAGTTTATTCCAATATCAAAATTTGTATTTCCATAGTGCACAAACATCAAAACCAATCAGGTTCAAATTAAGAAAAAAAAAAATCCCTCTTCTATAAAGAAGAGCAAGTCAATTACCACAACATGTGAACAAAACACAATTTCCCATGTACCTCCCTTTACCTCTAGATTCTGACATTCCTGAGCTGAGTTTGTAGGAAGGCCAATCCATCGGATTTCCTTCTTCTCCTTTGAAATTATGTTCATTGCCATCAGGACATTGAGGGCATCGTAAACTCTCCGTCTAATATTTTTCTGATCATAAGCCTGCTAAGAAAACAATACAACACTAATTACAACAAAAGAATTGAATTAAAAAAGGAAAAGCAATTGAACACATCCTCCACAGACATGGAGAAGATCAAATGCCAAAATGGCAGCTCTGGTCAGAGTGGTGTTAAACCACGATCCTTCATCTGTGATACCCCTTGGATACCACATGACCATGCTTGGTTGCAAATGGAAGCTTCAGGCCTTCCTGAAGCATCTCTGCAGGAAATTCCATCATGGCAAGTCTGGCACAGTTGAAAAGCCTGACAAGACCATATATACAAGAGTAGCCTTTTCTTAAAGTTCATTATTTTGGCAGATTCCTCTACTTTGCTTATAATCTAAAGGGAGTTCAATTCTTCATCTTAATTCTGTATTTTTAGATTTCAAAGGGTAAGTCTTAATATTTGAGAACTAGTTAAGTGAAGGAGAGTATGGACTGTGGCAGGACAGTGCAGAAACAGAATTCCATGATAAAACAGACAAATCTGTATTGGTAAAACAAAATTCAACACATATTTGCTTACAGAATCTGTTGCTAGGTGGCTGTTAGAATTTGTGAATTCTGATACAAGCTCATCAGCGACTTCATTGTATGAAGTTGTTCCTTTACGTTGAACTTTTTCACAGACTTTCATTGAAAAATGCCTCAGACCCTTCCCATTTTTATCTCCTTTCTTACTTCTCTTACTGAAAAGAGAAAAGTATTATTTTAATACATTGAATGTCAATAAGCTACTTTGTTACACAGCAAAAGGTCTACCTTTTGTAATAGAAATCTGGACTATTTAAATGAAAGACAAAAATTTTGCATCAGTTTCTTGTTTCTTACAAGTTGGCAAAAAAGTGCACTAGAGCTCCTTCCCCTTCCTTGCCTATTTCGACATTGGTAGCATTTGAACACATGCTGCTGGGAAGATGCTTTAAATGGATTTGTATTTCATCTCCAGGTAGTCACACAAAAGAACAACCAAAAAAAGAGGAAAATCTCCCAGGGTGCTTAACTACCTGGAAGTCATGTTTATGTGGGTCTCTCATGTGTGCGCCTAAAATAGGAAGGCTCAGACAACCCTATTTAATATACAGCAGGAGATACTAAACTTGGTCATTAGGGGAATGATGTGTGTCCATAATAGAATCTATCCACATATACACGTCATAGTATATATACATATATATACATCTATTCTATGATGGATACATGACAGAAACAAGAATCTCTTTTGCAGGGAGTAAGTACATGGTCATTGGGTTTTAAGGTGCCAAATTAAGAACTGGCAAACTGTCAGGGTTATTTTCCACTCACTTTCTTCCAGAAAAGGTAATGATAATAGAAAAAAAAAAACCAGGAGCAGTTGTTTTTATCACACAAACTATATCTGGATATGTAATTCAACAGAAGCCTTTTAAAAATTCAGCTGTGTTGTTTTTGTTTCTTTTTTTTTTTTTTTTTTAATTAGTCTCATGGTTTCATTTGGCAGTGTATTCCAGGGAGAGCTGTTATTTTACAGAAAAAGGGTCCCCGTCAGCAATAAAAACCTAAAGAAACTTAAAAAAAAAAACATGAATGGTTTTCAAAATCGTGAATGTATCTAAGAAAACAGAATACAGGTAAAAGAAACAAAAAAGAGTAAAAAGGAACACCAGCAGACTAAAAAAACCCCAACACAGCTTTGATGTAAAAGAGTGAAAACTGCTGAAAGCAGGAACTGGACAGTTATCTTTCTGAAAGGCAAACCTGAAGTAAAGCAGGTATGACTCTATACATAAAATACACATTCAGTAACACTCACCTTTCTGAAAAATCTGACTCTATAATTTCTTGAGTCCGTTTTCGCTCCCTAAGACAAGACAATTCAAACTTAAGTTGAAAATAACATGATAGACCACTAAAATCACTGTATATGGGGCCTAGCTGGTTCTAATGTTTGCTGTTACATGTTTACTGAAAGGGAAAAATACAACACACAGAGCTTGACAAAATTTGAGGGAAGGTAGTTAGGACTTATGGAGGAAGTTGTCGGAGCTCACTGCCAGACAAATTCTATTCCAAATTTTACCATGCTTTGCCCTGAGGAATTGAAGGAAGTAATTTCACCTGGAACTACAGGAAGTGCTGGTGTGAGCTAGATGTCCAAAGTCCATCAAAAAGGAGAAGCTGGGCATCCTTGAAAATTCCTATTTAAAATTCCTCCATGTGGAAGAAAAATAAACAGTGCATAAGATATATCCTATATTTTCAAGTCAGAGAATGTTTAGGAATCTTTAAACAAAACCCCAAGGTAAAACACTAAACATATTCCTGTTAGAGCTGATGTATACAGAGCTGAAGACAGACTCTGAAGAAGCAGCTGCCATGAATTTTGAACAGCAACAGCAGTCTGCAATCACTGGCCATTCCTTATCATCCAGTTTATTCCCCATAGCAAGCAGCGGCTGCTTTCCAGCCCTGCCTTTTCCTGCTGCAGCTGACCCAAGGCAGTGCCCAAGAGCTCTGCTGAGCTGGGGAATGTTGTCTCCCTATGCTTTCCAAAGCTGGGCTCGCAGCACAGCCTTACACAGCTGAACACCTGACACTGCTGGGAAGGAAGCTAAACAAAACTGATGGGTTTGAAAACCTGTGCTTGAAAGCCAGCATGCTGTGGTTGTGTGATCCAGAATGCACCAGGCCTCTCCCTCAGCAGCACCAAAGGGATTTCTGTCCATGGTGCTTAACTGGGGGCTGGGGGCTGCCCTGGGCACGGGCCTGGCACAGTAGTGAGTGAGAGCTGTGCCCTGCTCTGCACATCAGGCTGCCAGAGCCTGTGCCAAGCCCTGCCAGTGAACGTACTCCTCTCATTTTGGAAATAATTTGGAGTCTGTCAAGTACACAATGGGTAAAGCAAGCAGTCTTCTGAAGTGTCTTCAGCCATGGCTCGCTACCTCAGTTCAGGAATACCACAGACCCTTCCTTAGCTCTGTTCTGTATGGACTTCTGCATGCATCACTATTGACTGGTCTGTCTAGAGTCATCTTGAGCCTTTTTATGGATGAAGCAAAAGATAAAGCTCATTGGAAATCCTGAGTCTCGACTTGGACAATACACAAACAGAAGGATGGAGCTGCTTGGTGGTGGTGGTTGATGCACTGCCAAAAGGCTGCTCTGGGAATCCTCACCACTGCATGACACTTCAGAAAGTGAGGCCTCTTGATTCTTTGGTTCAGCAAGCTGTGATCAGACAGTAGAGTCTGTCCCTCTTCTGGGTACTGAAAGAACATCTGTCTTCAGATGGCCTCCACATTTCACAAAAATTCTTTAAAAAAGTGATCTTTGACAATTCCTTTCTCAAATAAAATCAGAACTAAGTGCATTCAAAAAGTATTTCAGGAAATGAACACTCAGTAAAAAAAAAAAAATCAGCTTAAAAACTGCATGGCTGGGCCTGCAGTTTATTGACTCTCTGGGGAGGAATACAGTAATTGGGAAGTACAACCTATGACAGACCTTGCTTACAGAGTAAAATGGAAAAAGTCAAGGTACAAACATTGCACTCCCATTCCTGCTCTCCTAGATGCTCTATTTGCCACCTTTATTGTTGAAAAGGTAATACTGACATTCATCACTGATAAGAAAAATTAAACTAGATGCAGAAATATATTAGTTTTTCAGAGGCAAAGCACTACATTTCTGTTTTGAGACAGCTAAGCTCAGCAGTACTGACATTAAAACAAAATGCCAAGAAACACCATGAACACCAGATTTAATTAGAGGATATAAAGAAAGCCGTGTTTGGCTGGAGCACCCCATGGAACTTGTTGTTAATGTAGAATAGTAATAAAAATACCACACTGATTATATTCAAAGTTTTCTATTAGAGTTTATTCTTAAATGCCTGCTGAAGTGTTTTTGACAGCCTCTCCCCCTGTAGGCACCTGATGCTGTGCTCAGCAGCAGTGCTACATGAATATACTATGAACTTCTGGAAAAAATAAAGGCTTCTTTTAACAGGAGTCCTCGTGACTCTCCATTTTCACCAAGAAACAAACACTGTCAGAAACCACAATTAAAGCAGACAGTGAAGTGACTGGTGCTTATAATCTGTGTTCACATGCTCCAGACATCAGAAGTGCCTCCCAGTCTGAAAAGCACATGCCATACGCCATTTAGTTGTGCAAGAACTAGAAACTGTAGGTCAGCATAGATTCAACAGTATAAATAATGGAAAAGATCAGAAGAGATGCTCAGACTTCTTTAAATGAGACAAAAGCCTTACCCTGGGACCCAGCTGGAAGCTTCTGTTATGTGTGTCTGCGTGACCATTGTTGGAGCTGGGTTATACGGACTCCCAATCAGAACACTCCCTGAACTGGTCAGTCTTTGTGGTGTGCTTATGATCTGCAAAATTTAGCAATAAAAACCACAGCTCTCTAAAGAAAACAGAGGTAACTACAGCCCAAAATTCATACAAAGCATTGCACTAAGAAAAGTAATCATAATTCAGTACCAGAAGCAGTCATAATATACAGATGAGACGGTATCAGAAGATCTTCATACAGCAGAGCCATTACAGCACTGCTAAGTTTCCTATTAATTGTACCATATTACTGTACTATTCATATGGACAAGAACCAGACAAATTTTTCCAAGTAATTCCTAGGTATGACAGATAGGATCTGTACCTACAGACACCCAATTGTTTCTTCATGAGTACATCAAGGCAACTTTTTGATCAATGTAATCAATACAGCCTTCTTTCTTTCCAATGGATTTGTCTCTTGTCTATACAAATGACAATCTGAGCTGCAGGCAAAGCATTCCCTGCAGTTTCTAGCATTCACAAGATCCTAAGGCACTCTGGCAACTAATTGTACCTACAGAATTCAATGTAAAGTCTTTATGGTATAGACAGAATTTACATTTATGGAAACCTGGTGAAATTGTAGGCACACTGGTTAACACCAAGACACCCAGGCTCGACTTTTAAATCACATAAAAGTTCATTTTTCAATGTAGGTCACCAGAATAATTTAAATAATTTTTAAAAATGAAACAGTATTGATAAAGCTAATCTTAAAAATAAACCAAATTTAATTATTTTGATTCCATTATGGTAAGATTCATATCAAAGCTTCTTGGACAGTGCTTTTTACTCTCATAGCTTACCAAATTTTTTAAAACTTTGTTTTACTTTACTCCATTTATTAGTGACATTTTGAGTAGTGACTGTACTAAACTTTGTGGTTTCCTTTACTATTTAACTTATCCAACACCTGCCCAAGGCACTCTGGTAACTGCTGTAAGTATACAGCAGATATATAGGTACTGCAAGTGTGTATATATACAAACTAGAGATAAGTATACAGCATTTGTCTGGTATCCATCACTATTGTTTAGACAAGTAGAAAAATGGTATGTGAAGAATTCCCCATTTCTTTAGCTCATTGAGCATTACTTCACATCCCCCAGGTACCACGTTGTGACTACATACATGTCTTTTTTGTCCTAAAGACATAAATTTATCTCATTTATTGTTTGCAAATGTACAGCTTGACAGAACCAAGGGAAAAAAGAATTTTAGAGAAACCAAAGCACAGGTACAGGTTAAGTATTTATTTCCTGGTTGATACTGGAGAACCAAAGGCACCTGGCTTTACCCACTGCAGGCAGGCACAGGAGAGGTGTCGCTTCTGTCACCTGAGTGCTGCTCGGGCCTGAGGCACAAAGGTGTCACGGGCCGATTCGTGCTTTGGAGCGCGGCCGTGGCCGGCAGGTGCCAATGGCCCGGGCGGAGCGACAGCCCGGCCCGGCCCGCGCCGCCATCTAGCGGCACCCGGCCGCTCCTGCACCCNCAGCACACCGGAGCCTCTGCGCTGCTCGAAAGGACCCGGAGCGGCCCCAGGGCCTGGAAGCCACAGTGGGGAAATAAGGCCTAAATAAATTAATTAATCAAGCAGGATGTTGCTGACACAGGCAGATGCTGAGGGAGTGCTAACACTGCCGCTACCGAGAGCTCATGAGCATTCGCTTTTAAACAGCCTGGCACAACACAGCTGTATGCTGGGTGTCTAAGAAAGCCTGCGTTAATGGCTATTTACTAATAAAATGTTTTCTGAATATAGATCTATCCTTGCAAAGCAGCAGAATAAAAGAATAAAAAATAGACCAAAAAAAGAATTAAAATGGAGTGTCTCACATCACGCAGTAGCTTTTGCAACTTCCACCTGCTATAGAAGCTAAACTGTAAGCAGGGCTCACTGAAACCAAAAGCAGGGCTTGAGAAGTCAGTCATAAGAGTAGGAACTGCATTAAGTGAGTGCTCTCCCTGTTGTGCACTATTTATTGCACTGCCAGGACACATCCTCAGTGGCAGAACTGTTCCAGTGCAGTGCCACAGGGCACAGGCCGCAGTGCGACAGCAGCGCTGATGTACTGAGCTGTTCCTGGCAGGCAGCCCCTGCCAGTGCTGGGGGCAGAGCTCTGTGAGCAGCGAGTGCCACGGGGGGGCTGGGATGTGTGTGCCCCTCTGCCCAGCTGGGACAAACCCCCGATGAACAGCAGACACTGCTCAGGTGAAAAAGGCCCAACACCATTTTTATGAAGCACATCAAATGGTTCTGTACTCAGGCTAAGTGCTTGGCAAGGAGGTAAGAGGTTACTAGAAACTGTTCACAGTATTGCCTATTTAGCTCTCTGGCCACCAGAAAATCTGAATTTTTTCTCAAAACTAGATCCAAAATGCCTGGAACATCAATATACATATACAGTTATCATGGACAGGAAAAGAGAGTTTTAAGAAGAGTAGTTTCCACAAGTTTAGAATTTCTACCAACACATCAAAGACATTCTCTGACAATGCTGGAGATTTACTGGTGAGAACATGACTTAAAACATTCAAAGAGTATCAGTAATGAGGGGTTTTTCTTAATACACTTGATAATATACTTGAGTAATAGTTAAAATGTCAGCTGGTAAAGCTGTTTCAATTTCCACTCAAAGCCCGGAAGACAGGTACCCCCTAAGGGCACATAAAGAGCATTGCTGGGAGTGGCAGTTCGGGCATGCCAGGCCTGCTGTGCCCCCAGGTCACCTCCCTCCCATCCAGGTGGGGCAGTTTGTGGCTGAGGCAGGAGGCAGCAAGTTCCTCTCATGTTCCTGTCTTACAACACCAGGAAGTCACAGCCAGTTACACAAGCTGGCATTACTGGGGTTGCAAAACTTACCATTTGGGGTCCAACATTCACATTGATTGGTCCTAAGGTTTTTGGCAAAATCTTAGTCGGAGAGTTGGTGCTGGAAACGGGCAATGCAATTACTGAAATATTACCTAAAAAGAATGGTAAAAGGAGAATTTTAAATTACTTCCTCAGTAACCTGTGAAAAACACTTTGGCAAATTCTCACACCGCTGTAAGGCTTTGGAATCAGGTTGGATTTGTTATCTCATTTGTTGTGAACACACCCTTGGGTAACCTCCAGACCTCTCAGAAGATGTCACAAGAATACCTCACAAAACTACACCTTCACTATTTTACTTTCAAAATTACATGTATTTTATTTCCAGAAACAATTTATTCTTGCTTAAGACAAAGAGCACACAACCTGACATTCCTCAGCATTAGAAGTGAAAATTAATGAGAATACTTCTAAAAGAAGTCAACATACAAATCCTACTTACAATCATAATCACGTGTACAAAATATGCATCCATAAACCTTAAAAGCCTTAACCATTCCTCATCTGACTGTCCCAGAACATTCCACAGTCGTTGCTGATGTAAGCCAACCACAGCCTGCCACTGTACAGATGGAGTAAAGCAAAGCCCTTACAACTCACCTAAAGTCACAGAGCAGGCAGCTGGATGTCACAATAAAGTCTCCCATGCCACCTCCAATGCAGTGTGTTCTCATCCCAAGATGTTTATCAGCTCCGTGATCCCAAACTGCCTATGGATCTAAATCATCCTGCCTTCCATGGAGAAGGGCAGCTCTGTGCTGACAGCCCCAAAATACTGCTGCTCCTCCTCTATCCCAAATTGCATCTTGTATCTCGATTATTTGGAATTAATGTTTAAATCAAAACTGTTGCAGCATCACTGCAACAGCTGAGTGTTCACACACCCTTGAGTGCTCAAACTGTTGTGCACAAGCCTCTCAAAGCCCTGAGCACATTGGCTTATCCAGACTGCCACTGTGGTGGCAGCAGCTCCTTTCTCTGTGACAGCTTCAAAGCAGGAGAGCTGGGAACTGATCAATCAAACACCAGCCCCCGTTCCTACACACAGCCCGATCCAGCCTGGGGAGGGATGGGGTCTGAGGCACAACCAAATATAAGGAAGAGCTGCCACAGCCTGGTAATCCAGAGTCAGCCTGGGTCTAGCTGGGGTCATGAGGACAAGGACTGGTTCCTGGAGAGCCACTAATGTTCTCTGGCACTGCAGACAGCAGCTGAAGGCATCTGAGGTGACAGGTCCCTTCAGAGCAGCACAGGCACCAGCCAACACTCAGCTTAGCCCACATGGCCCAAGCTGACTCAGTGGTGTTACACATCCCCATTCCCCTGTCTTTTCTCACATCACCTGTTCACCTCCACTGCCCAATTTTCTTTTCTCACTTGGTCCTGAATCATGGTTTCTTTTTTACATTTTATTTTAGTATACCTATGTTTTCATGAGGTAACTGAAAAATGATAAATTCAACAAAGTAACTTCTCTGCAACAGGAAGCAGAAGCAACACAACTGAGAGAAAAAAGGATCTTCTGTCATTACAGCACAAAAGTAGAAAAGATATAGATTTGTGCAAAGTCTCACCTTCATTAGAAATATTCAACAGATATATGAGAAATACAAACAAATTGAGACTAGGATGTTCTAATATTCTTTTAGATTCTTTTGGCATCTAGAGTAATACTACTATACAATATTAATTTTCCAAAAGGAAAATCTGTATCTGAAAACATCTTCAGAAGCAGCTTGCATCTCTACTCAACAAAACAAATACATTATTCAGTCATGTAACTCACCTAGAAAAACAAATATAAACCTCCCACACTTGCAAACCCACCCCTCCAGTAAATCTTTGCTCTGTTACGAAACATCTTTTGTGAGGTAGTGCCAGAGAGTACTGTAATTCACAACAGTAATTCACTATTTACATACACCGTGTTACCATGCTGAGCTCAAAATAGTTCTCTCACTTGCCAGTTTTACTTTTGCTAGAGGATTTTGCCCAGGATTTCCCAAGCTGTGCCAGCTTATTCCATCAAAACCTAGTCTCTCCCCTCATTCCAGGCTGTTGCCATCAATGACTTGTCACTTCCCAGTACTGCTGAAGGAATTTTCCTCTTTTCTGCTGCAACTGACACTTTTGACCCCACTACCTCCAAGATCAGCTCTCATACTATTTCTCCTTGTCCCTTTTCTTGCCAGGGAAAAGAAATAAATTACTTTCTCTGGTGTTGACAGCGTAAGGTCACATGGCCAAGTGCAGTAAAATTGTGAAATGTCGGTTTTGGCTCCCAGCTCTTTTACCACAGGGCTACACCACAGAGTTGCCTCCAGCTGCACTTCCCAGCCTGCAAGAGGCACTGGGCTGTCCTGTTGGTCTGTGCCAGAGTGGCCCTGTGGGGCTCAAAGCACTGGACAATGCACATGGCCATCCACCACATGCAGCACTGGGCACAGCTTGTTTCCTTCTCAGCATGTGCCAGGCAGACTGGGATCCATGGCATCCATGGCATCCACGGGATCCAGCTGCACCTGTGACTGCTCTGAACATTTGCATGGATGTACTTCCAACACACACATGCAGACCCATGGTCAAAGCCACACAAACCCACCAGATTTACTGAGCAGCCCGGGAGAAACCGCTAATAAACCACTCATCAGCAGCTACTGCTGCACTGTGCCTTCGTTTACAGGGCTCCCTGGATGATGGAACATTAGCACCATTGGGGTAACTTCAGTAAATACAAGGGTCATTCAAATGACCTGATCTTGATTTTAAAAAGACATTTGCTTGTATACAGTATGTGTTTAAATGTCTTTTTGGCCAGAGTTACTATTAATAAAAAAGATTTTCATCTTCTAATCCCTACATAAATCACTAATTTGGCAGCAGTACTGTCAAAACAATCTTAAGAGTTGACCACGTTTTCAAAGAAATGCTTCCCTGCCCTTGTTCTTACTTTTAATTTTCTTCATTGGCAAATATAAATATGTGAATGTGTAGATTTTTAAATATAGATAGGATGAAAAAGAACCAGTTGGTTTTTACAAGTGAAGTATTTCTTATCCACAGTGGCCAGAAGGAAAGAACAACCAAATTATCCACAGTAAGAGGTTGCTCTTCTTGTTTGTCAGCAGTTGAAAAAATAGTAAACAGAAGGTTTTATCTCTTACAAATAAAATATTCCTCCCTACCATTTTCTTTTTTTTCCAGATAGCACCATAGTCCAGATACTCATGTAACATCAACTGCTTCAAATATTATTATTATTATTATATCATTATATTATTATATTTAGGAGGAAGTAGATGTAACAAAACATTCAACAGATTTCAGTATTCAACTGAAAGCAGAAATATCATCCAACTAACTATATATACTATCACAAAGCAACTGCAAAGGCTTTAAACATGGACAAATTCTAAATAAATGCCAAGTCTTAATAACACCCATCATCTGGGGACAAAAAAGATTACACTGATTTATGTCCTGGGGCACAAGAGCAGTGAGTACAGTGATAAGCTGAACACAATGAGACCCATCAGCCTTGAGTCACGGTAATCTCACTGCATGGATGGAAAAGGTCAGCACAGATGGATCAAACTGGAATGATTTGTATAATAATACTCAATTCTTATATAATGTTTCTCAGCAGTACTTTCAAGGCACAAAGGAGGTCAGTGTCATTATTCCCATTTACCTACGGAAAACCAAGCACATGGGAAAGAAACCCACTTAAAACTCTCATAGGGAGGCTTTAAATGCAATACACAGAGAGCCATCCCAAACTGAGCCTCCTTAGCACTGAAGCAAATTCAGAATAAGAATCTGCCAGTGGATATAAATGTGTATGTTTTTCTCAGAACAAAAGCACTTTGCTTCTACATAAATTATTTTTCCATCCTTCAGTCACCACTATTGTTGCTTCTCAGTGAGAGAAACGAGTGTTGCTATAATTTCATATTTTAAAAAAACATCATTGCTACATAACTATTATTCTTCCTGGCATTTGTGCAATAATTTTATTGGCGCACAAAAAGAAGAAATCAATTTAAATGATCTTTAGCTTCAAGCAGTCACAGATAGTTATTCATGTTTTTGTACACGTATGCTCACATGCACACACTAAGCAGCTCACCAAACTGAGTTTAAATCATTACGTGACTATGTAGCCTAATTTCACATAAACAACATGCACTCCTATACAAATACGAAGCTAAAGAGATTTTAGTGATTTTTTTTTTTTCTGTATAACTAAATCTGTTAGGTCTGCAGCTTAGTTGCAAAGATAATCAGAAACAATATCAACTGGAGAATCTATAGAATCTGTCACAGCCAGTTTGAAGGAGACCATGGCTGATGGGGAGCACAGCCCAACCAGCTGGGGTTATACACAAAGCATACATCAACAAAAAAACCCATTGAATTTTCAAACAAAACACCAGGGAAGTGTTGGTAATTTGGATTTCATATTCAGACCTCTAAACAAATGTCCACTTTTAAAAAGTGTCTCAATGAACAGCCATTTTTAATAATACAGCCTACAGCTTGACAATAATGGCAAAAACCCCAGCTCAGAGCTGTGAGATATCAGCAGCCCATTAGGATATTTTGAAATAACATACATGATGTGTCTGTCCTCAGGGTCCTCTATTACACTAAGACAGATCAGTAAACGTACTGATCTTCAAGGTCAGTATTAAAAAAGCATACAGAAAAATGGAATTATCACATTATTAGTATACAAGTATTTTCTTGGTACAATTCTTTGTGCATTGCACAAACTTACTGGGCTACAAACCTAACTTTTAAAATTCCATAGAGATGAAATCAAAGAGAGCTGTAGAAAAGAAAAAATAAAATGGGGCAGACAGTTTTTCAATGTATTTCAGGCTTACAGTGAGCAGTACAATTTCAGTCTTTTGCTGTTCAATTTGAGACAAATCTACAGGAGGTAACAGCTGTATGAATCTGCAAGTACCAGGCCTGTGGATAACTGCTTCTGATGTCTTGGTCATTTTAGCAGATCTCTTCAAGCACACACTGAAGTACTTCTCTTACAGCAGCCCGGTACACCAAATTTTTAAAACACCAGCCCTGTCAGGATTTAGTAAAAGATAGGAACTGTGTAATAGAAAGATGCATTGAAACAAAGTTCATTGTGAAGTTGTATTAGAAATGAAGATTCCCACCCAAAGCCAGCTCTCTAAAATTATGATATTGATTAATGGCTCCTCTCTCATGGAGCCTGTTGCAACATTGGTGCTCTGTGACTGGACTCCCTTTTCCCTCCACAGCAGTGAACAAAGAGCAACATGTAAACTCAGAGGAAATGGGAATACAGTAACAAAGAAGTATTAACTAAGGACAGCAGGATTCCTCAAAACCATTGTGTGAGTCTACATGACACATTTTAAGGACAGAATCCTGTACCTACGGCGCCAGCAGCAGAAGCTGTGCCCGGTCCCAGCTGCCCCAGGGCAGCTTCTCCTTCCCCGGTGCACGGCTGTGCCCTGGCTCCAGCGGTACCCGGGGCTCAGCCGGGCTGCTCCACCCGCCCGTCCCACCCCGCAGCGCGGCCTCGGCAGCGGCGCCCGCAAACTGCCGGGCCGATGACAACTCATTGACCACTGACGTGAGCTTTCAAGTGAGATCTGACTGCAAATCTTGATTTTATCGCAGGCTTTCACACCCAGGCATCTCCAACCGATCAGGGAGCTTTGGGACTCTCTAAGCCGGGCCTGAAAGCTGCACGGATCCCTGTGCGTGCACCGGGGGCAGGGGGAAACAGACACGGCCTCTGCTTGGAATCACCGGAAAAGCGGCGTCATTTTCCATCGCTGTAATAGATGTGAACAGGCTTACAAAACTTCAAGCATGTAAATTAGTGACTGGGAGTGTCTCCCAAACAGATTAAGTTTTAAATCCTCACGGTTACACCTGCAACTTTTTATCACGAACGCCGCAGTAAACCTGGTAGAATTCATCATAGCCTGCAACAATTACCCCAAACCAAAGGCAGAGCAGCCACTATCTAACGCATTCACAAATCTAATTACACCTACGTAAGGACTAACTTGAACTATTCTACTCAATTATTTTAAGAGAATGGATCAACTCCACAAAGATACTTTGCCACTTAAACCAGGATTTTGCCTGAATGATGGATGCAGTTCCTTAGTTCCTGTCAATCAACCTTACTGGACATACAAGTTCTGCTGACACCCAGGAGCACATCAGTCTTGTTAGCACGGATCCTCCCAGGAGTATCTCCCAAAAGGCACAGTCCATGATGGAAAACTAGGAGAATACCTGACACATACATACAGATCTATCCCCAAGGCTACAAAAAGCCATCTGTGTTCTCCAAAAATGAGAAGCATCTCTTTTCCATTCAGCAGCCAAGAATACTCACTTACTAAACAATGACAATCAGAACCATATTTCCCATGTCTGGGAATATTAAAATGCAGGTCTCCTACAGGAACAATTTCAATCACTAGTAATTTCAGATAAGGAAATGAAGCATGGCCAACCCAGCCCAGCCTGTCACAGGAGAACAATTTTGACTGCAACAATAAGAATCTACTATGTCACAGACCATGTGAAAAGGACTTTCAGAAAGGAGATATCCTGACTGCTGCAAGGACTACTGCAACATTTTACCCAATGGTGGTCCTTGCACAAGCAGCCCCTGGCATTAGGTGAGTACCATGGCCATCAGTCAAAAGCCATCTGCATGTGGCATTCCCTCTCAGATCCAATGAGAGGATTAATTTCATTTCAAGCAGAAGAAACAAGCTCCAAATGGAGGGGCTTTTAGCCAAAAGAGCCTGTTACCCATGAGATAAAGGCATCACATGTAGGGAAGTGAATTGTCTGTTGAACCAGATCTGTTCACTAAACAAAGTGAACAACATTTGAGTTAATGTTTTGCTGAGCACTGTGAAATTTCTTCTAGGCATGTGTAGGGAAAAAATCTGGTTCCCTTCAGAATAAGGCAGCAAGTATTTTTATGAGGATTACAAATGTGGATGTATATGCTTTGATTCTGCAATCATCACATTTAAAACATCAAATTCCTTAGTCAATTTGCATTGCATTTAGATACACTGGGTATTAGAAATGTTTTTTCCCCTAGACATCATCTACACAAGGACTAAAAACATAAATACTGGAAGTATTCTAAAAAGCCTGAATGAAAAAAGCTGCAGCAGGAAGATGACAATATTCACTAACAAACACAAGTTAGAATAAGAAAACTGAACCCCCAAATGCACCAAACAACCTGTCAATCTAGTTAGAAACATTAATTCAGATTTTAAAATCAGCAAAAATGACACAGCAGTACTCTAAGACTTACAGATTAGATTGCAATACCTAAGCAGTCTGTGAGCATTAACTTCTCCAGTAGCAAAATACACCAGGAAAACACCCAGAGGCTGTGCATTGACCCTAAAGGTAATGGTGGAAAAGATAAATGGAGCCTGATCAAACAAACACTGCAACGGCAGCAACGGAGCAACTCCCTCAGATGGATCAGGGGAAAAACTAGCAGAGAAAGAAGATTTTGAAAACTGAGCCTTTGAATGGAAGAGAAGCAGAGAAATCCATTTTGAAGTGCAAGGGTCACATGGTCAGCTACTTTGATTAGATATTTTTAGTGAGACAAAGTTTCCCCAACACAACAATTATCTGGTGGTGGTAAAGCTGAGGAAGGAGACTGCAGTATCTGTGTGAGCACAGAAACAGCAACAGCTGACTTGGTGTCCCAAGACATCCTGGTGCAGTCTGAAACAGCATCCTCAAGGAGCCAGGCTGCTGTTACCAGGCAAAGGGACAGGGCAGTGGCTCACCTACAGCAGAACAGCATTTTTCAAAATTAGACCCAGTAAACCTAGAATTTCACAACAGATTTCATAGAAAAATAAAAGATTAGGGTTCATTAATAAAAAGGAAGACATTTTGCAAGGAATTTTCTATGTGCTCAAGTTTCAGCATGGGAATCTGAAGTGTTGCATTAATGCAATACTGTTTGTGCTAGAGGCAAATAACAAACACCACAATTATCTTTTTGGAAAGAAAAGAAAAATGCAACTTTTTTTTAAGCAAAAATTTCTAGCCATTGAAATCTGATGCTTTCAAGAAGGTCTTCATTAGAGAAAATGGCCTCTCTCCTTTGTTTTTGAACATATCATAAATCCATCATGTCTCAGTCTAAGGATACTATGAAGGCACATTATAAATAGGCCCAGATATGTAGCAATAAATTGACTTTATTTTTATTAAAGCAAATTATTTAATTTAAATAATGTATCTTTTAAAAACCAACAACAACAACCAAAAAAACCCAACCAAACAAAACAACAACAACAAACCCGAAACAAACAAAAAAACCCCAAAGGAACAAAACTGCCTTCACTAGGAAGCTCTCAAAGCCCTGTTAAGAGATAGCGGATCTGAATGCCTGTTTGGAGTTTTTTCCCCCCCTCTCCAAAATTTCCAGAGTTCAACAGTGGACACAGCAAAAGAAGTAAAGCATACTTTAAACTGAAAGTAAGAGACAGTTTAGACACTGGCTGTATCTGTATAAGTTTCCCCAGCTTTTATGGCATATTTGATGTTCTAAAAAGAGTAATCCATTGTGAAGAAGATGTTTTATTTCAGTAGAGATAGCAACAATTTCTAATTATACCTCAAGGTTAAAAATAAAAATCATTAGATCATAAAATTTTATAAAATATACAAAAATGGAGGTAATAATGCATCCATCATCCCAGAAGCAAAATCTGATAAAAAGTCGGATACTCCTAACAGTAATGACCCATACTTTTTAAAGTTATTCAGTTATTTTCTGGACAAATCAATTGCTTGTTTCAGAAATTATTTGAAAATGTTGCACTTAGTCTTCTTCCGTAGCATCACAACACACTAATCACAAAACAATGAAGCACAATGTGGAATAAATAATTCTCAAAGGCCTCCACCAGTTTGTCATGTTCTGCAAAGTTTAGAAAACTAGGAAGATACTGTAGCTCCAGCCATTTTCTGTTTAGCTGTCTCATTTTTTCAGTCTTTTAGGTTTGATGGCATCAGCCAAAAATCAACCTTCCTGCTACTACATGCATTGGTTTATTGCAGTGGATAACAGTAAACCAGTATTTACTCAGAAAGGTTGATTGAAATGTTTCCTGGACTGCAAATCCTTGCATTTTATAATATAGATAAGGGGTTTATTTTACTGGAATACCATAGCTGTTATGATGATCATAAATTGTTTTTGAGTCAAAAGTGATTAATCTAGAAGTGCTAAGATAAAACAGGACAGGACAAAACATAATTATTATTGTAAATTGTGCAGAACATTTAGAAAGAAGTATGACATCATGCTTAACCTTCTCTGTCATTTTGACTACAATAGAATCAGGGAACTTTAAGGGTGGGATAGAAATCAGGAAATGCAGCATATTATTCACTATCAAGGAATGAAAAAAAGGGCTTATGTTATCCTCTTATTTTTATTAAACTTTCTTCTCCCCTCTGAAATTCTGAAGGCCTTCCTATCTTTGCTACTGACACTTACATGTCGGTATTAAACAACTACCAGTGGGGATGAAATATTAAATATTTCATATATATGAAATATATTTTGAACATTTAAATTCTCAGTATCCCAAATGTGAATCAATCTTACGCAGTGAAATAAGTCTTAATGTATGTATCAAATAGAATTCTCTTACCTTTTGTTGGACTCTGGTTCTGATCTATAAATCCTTTCAAGTCTCCATTTGTGGAAGTCACACCAACCTGAACAAAACATTTTTGAAGTCTTAAAACATGATACACCTTTCAATGTTTTCTAATACGCAACTAACAATATTCAATATTATGAAAGCAACTTTCTGCATTATGAAACATCATAAACCTATGGACAGTAGAATCTAACAAGAGCATGAGACTCAAGGCAAGGTACCCAAGACATTTGGAAAGTCTACTTTTAACTAAGTTGTTACCTAAAAAGCACCCTGAATTTTCTGACTGTGTACTACAGTCAGATGTGACCCAAGCAGCCCATTCTGGCTATTATGGTGTAAGGCACTGTCCCCTCCAAGTCAAAGGGAGCAGCTGATACCAGTAACACAGCAGAAATCTGCCCGTGTCCAATTGCCTCAGTACTAAGCTGCACAGACTACAGGTATGAGATGTGACTATTGATGCATTCTAAATACATTCCCTAGTCTTCAGAGATACCCTCAGTAAATCAGTGTAAGTTACTGGAGACATGGAAAACTGAAGTCTTATACAGAATAGTGCAACTCAGACTTTGACATGCACACAAAGCATAGGAAGGAGTAGTTTGTACAGAAAAATACAAGATCACAGCTCCTGGATGAGGAAGGGAAGAGATGGGAAGTCCCTCATATCTCAGCCTTTTTTTAAAATATAAAATTTGAGTACTTCTATAAATCACTGGGACAAAGGGTTCCACTATCTGAGTTAAAAGAAGACAATCATATGATGAAGGATCAAACATTTTGCTTTATTTTATAGATGTATGTAGCAATAATGGAACCTATGCTAGGGCCACTTGAAGAATTTTAATACACTCAAGTTGGAGCATCATTTAATTTTAGGTAACTAAAATAAACTACACAAGACAAAAGAATACCTACTATAAGCATTCAGTCTCTCAATTCTGATTAGAGACCTTGTATTCAGCAAATAATTTTTGGGGGAAAATCTGCACACAACATTGTGCAGACTCTTGAAAATACTTCTACTAACATTTTTTCCCCATCAGGAGACATGTAAGAAGACCAACTGTTTCTGCACTACTCTGATTGTAAAACACTGCCCAAATGAGCTCAGTTATGTGCTCCTATAAACAAGCCCTTCGAGATGCTCAGAACAGCTCCTCAGTTTATCTCGACACTGTCACTATCGGACTGGCTCTTTCCTGCCCCTCCTGGCACACCCAGCTACATCCTCCTACACCCGCAGGCGCTTGGGCTGCTGTGGTGTCCCCAGAGGCTGTGTGGAAAGAGCCTGACACATTTTCCCTCCCATTCCCGGGCTGTCTCCCAGCAGGTGGCACCGGTGCAGCAGCGATGGGGAGGGCCCGAGCAGGAACGCCCGGCTTGGAGTAGGGCAAAGGGAGGAAGCCATAAAAACAACCCAAAAGGTCTCCTTAGCACGGTTTGGTAGCAGATCCATACGGAAAAGAGCAGCACTCCAGGATCTCTTGTGCATGGGCACAAGGAATTTTCATGCTGTAAGAGGCCACTGTGGCTCCTCACACTGAGGGTGTGCTCTTGAGGAGATGTTTAACCAGAGGTTGGCACAGCTGGAAACTGCACAGTAGCACTGCAAGGCCATTCCAGTGCCCAGCCAAGGGGAAGAGGATGCACTGCTGGATCACACCTCTGCTGCCTTCACACAAACACTGTCAGCTTCTCCCAGGACCCCTGCCTGCCTCTGCAGCAACTCGAACAACACAAATGGGAGAAATTTTAAATTCAGGGAAAGAATAGGGGTCCACAGGGATACATACGTTAGATTACAGGCCTCAACTCATTCCAAGAGAAGGGATAACAAGGAACATCTTCAAGACAGCACTGAAATTTGTTCACAACTGAACATTCAGCTCTAGATCTACAACTGTCCATTTCCCTATTAATTCAGATCAGTGTTTTAATCAAACACTGAAGATGACATACATATACAGTGTCAGAACGAAAATTCTAACTTCTGCATTTAATTCTCTGGAAGATTTTGCAGGAAATGCAACAAAGCACTTGAGAGGGTTTTTTGTGTGTATGTTGTACTTCAGTGATCCAAATGACACAAAATTACAGAACTTCAGTTTGCACAGAAATATGTTGTTTTCATTATAATGATCCTAGTAGCACACTTATAAAGAGCAGCACTTTTCTCAGTTTTGCAACCCTTGTATCTAAGTTTAGAAGAGCTTGAAAAAAAACTTGAATTTCATGAGAAATGACGTGAGAAATGTGGCAGATCTAAAGGAATTTGTTTATCCTGCAGAAGAATGATCTTAAGTCCTCACTTGCTGCACAGCAAGACTTTTATAGGATTCCATCTCAGTGTTCCAGAGGTTCCAGGCCACGTTGTTATCTGAGACAGACCACACACTGCTTTTGGGACTCTTGTACTGTAACAACTCCTAAGCTGAAACCAGTAAACAATCCAATGCTTAACTGGTATCATTCGTTACCTTCTATATTGCTCCGGTGATATTTCTACTTTATAACACTGACCCAGGGTGTCTGGATTACTGGGTATGGCAGGAGCTGGACTCCTGCTTCTGTCCATCTGCAGTACAAGGAATCCAGCCACGATGGAAGATGAAGAAAGGACTTGGCAGGCTTTGCATACTACTAAATATCTTAGAGGTTTGTTTCTTTCCTGTTAGGCGACTAAGTTCTCAGACAGGGTGAGGGGAAAGAAAGAGTCACAGCCAGAGTCTTGGATGGGGCCAACTGCCATGAGCAGCTCTTGTAGCCCAGCCCTCTCTACTGCTTGGCTGGGCAAGTCTCTGTGACCACCCTCAGCAGTTAAACTTTCTCTCATGCTGACATGTGAAAGGAGAATATCACAGCCATTTAACTGGCCATATTGTGGCAAGACAGCCACCCTCTGAGAAGCACTGACAAATAACTCCACAATCAAAACTAACAGTCTTATTCAAAAAACTTGCTGAAGTTATATCACTCATTTGTTTGAGTAAACTAAACTAAAAATAAATTTGCCATGAGCATTTGCTCTTTTTTTCTCCATTTGTTAATACTGTTTTGTATCTTTTTACCTGAAGGACCGATGGGAAAGGAGATACAAAACAGGCAAGAAAAAAACACATTTTCTCATATAAGTAAAGAATGAAATAACCCAGTTGGACAGGGTGATTTGAATTACATCTGGGTACAGCGTATATGGTAAGCACACAAACACCTCTTTTCCAAGAGAACCTGTAACTTTTATTCTTATTATATTCTTATTATTCATAGCTTCTTTGGTCAGATTAGTTTTCTAAGGAAGGTCAAATTACCCACAAACAATATTTCACAAACAGGTACCAGAAAGGGTCCTATGTTTAAAGAAAATGAGCAGTGAGCCCAGCCTGGATAATTTTCCCAGGCGAGGGGGAAGGTTTTTCATCTTGCACACACATTCAGTCTACGGGAACATTCTGGCACATGCTTGAAGCACAACCTGCCTTGGACAGCTTGGACAGAAGGTTGTTGAACACAGCTTCTTGCAAGGTAGAAATCCATTCCAGCCATAGCTCACTGCACGGGGCTGGGATGCAGCAGGAGCACATGCCCAGCTAAGGGGCAGGGATTGCAGAATGCAGAGGTGGCAGCTTCCTGCTGTGCACATTTGACAGATGATGCATGCCCTTCAAGAGTTTCCTGGAAGATGCCCAAATTCCAGTACTTCAAAATTTCCTTTCCTTGATGCTTCAACATAAAGGTAAATGATGGAAGTACTCTCACAAGGAAGCTCTCTCCCTCAACTCACTCTGTGGATCACTAAACCATTTCTGACACTGTAAAAAATACTAACCTTACATTTGAAACAGGTTTTGAGCTGCAGAAACCCCCAGGCATATACAGAATCTAAACCCTGCAACTCTGCAAATTCAGAAGCATTATGGCCTTCTAACAGCATCAGGAAACACCAGGGCTGACGCTATTCTGAGTAACCAGAGCAATTCTGAGTAACCAAGACTGGGAAAACCCTAAGAAGTGCTACCAATGACACAAAGCATATGACCACCACATGAACAGGTAAACATGAAAACTGAGTCCTACATTCATCTGCATCACAGTAGTGGATTTCTAAAAAAAGTAAACCCGTAAATATTAGGTATCTGACTAAGTTTGCATGAGTTTGATATGCAGAATTTCAAAGCATGCATACCAATAAAATATTTCTTCTCTAAAGTAACCAAAGCATCGTGCTGAAGTAAAGAACAAAATTATACTTCTATATTCAGAACAAGAGTAGGTTACCCAGACTGAATGTCATGTCTTTCCTCAGAGATTTTCAAAACCCAAAGCCCTGGTGGAGCCCTGAACAAAGCACCAAGCAACTGGGTTCCAGTGTCAAAGAGCTTTACAGAAAACACCAGAGTAGATGGCCTCCTGAAATCCCTTCCAACCCGTGCCACTCTATGACTATTCCACAGCACTCCATGGATTTTATTGGGATTGGTATTTGTCCTTTGACTGCATTGAACAACAGGTCAAAGCCACAAATGACCTGGATTTGTGCAGCTGTCCCACATACATCAGTAGAATTACTTATTTGTACTTAGTTGAATATGACCTGAATATGAAATAATAAGCAAAGGGCTTTGAATATACACATCAGTTTACTTTATGTTTTAGTAAGCTTGAATTAAAAAGTGAGATATAAGACAGAGCCTGGAACTACACACCAAATGAAGCTGTTAATAAAACCAACAGAAATTTCCAACACTTGAGAATTAATTTAACCAAACTATGTCATTGGCACTAATCTAACCCAATATGCACAAAAGCTTTTGCAGTTATTGAACAGAGCACAATCCTAGGCTACCTGCACTTTCATTGTGGGGCACTTCTTTGGTGGTGTTGGTTCCCAAACCCACTCAGATTTAACTAGAATGCAGGATCCCCTGTCAAAGGCAGTCAACAGGCAAATTGCCCAGGGCCCAAAGTCATACTCAATTCACTGATCACCAGGATTAACCAGAACTGTTCTCTTTACAAGCTGTGTACCTCAGGAAGCACAGCTAATTAGGCAGAAAATTAAGGTCAGGATGTTAAGGCATTTCATAAGCTTCCTCAGAACTCAGGATAGAGGAGTCAAATATAGAGCCTTGAGACACCACTAAAGGCTGGGTAATGAGCAAGCAAAGGAACGAGAAGTCCTTCAGTCTTCTAGAAACCAAGAGTGTACCAATAGTAGCCAAATAATATGCAGTCTTTCTATTTTTTCTTGAGATCTGAGACTCAGACTCAGTAGAAGGATTTTACAGAGGTGCAAAAGTGAGAAGATTCAACAAAATGTGCAGCTTTCACCTAAGTCTGAAGAAATGTTACAGAAATCACAGACTCACAGAATATCTCAAGTTGGAAGGGGCCTGAATGGATCAATATGAAAACAGCATAAAACATTGCCTCAGTATTCGGTCTGACCCACAGCTGAGTAAACTCCACATGCTTAAAAGAGCTTCTAACCAGTTTAAATTTATCACAATACTGTAGAAGGCGATGGGGTACATATTTGTGGTATACAAAAATCAGATAAGATTTCTGAATTTGAAGGTCTTTGTGATTGATTTCTTATATTTGTCCACACAATTCTGAAAGTCAGAAGTGACTGGCAGAATGCCAATATGAAAAGTAACACATGTTGAAGAATTATACTTACATTTTTTGCCGTCATGTCAGACAGTATTGCTTTATATTTCATAAAACCATAAGATATCCCTTTTCATCTTCACAGAATATTTAAAATGAACATCCTGTAAGACAGTTAATGAAATATCTTAGTTGAAACCCAAGCTTCTGAAAAAATAATCACCACAATAGTCAGGTTCTGCAGAGATACTAAAAATGTTCATTGCTTGGAACAGGCAGAGATGAAATCCTATATATAAAGGCCCAACTTACATAAAGACCTGACTACATTAATGTGCTAGCAAACCATGTTATATCATTACTAAAGTTTTGTATTTAAAACCATACAATCTTTTGCATTTAATGCAGAATTAATTACTTCTCTCCACTGTCTCTTTAGCCAACAACAGAGAAGGCTTTTAATGAAATGCATATATACAGAAAACATTCAGAATTTTTAGGAAACATGCAAGATAAAACCAATTCAGCTCTAACTCATCTTTTAAATATTTTCATGCTTTTTTATTAAACCTGTGTAGTTAGAATGGTAATATTAGAATTCCAGGAAAATATAAAAATTTTGGTATACCAAAAAATAGTTTAAAGTGACTTATTTTTTAAATTAAAGCTTCCAGAAGCCTTACAGAAAACAGAAGAAAAGTTACAAATCAATGCTGTCAGCACAAACCATTTTAAAGATAGAATTAACTTGACAAAGTGTTTGGGTACCTTGAAAAGTACTTTATAAGTGCTACTTAAAAATGGACTACAAAAGACATTCAAATTACATTTGGATGAATAGAAGAGAGAGAACTGTTCACACTTTGAAGTGTGGAATCAATTCAGTAAAATTAGGAAGATACCTAAACTACTTATTAAAGAAGAGTCATGACCATTTACAGCAGAACTCACCAGCTACAAAAGTAGGGTGCAATTCATGTCATTTCCTCTGTATTTTAACCTATGTCAAGTTTGAGAATGGCCAGTGTCTTCACCTCCCTAGAGGAAAGTGCCAGGGCTTGTTTCAGTAGTGTGTGCAACTAAGGAGGAACTCTACCAGCACATCCCAGCACTGCTTTAGTAGTTTTGGATAACCCAGAAGAATTTGAAATTCTAGGCTATATCTATATGTTTCTTGGTTTATTCAGACATCATATAAATTAAACTGTTAGTGGAAAACCATTTCATTCAACTTAGAGTTGTCCTCCACTTCCTGTTGACTGAGTTGTACTTATCTTCCTTAGTGCCTCCCTTTATTGCAGCCATAATTAAGCAATTACTTCAGCATGTGAACACCACACAATTCTACTAAGACGTTCTCCTGTGAAAACTTGTACATTTTAGTTTCACCACAACACATCCCAGAAAATAATACAAATTTTTCTCTGGCTTCAGAAAAGTTACTACAAAGAGGTATCTATTCCCACCCTGGGGAAAGGAGCCACTGGATCTGGTCGCAATCCTGAAACCTGAAGCCATAAAGCTACAGAGGTCATGGCAAGGAGCAAATACTGCATCTTTGCAATGCATCTGAAAATTATGATCTTTGGTGCCTGTTCTTTTTCGACATTTCTGACCCTTGCAGATGAACTCTCCAAATCCATCATCTGGAGCTCTAGCCAAAATTCACGTTGCAGTCTGACCTCCCTCTTTAAGAGGCTTTACAAGTAATTTACTCAAATAAAATGTAGCTAAGAACATAATTGCTGAGCAGTTTTAACTCATTTACAGAAAAGCAAACTAGGTTCATCTTTGACAAGTTATTTGCTGTCAAGCTTAATGATCCAGAAGGTATTGTCCATAAACTATTACAGTCCTTTGCCACAATGCTCTTCAGCCAGTAAGAACAGTTGGTATTCTTCCAGCTTTATGAACACATTTTGTCAAGCCCGAGAAGCCAGACTTTGTGACCCCACCATCTGCCATGACCTCTTGTCATGTTCAGACAAAAGAACCGACACAGATGGCCTCAAAAAGGAGATTTTCTTCATTCCCAGTTGCTGCATGTGCTTGCACCACACAGACAGAAAAACATAAAACTCAACCTTTTTTCTTCTTTAGCTGGTTTCTACTGAAATGAAGGTGCATAAAGACAGAGCCCAGAGCACATGAGACACAAAGATTGCTTTTTTTGGAACTACATATGTCCCTTCATAAGCTAAGCCTTGGTTTATAATCCACTCCCATAAATTTGCCTTTTGGTCATATATTATATGGTACAAGGAGCCAATCCAACTGTCTGGCTTTGTAAACTCTGAGTTGTAGCTTCTTTTAGAACATATTTTCTAATCACTTATGCCACTAATACTAAAAAGCCATTTTGAGCATTAAATTTATAAAAGACCAGATAATCAAGCTCTAGTTACAGCAAAGCAGTACAGGAGTTTTATCTGTACCTATTCTAAGTACAAGTTAAAAGCCATATCTAGTCTGAAGTTTTGGTGATTCTGTAGCTGAATCCCAGTGCAACAAACAGTACAAAACAGAAAACAGTTATCTGCAGAATAACACAGCATTCCTTCTTATGTTTATTTTCTATCTATTGTCCAAAGTCTTACTTTAAAATTACCCCTGTGAGACAACGTAACAGTCTGTTCTCTGCTTTACCAGACTTACCCTGGTTTCTCTTCTGAAATTTTATCAGTACTTCAAGTCACATCCTCACCTAGACCAGCACCATGGTCTAGATCCTCCTCTTTGGTCCAGAGACCAATTCCCAACAGAAAGTGCCATTTATGCAGTATTACATAGTACTAAACATCTAGAAATGAAGACAACTATTGCACAATCACCTAAATTGTTGTGATGAAGCCTTTACAGAACACATGAAAGATAAAAAAAAGAGATAGTTCAGTATACTAGAATGATTTTTATCACCACTAAGGAGTGCTTTTTTTCATTTACTTGATAAACAGTATTGCAAAGTGAAAATTATTCCAGGTAACTGGGTCAGCTAAGAGGAAAGTGTGATGAGTTTCAAGAAAAAGAAACCTGTCTAACACCAGCCTTTCCACAAGAAATTAATTTATACTCTTCACATCCCTCTCCATAGTACTAACTTTCAACTATTACAAGACTGATTTCAGAAGACAGCAGTAACAAAAAGACTCCTTATTAATCAGTACAGGCTCAGTTTTAAACCACTATTTTATGCAAAGTATCTACATGGCTTAGACCACCTGTTACACATATGCCATTTCAGTGTGTCTCAAGTTTTCAGACCAGTAAAATTTCAGAATTTTTAAGTACTTATCAGAAATCCACCTGCTCCCAGGAAGTGTTGCTCCAGCTTGTTCGTAAAACATGTTTCAATATCTAACTCCTTTTTGAAAAAAATATAAGATTAAAAAAAAACAAGAGAGGAATGCCATATAACACGCAGCTTTTCACTCAATGAAGCTCTTCAAAAAAGCCAACCAAGGTACTTATTCAACAAGTCACATACACAGGATGGGAAATAAGTCCCCACCTTCAGCTGTCACACAGTAATTTTTATTTTGAAAATAACATTAGAAAGTAGCTCTAAGGAAGCCTTTGAAAGGAACTCCCACCATGACATGTATGATAAAGGTCTGGCAGGTATCACAACCTATTTTTCCTTTACTGTGAGCAATTGTATGCCTTCAAGAAAGTTCTAGTAGATAACAGACAAGGTGATTAGAGAGACTGAACAAAGGAAGTCTAAGTGACTTGACCACTGAATGATATTACAAATTTTTAACAAAATAAAATAATTTGAGAAGAGTATTCAATTTAAAAGTGTCATTGTTTAATCACCTTTACTTGACTTAAAAGGCTGCAGCCTGATCCAAAGCACAGAAGTTCTCCCAACTATATGACACAAAAAGGAAATGAGGATTACTGCTTTCAATCAAGATCCAAATGAAAGATAAAACTACCTGAACCTAAATTGAAAGTGAAGATCTCATTGCATAGTTAAGATCGAGCAAAATGCCAATGTATCATCAGAAAAAATTAACTGACACCTCCTGGCAACAGCAGTAATTATGACTCAAGTTTACACAGCACAAAGAACCTGCAAAAACAAACGAGGCATTCCAGCAAGTTCAATGAGTTTAAAGTGTAGCACTTCAGCACCAAGAGGGAGACACAGCAACCTGTGTGGTTTCCTAAAAGCAAATGAAACTCAGGAATTAATGTAGCAAATACTGAGACAACAAATGAATTGTGTCCCATTTGGCACTCTGGGAGTGGATCCTAAATGCTACATCCCAATTACTCCCACTATTTGTGCTATTTACTCACTGCTGTACCTATTATATTACTACCAATGTACATATTATATGAGTGTACATGTATACATGAGGAGCAAAAGCACTATTTGATGGAGGCTACTGAATATCCTGAATCCCAGCGATGAAGACAGGTCTGAGTGAGAAGAACATGTAACACGGGAAGCAAATCCAAAGCTGGATTCAAACTCTCTCTTAGCTGAAAGTGCTCAAAGCCTCCATTCATTTAACTGCACTGCTGACCCTCAAGTTCTGCTGCTTGCCCAGTCCTGACAGTGCTGAGTCCCCAGCTCCAGCAAGCTGGACCTGGATGCTGCTTCCCTCAAGGGACTCTGTTTCTTAGGCGTGTTCCTTGACACGCTCGGTGCCAGCATCAGCAGTCAACTACATGTCTAAGAACAGGGGCAGCACTCATGGCTTCTTTCAAAATCAGTGGGGTGAAGCATGTCTCTTATTGTCCAGATAAGGAGAACTTTACATTAAACATGTGGAATAATTCCAAAGCACTTGAACCTTTGAAGGCTCTTTTAATTCCCCAAACCAGCTTACTGTCATTCAAGATAGAGTACATAGGGCCTGACATCAGCACAGTGGATAATATTCATGCAGCACCTAAAGCATGATCTGAAATGTCTTTTTGAGATTTACAGACAACTTTTATCACTACCAAGATAAATTTGGAATGAAGAGTAATTTAGGTGCAGTTTTTTTTAAGCAATCTATTCTATAAGCTCATTTTTTGTTCTCTCACTGGGTTTCTAGCCCACAGCTGACTACTATACAGGCACAACATTTGGGAGTCTGCTGCTTCAGTAGTAAGAAGCAGGTACAAGTTCATTTCAGAGTAAAGAGCACATTGTATTTTCACAAACACATTTTTGCCTGAAGAAATTTCATTTTCACAATGGATTGACATTTGAAAATAATTCAGTGATCTATGTGATGACTATAAAATACCTTGGTAAGATGGTCTTTGTGCATTGCCAAGAATACATTGGCTCCTCTTTCAATCAAGCTCAGCTGAAAACAGCATCTTTTTATCTACTGAGACTTCACACCAGCTTCTTCCTAACACCAGCCATTACACTGTGTGATACATCAGAGAATGCTCTAGATGTTAACCTGGTTTTGTAGTTTAATTTTATGATTTAAAAATTTCCAGAATTATCAGTGCATTGACAAATATATGGAAATGTTTAACCATACTGTTGAGATATACTTTTGGCTACACAGCTGGAAGGATCTTAACATCCAATGCACTGAAGATAATTTAACATTTGCATTTAATTAAAGATCACCAAGTTATATGACAACAAAAAACTTGATTATGAAGACTTGGTAGCTATTTCTTCCATTTTCCTTATAGTTTGCTAGAAGCTTTGCTCTTTGCTCTATGCCATTATTTAACTCTACTCTTGCGTGGGTTGAAGATTATGACAGTATTCACCAAAGGGTAAAGGTTACAAAAAATTTCATACTTCTTTAATTATAATTTGGTACAAAGGCAAAAAGGGATTTTTCTGGTGATGAACAAGCTCACAAATACTGATTACAACACACAAAATTACCTAGAGGGCACAGTTCCATGAAATATATTGCACTTGTCTGAGATCCCACTCCTGCTAAGATTGCTACAAGGGATCTTCCACTTTTACCCACTTCTTCCACTTTCCACTCCTTCCCAATGCTGCACACTCCCAACATCTCCCATTCCTACCTGATCCCCTCAGTGAGCACTTCAGCTCTAATATGGTCAGAATTCCAACAGGGGGGCTGACAGGGGATACAAGAAAGTTTTCCATGTGCTGTGACCCCTGACAGCTCCAAGGGCCATCTCAGCCTGTGCACAGGACAGGACCAACCCTCAGACTGGCCCCTGACTGACCAATTCCATTTCTGAAAAAAAGCATTCATGATCCCTCAAAATTTACTTATGGATTGAAACGTGAAAAGGTTGGATATTGTTTGTTCATGTGAAGATTACTGTATGCTTTTGAAGAATTCACTGAGGTGTGTGCGTGCTTCAAAAATCCATTTGGAAGGGGGATATTTTTGTCTCCAGATCACAGCTTCCTCAATTTCTCATACAGCAAGAAGCAGGATGAATAATTTGCTTTTGACAGAGAGCAGAAGTCTGCTCTTATACCAAATCAATACACTGCTTGAATTTGTATCAGTTATATGTATGAAGTTATTGATCTAAAAAATGTTTGAATGTATTTGCAATTTTAAGTTGAATTTTAAATAAACTGAAGTTTACAATAACCTGATTGCACCTTTAAGAGAACAGAAATCTATTTCTCACATTCCTCAAATCTCAAGGTCAAGTTTATAACAAAAGGAAGTTACCTTACTCCTTCCTTCCAAGAAACGGAGAGCCCATGCACACACAGGTTTCTTATTTCACTCTGAGGACATAAGCTCACTTGCACTTGCAGTTTCTAATCTCATCCATAATTACTGGTCATGTTACCACCATATATTCTTGGATAACCATTGCAGTTCACAAGTGTCTTTTAGTATGTCAATGCATTGGCATTCACAAGCCTTAATGAGCAACTACTGATATACTTGCTTTAATTCCCACAAATAGCATTATAATAGCTGCTACTAAGTCAAAGAATTCCTCCATACAACTGAAAGTTCACAGCCCTAAAGACAGTGGGTACCTGTTGCAACCTGTTAATTTCTTTCAAACCTTATTTTTCTTTTTTTCCCCCCTGAAATTTGCAATAAGAAAACAGTAAATGAAAATGGTCCCTTATTCACACAGAACACACTTGCTTACACCACCCAAGGGTAAATGGATTATGAATTCCTATAAAATTAACCTTCCCATACACTCAGCCAGATGTTACAGTCACCCAACAGAGGTCAGTGAGGGACTCCATTGAACAGAAGTACTAAAGAGGTTGTAAGCCACAACTGAATCATTTGCTATTCCCACCCAAACCAACACAAATCTGGCAGCAGCAGGAACCTGATGGAACAGGAGAAACCTGCCTTGCCAAACAGAGCAGCATACTCAAAGCTCCACAGGAAAAAATAAATTGAGCTGCAAGACCAGAATTACATTCACAAATGGATTTTGGCCTATAGATGTCAATAAAAATTCCATGGTTTGGACATGGACATTCCACTGCTAGCAAAGAATTGAGGTCTCAGCTACCATCACTGCTTTCTCTGACCACTGTTTGTGCAAAACCTGGTGGTCAGGGCACATCCACTGACTGAAATAACACAAAACCAGTCAAAACATCACCTTTGTGAAGTGTATTATTTCTACAGGTCATGTTAACTAACAGCAGGTTTAGAAGTTTTGTGAAAAACCTGGCTGTTCATGTCACTGAAATATCCTACGGACTGTAAACCAGGAAGATCCCAGTGCCATGACAATTCTGGAAAATGCCTTCAAAGATACCTCTAAAGAAATCCCTTCTAGAATTCGTGCTGAAATGATTTGAGAAGTTACCAAAAATCAAGTTGTCTTCTCTTTTGAACATCATCAAATCAGAAAGAATGAAACTGTGTCAACACCTGAATTGCTGTAATTCACAACCAAGCACACTAACAAAAACCACTCATCTTTTCCCAGCTTGGTTCCAGGCTCCATAGTGACAGCCAATACTGGATGTGAGCAGGCCAAAGCATTATTTTTCACCAAGTCAGTGCTACAAAGATCTAGAAGTTAATTCAGGTTTCAGTAAAGACAAATATCCTCAAAAATGGCTTCACAGTAGGCTGTGGATTTTGCAAACCATGTTCTGAAAGGCAAAGAGTTTCTTCAACAGTACTAAGTGAATAGCTGGACCTCTAAATATCTTCAAACATCATCTTTTTTCATTTAATTACTTTTCTGTATTTCACCAGAACTATGATATTCTACAAAGCTGTGCTTTTGCTACACTTCCATTATAATGGTCTTGCAAACTGAACTACTGTAGGCCTGCAGTTTGACTTGCTTAGATTGATTTTTATGCTATAGATATTGAAAAGCATAAAAGTAAATTTGAAGAGTCTGTAAAGCCCTTTATTGGAAACTATCACTGCACACAGGACATCAGAGCAAGAAGCAAAGGAGTTCCCTAATGAAACTACAAAAGTAAGATCACTTACTACTGCCTCAGATTCTTGCAGAGGAGTCATAGACAACAAATCAAATATTGGGGGAAAAAATAATTGATTTCATTCTAATACTGGAAGTTACAAAACATACATGAAGAATCAATCCAGGAAGTTGTTCAAAACTCTCACTCCCTACCACACCTGCACCTTTTACAATATTTCCTTGCATATTCCTGGTTTCTCAAATCCCACCACAGGCATTTGTGCCCTCAGCTCCACCATGGTATTTGCACTATTACCACACCAAGACATTGGGATTGTTTTTCACCTAATACCTGAAGTTTTGTGATAAACCCATCTGATTCCAGTAGTTTCTTAGCTTTATGCACAAAAAATCCACAAGTGTATTTCCTTGCAGCAGGACAGGTGATTTTCCCTATTTTAGGATTCACTGTTGGTTCATTAAGAGTCATGTATGGTGAATGTAATTGGAAAGGTAGTGGAGAAAGTCTTATACCATTACACTCAAAAAATGAGAAAGCAAACAATTTAAGAAATTATCACTTATTAGAGACAGCCCTAAGAACATTATTTTAAGGTAGCACACCAGAAGAAATGCAGTTCCAAGAACTGAATTAGACTGGCTATAACTAGAACTCATTCTGCTCCTTGTTAGGATGCAGAAATTTAAATATTTCTCTCACAGGATGGGCTGCAGCACTTCCCCCCCATACCATATATGCATACTCTATATTGCATTTAGAGAGTCACATTCAGCTTTCAAAGGCACAGTGACAAGGTCTGCACATCTAAACCAAGTAACATCATACACCCTTGAAGATTGTGTAATGCTGGAATTTTGGCCCCTGTTTCTTCACTAAACCTTTAACAATTTTAGCCAGTGCTACTGAAAGATTTTCACTGGGAGGGTGCTCACAACTGCTCATGAAGTGTGTCCAGATGCACCAGAGGTCTCTACAGTGCTGTCCAACATAGACAAGAGTAGACAGATAAGGAATTCTCTTGCACTGCTGACATCCCCTGCAGAACAGCACTGCTGCTGCCCAGCTGGGTTGGCCTGTGCCTTTTACATTGGACAGCTGCTGCCAAGATACTGCTCTGAAAACTGCACCTCCCCACTTTGTAAAGTGAGGCCGCCAGTCAGAACCCTCTGCAGCAATTAAGAGCATTCCTCTCACTGGTGTGTTTTCTGTAAAATTTATTATATTAAGATAGTAAAAGTCAAGTGTTTTCTTTTTGCTATGCTGCAGTAGTGATTTTTGTTCCAAGAGGAAGTGGTTACAAGAAAGCCAAATAATTTGACAGTAATATAAGATCATTCTTAAATTCAGCCATGAGACAATCTTTTTAATATTTAATAATTTCCTTTTTTCCCCTAGTAAAGAACTAAATCATTTGACCTGTTACTCTGTCCTCTTCTAGAGGCACTATTCGCTTCACAGTAAGAAACTTTTCAAAAGAAAACTTGACTTTTTTATTTCTCTTAACCACCACTCCTGCCAAGTCTTTTCTATAACACAAACTTCTCCTTAGTCCTCCATGTTTTTTTCAAAGTGCTATATTTAACACCCTACACGTTAGTTTGAACAGAAGTTCCTGAAATTCAATACTTCAGTGCATAAAAAACACCGGTGAGTATACACAGCATTGGCATAAATATGGGCTGTGAAGCACAGCTCTGCATTTGCCCTGTAACACTGGTCCTCTCAGTCTTTGCCACACTTACACAGATCCTTTTTTATGTATGACAGGATAAAATATAATCAAAGAACTGAGGTTAATTTGGGAAGGGTAAAGGAATAGAGGAAATTTATTAATTTCTTTTTAACAGCATCCATTTTTACCAGCATAACACTATTTTTGAATCAAAGATTGTATCAAGTTGCAATTTGTTACAGCACCACACAGCCTCCAATATTTTACTATCTTCTGTCAACATAATTAAGCTACATCAGTGATAGTAGTTGAAAAAAAAAGTTACAGTGAGCCATATTAATGAAGAGTCATAAAAACAATTAAACTGCTTTCAGAATTATGAAAACTGACCAAGAAATAATTTGTAAAAAATGTTTACCCAGCATACTGTATCATATCAATTAACACTATTCATTTTCTCTGTCAAATCAAGAATTTACAGAGAAAATGAAACCCAAAGTCCTTTCTCCAGAGGAGAGCAGCATAAGCTGTGATACACAGCTCGGCATCCTCCCTTTACTCAATGAAGGAGCACGCTCTCGTTTGCGGTTTTCTTCCACATTTCAAGGAAGTTTGCTTATTCCGTATTTTCCTCCTATTGTTTGTATTCTCAGCTCTAACAGACGGTGTTTACACTGGGTTCACCTCTGCCGCCGAGCCCTTTACAGCTGGAAGCCCGGGGCAGGCCTGTAACTCCCAGGAAGAGGCAGGCAGGGAAGTTTTGTTGTTGTTGTGCCGGACTGACCCTCTCCCGCTAAGACCCGCGGGTGAGAACCGCCCCGACACGAAGTTCAAGCACCGCTGAGCAGAGCCGGGAGCTCGGCCGGTGCCTTCCCGCTCCGGGGCCGGGCCCGGGCCGCCGCTGGCTCCGCAGCCCGCACAGCCCCGG
>WBNO01009701.1:180091-220490 GCA_013400575.1 Peucedramus taeniatus
CGGCCCCGGCGCGGGAGCCGGCGGCAGAACGGGGCCAGGGCCGCCTGTGCACCGCGCCCGGGCCCAGCTCCGGGCTCCCCTGCGAACAAAGGCTCCCGGGCCAACAAAGCGGCGGCCGCGCCCTCGCACCTCCGCCCTGCGAGACCCGGGAGCCGCAAAAACCCAGGCCCAGCTCGGCGCCTTGGAAAAGCCGTAGCCAGTGCTTGATTGCAACATTTCCTTACCGCTTTCAAAAAACTGTTTCAACGAAGCAGGGTTACGTATTCTTAGAGTCCGTATAAATAGAAAGCACTCCAGGGAGCAAAAAAATAAATTCGGCACTAGTTCCGTTCAACGCAAGGATGCAACATTTGTTAAGTCTTTCTGGAGCGCAGCCAGGCACACATCCAAGGCGAGCAGTTACCCATTTCGCATATTTCTCTAACACAAACGCAGCTTAATGCCACTGAGCCAGCTGAGCTAAACAAGGCTTATGGGGACACAAACACTATTTATGTGCTTTAGATCCCTGCAGATCATGCATGCTAAACTTTTCTGGCATTATAGACAACATTAAAAGCTCTAGAAAGACATATTTTTGATCCTGTCCCCCTCAGTGAAAAGGGAAGGAACATCAAAAAAAACCAGGTGTTCAGCCTATAAAGCTGACTTCCTATATGTCAGTCTAAGGAATATTAGCAAATAAGAACTTTATATTTCAATGGGGCAGATTACAACTGAAAATCTTGCATGTGCCTAGGAATTTGCACATTGTGGTTTTAGTTTCTTTTCATCCTCTATAAAACACTTTGATGACATGTAACAAGACCTTTTATCAATATTAGCAGTGTTATGCAAGATACACTCACAAAAGCAATAGAAATACGCAAACTATTGTGTATTCCCTGGGAGCCCCCTCTAACAGGTACAACCACAACCACTAATGTGACACACACCCTGACAGAAGTGCAGAAGGCACACACTGCCTTCAAAAGGAAGCAAACCAGAAGCAACCAGGTTGGCTGGTTTACTGCACTATTATTAGTTACCACAGCTAAACAAATACTTGAACCCAGCCTCAATAAAGACACTTGGGCTTCACAGATCTCTTTTTGGTTCATTGGTTTATTTACTTTTTTGCAACACTGATGAGCTGAAGTCAGATACCGGAACTGATTATGAACATGAAAAATGCTATTTTAACCCCCAAGGAGGGAAACAGAAGGAAGGTCACTGCTGTAGTTTGCATTTGCTTTCAACAGCAAACTGCAAACTAACTCTATATACACACATCTATACATATATATATATATATACATATATATATATATATGCATACACAATTGAGTTTGAGGGTGGTGAAACAATGACCAACTTCCTTGAGTGTAAGCACACTACTTATGTAACATTCTAAACCAATATGCAGTCTTTCAGAACTTTCACAAATGCCAAATTTTACCCCAGAATGAAGGCTGCATTGAGAAAAAACCCTTAGAATTGGGTTTCTTAGACATGCTAAGGTGTGGGTTGAGCACCTACGCCTGCCCTGCAGGAAGCTCTTGTATCTCCCTCCAGAACCCATCTGGTGTCCCAGCCTTAGAACACCTCCTTGCTCCCCCTGGCCAGTCAGATCGGGTCAGATCCCTCCTAGATGCCACCTCTTTCCCCTCTCACAATATATTTGCTAGTTTTACTGGTTTCCTGACAGCCCACAGCTCTTGCTGTGATAACCTGCACAAATATTAACCCAAAACAGGCTCCCCCCTCCACCACCACCCCTTTCTCCTGCTGAACCTGCCCCCACTCCCCATAAAGCCTTAAACTAACACACTGCCCCACTTCTGGGTCAGAGCCCTGCCACATTCCCCGACTCACCTGCAGGACTGTCACACCTCTTGTTTCAAGAGGGGCTCACACCTTTGTACTCTTTAGCTCAGACCAGTAACACAACCCCACCGACTGGCAGGAAATGGTTCTTAGCTCTTTCAACTGGTGAGCCTCTAGTGCTGTCCCTTGATCCTGGAAATAGTGGGACTAGCTGAAGGATCTTGCTACAGAGATTATGCCAGTAGAAGGTAGCAGACTTTCAGAAATTCAGAATTTTACTTTTTTTACTTTCTCCTAACAGGAAAGCAAGTCTAAATGCTCTTGTTAAAAACAAATGAGAGCAACTGAATTAATTTAACATAAAATTAGCTGTTAGAGTACAGCAGAAAATACTGCTTAAAATAAAACAGTACTCAAAAATCTTGGTCAAGTTTGTTACAGTAAGACTTTTAACACAGCTAACTTATCTTTTTTTAGCTATGTAACAAAATCCATACAGCTGCTCAGTATTTTCAGCTATCTGAAGACTTTTTCATCTGCCCTCTCTCTTGATATACAACAATTAATCTAATAGTAGCAAGATTCCTCCACCAATAGAGGGATTATTATGGGGCATCACTTTTCATGCCACATAATCCCCACATATTTACCAGGACTATATGTTATGAATGATCCAACTGCCAGACTGATATGATGTTATCTACTATCAGCAGTGTGATCTGTGAAGGCAGAATGCCCAGAGATCATTAACACATCTCAACTGAATTGCCAATGAGCTGCATTACTGTCCAATCCCAAGTACAACATTAAACCTCAACTGAATATCTTAAAATGATGAAACTGCAAACTAGTTAATATTTGTAATTTTTTACTGTTACCTCTACTATCAAACTCAGCTGATAGAAAATGTAAAATTGCATATACTTTCCAAACTGATGAAAACAACCTTGAGACAAAAAAAATTAAATACAAGTAAAAAGACAGCAGTAAAAGCTGTCATATTTGAAATAAAAGTTAGTATGAGTGAGGTTCTAAAATGGTTTTAATGCCCTTCTGTGCAGCAAAAATTGAGACAGCACAGCACCTGTAAAAATGTATCTACAGCTTATTTCAAATCCACTATCAATTAACAGGTACCACTTTTAGATAACATCACATTAAAGATTTCCTGGGAAGATAAAATCAATTTTTCTTGTAAAAGATAAGCAAAAAGAGGCTTTGATCAGTAATCAAATTTCTTCAAAATGTCAGTTAGTCCGCGCAGTCTTTGGGCAACTTCACGTCACAAGCCGTGGCAAATGCTCTGATCTCCAAAGGTTGGTCCATCCTGGGAGATTTTCAGACACCTCTCTTTGTTTCAAAGCCTTACTCCCTACTCTGAACCTCTCCACAACAGAACTCACAAGTCTGCAGGCCATTTGAAAGGTTCAGCTGGAAAATTTGCCAAGGCCTTTCCGCATCCTTAATTTGTAGTGAAGTTTCTTTCTTGTAGATTTGAAGCTATAGTGAAAGGAAAACAGCTTAAATTCCTGCTTCAAATTTAACAGTGACAGTGGTAAAATGGTTATCCAGAGTATGTCCTCTAGGATACCACCTGGAGCAAGAGGACTATATAATGCCTTGGGTATCTTCTCTCTCTCTTGCTGTGCCATTCCCAGGGTGAAAATCACCACCACATAAAGGTGAAGCATCAGGCACGTGGTGCAGAGCTGCCTTTGGCAGAGTGATATGAACAGATTCAGGTTCAGCTCCCCTTGGAGCTCTGTCTGAGAGCACTGCAACACAGCCTGCTCAGCCCAGCAAAACCTCCAGGCTATCAAGAGAACCTAAGTCTAGTAGCCTTCAACAAAAGGGCAATAGGTGGACATTATACCCAGGCAGGTCTTGATGAAACTAAACTCCCTCACTGAGAATACTGGTATTCTATACCAGTGACTGAGGCACAAACTTCTGCCCAGAGTGCCAGACTTAAAGCCTTTCTGCTTGGCCTTGGAGAGAGAACCTTGCTAATGAGCATTTTCTTTAGCAGTGACTTTGTGATGACAGGAAAATCCCAAGCTGAATACAGGTGTTAAAGCAAAGCAATTGTTTCACACATCCCGTAACTGCAGAATCTTACCTCACAGCAGGAGGAGGAGTGGAGGGAACCTCATTGAGGGACTTAATACTGGAGTCTTGGCACTACAGCCTGGCATATTATTAGAAATCAGCAGACACATTTGCTTCTGCGCTTCATTTAAGGATTCACATTAAAGAAGGTTAAGGAGAACTGGAAAGATACCCAGAGGAAAGAAAATTGCCAAGATGTAGCACAGGCTAAGGGCAGAATGTAACAGAAGAACAAGAAAAATGGCACCTTAAGCTAAGGCTGACAAGTAAATGAGATGGAGTCTGAACACAGCTAGAGGAGATGCTCCAACTCAGGGTACAGGATTGAAGGAAACTAAGAAAATGGTGTATGATTTGATCTTCTGTGTATCAGCACAAGAAAATGAATTATAGTTCTTCAGCCCTCTTTCAATGATGTTAGATCTGTAAACATTTCTTATCTCCAGTGTCTATGGAATACAAATCACCCACAGCTTGAACTTGATATTATTCCGAAATTAAAATGTTTAATCATTTTACGTTTTGGAAGCTGATTTACACATAATCCTGAGAAAATTACAATAATTTAATATTAGAAATAAGCAATTATATAAGAATAATTAACTACACATTTCTTTAATTATATTTTGTTTAAAAATACAAAAGTAATTTATAGTTTCAAAAATAGACTTTTTACTCCCTTTTAGCTAATAATAATAGGATTTAAAAATGGCCTAGGAGATACTAACAGTACAGATATTTACAAGTTAGATAGCACACCTGGAACTAGTTTTAATGTATCTGTGCTGGCCACTCCAGATAAGATTGCTTTTGGTCTTTCCAAAATTTTTAAAAATCGAGCTACAAGCTAGCTACAAAGTATCAGCTACAAAAATCCTGGATTTTTTAAATGGAGTGTTGAAAGCCTATTCGCTTTTGTATTTCATCTTGATCTAGTGCACAAATAATGTGATCACAGCGCCTAGTGTCAACCAAAAGGTGGGAACAGGCTACTACCAAAACAATGTCTTTGTATGCAACTGAATTCCTCACAACCCAGCCCCAACAATCATTTTGTTTCTTAGCAATGCCTAAGGGAGCAAATGTGTCTTTTACCCTTCCTTGATGATTAACATACGCAAGATTTGGAAGATCCAAAGGGAGGCGAACTGCTCAGTAAAAAACCCATCACAGTTAAAAGAGCCCATGGGCAGTACATGGTAGGATTTGAGCAGCTGGGCCACCCAAAGGAGGTCAGTGAAGGGACACAAATGCTGCAGCTGGACCACAGCTGCCACAGGGATGATGGGAAGGTTCATTACAGTATGGTAAGTAATCCAGCAGCAGGGGGGGAACTGAAATACCACACAACTTATAATACACCATCACAAATTTCAGTTATGGTTTTTTACTGTCCTGTTAATGTCAAGATGTTATAAAAATGTGAATTAAACCGTCTTAATTCTTCTAAAATAAAAATACAAATGTCTACGAGTGTGGTGAGTGTTTCATTGCTTGCAGCCATGCATCCATAGCAGGTCTGTATTCCTCTGAATCCTTTTGGGGCTCAAACACTGCTTCTATTCGCCTTAGCTTCTTTAGTTGTTTTTTGTCTGTCCAAAATCCTATAAACAGAAAATTCATTCTCCAGCTCAACTGCAAATATGTTATTTTTGAGTTGTTTTAATCTATTTCCAAGAGATCCAAAGCAGAAAACATTAAGAAATAATGACAGCTTTTCTTTTTACTCTACCAGCAACTTTCTCAGAGGAAAGCATATTTTTAATATTGTGAAAATCCTTTCCAATCGGATCCACTTGTTTGGAATCCTGACAACAGCGCATCTGCTTAACTGGGATGGTTTCCAAGGAACAGCTCTAGTACACTGAAGTTCCCTTAGGTTTCATCCACAAAATGCTTTTGGTTGCAGGTCCTTCTCAACTAAGAAGGGCCACAGAAACCAAGACTTAGCTGCTTTCCTACTGTCTTGAAAAATGGTATCAATAGCAAGAAACAGCTGGTGTTACAGATTCCTATAAATTTATGTTACTATATCATTCTTGTCTATCTAGGGTCTCAACTTTCTTGCACTTTTAATTGCTGAATAAGCCTTACCCAAGCATAGTTTTTATCTCCATTTGTGTTATTTATATATCAAAGCACTTCAACAAAAACATGTTTTGTAGGTGCATATTAAGCAAAACCATCAACAGTTTGTAGCTTTCAGTCTGGTTAATAATATGAAACAATTCTGTGTGAGTAGAGCTGTTTTTCCTGTTAATAATTAATTTTGTACTTCCATTCCTGTGAAAGCCTCAAAGGATAAAGGCTGTGCTCACAGAGCACAGGACACAGCTTCAGTGGGAATGCCAGTGCTGCAGGTGAGCATGGTGGCTCCCTGGCCACGTGGTCCATCCCCAGCCAGCAGCACCCAGGCAGCACCAGCATGGGATGGACATGGAATGTCTGAGTCAAGGAAGAGGAGGCAGCAAAGACAGGGCTCACCTTTCTTCTCTAGTAATACATCCTTCTAATTGTACTCTACAGAGAAACATAAACACTATTTACCTTGGATTCCCACAAAAATGGCTAAAGTAATCCTTTTGGGGGGGGGGGTGTTAACAATTATTTGAAGTTATGCCCTTTTTTTGTCTGATCTCTTTTCTATTGTATTTACAACATGCATTATAAAGGGGGAAAAAAAAAGCCTTTTTAATGTCTACGTACCTGAAGCAAGGCCTGCTAGAAAAGCTGCACCAAGACTAGACATTTCCACATTTGCAGGTTTTTCTATTTTCTTATTAATTAAATCTGATGTCATCTGCATGACAAAACTATTATTACTGACACCTCCATCAGCTCTACAGGGAGAAGGGAAGAAGTAGTTAAAAAAATGTGTTAAGTGCTTATTGCCAGCATTTCAAAAAACAACGTTTGGTATTTCACACTTATGCATAAATCTTCCTGTCACTCATGCACAAATGCATTTCCACTTTATGGGTAAATTTAGAGGACAGAACAAGGTGCCAAAAAAAAAAAAGAAGAAAAAAGTTTATAAACTCAGAGAGGAATGGTGGGCAGACAGGGACACAGGACACTATCAAAAGCTTTGAAAGTTCTGTCTTTTAAAACTATACGTCATCTTGGCTGAAAAATTAGGGTTTACAACAGAACCATTACATAGTTACCACCACAATATGACAACAGTCAAAACCATTACATCAAACAAACCCTTTCACATGTTCTCAGATCTGGAAAAGTACCATTTTCCTCAATACCAAATCTTTGCATTAGTTAGCTAAAATGCCTTCTCAGTTGCTTCTTTTTAAGAGGAAGTTCAGAATGAGGTTTCCATCTGTCTATTTTGTTAATTTGAGACCAATTTAATGGAGAAAACAAGAACTTATCAGTGCTGATCTTTAATCATCTGAGACTTCGAAGTAATTACTCTTGCAAACAAAATAGCTCTAACAAAAAGCAATCTTTGAAATGTCCTAGATAGGTTCATTATGCTCTTGTACTCCAATACCAGCCATGTATGGAGCTGATGTTCTATCAAATGTGGTGCAGAGTAGACCTCTAGTGTTTATTGCTATAGAAAGTGCTAGGTAATAAAACACATTAGTTATAGGACATGTGGCCTAAAGCTGAGGGCTCTTTCTCTGTGCTTTCCTTGATGATGTTGAGACAAGCAAAGAGAAGTAATAGGAACCTGTTGAGGACTAATGAACACAATGCTCAGAGACCAGGAAAGAACAAGGAATAAAGGACAACAGCTAAAAAAAGAATGAATAAATTTATGGGATAAAAACAACAACAAAAAATCAAAGGTAATTGACAGATGTAAAAGATGTGTGGACATAAGGATAATAGAGCAATTTACAACCCTACTGAGAACTCCATTTAGTGTGTCTCATTATGTTTTAATATTTAATATTAATAATATTTAACATTTATTCCACAAGCTGAACTGCTACTGATTTTAGTTAAGTAATACAGGCGACATTACATAAAACTGCAATTTTATATCCATGAATAAAAAATAACATGATCATACAATTTAAGGTTTATATTGCAATTTAAATGGAATCAGAGTTCTAATGTTCCCTAGGCTGTATTTCCATACTTCCCATATTTCAAGAGTTTTTTAAGAGTTTGCACTTTTAATGTGACTTTTCAAATTTTGGATGCAATTTTCTATGTTAAAAAGCTTCCTAAGTAATCAAAGTTATGGTATTTTTTATCTTTTCATTAAACCCCTAACCTTGGCTGTTTCTTCACCTTTGCCTGCTCTCTCCCAATATGTGATGGGAAGCAGAAACCTTTACCTCCTCCCACTTCTGTACTCTTGATTTTTTCCCACCGAGAGTCTGATTCTGACATGCCTGCCAGTTTATTCTTCCTTTGCAGAGGCTCAGGAGGGATGGGAACGCTTGCCTCTGCTCCTGACTGCAGTGCCATGCTGACCCCTGGCTGCCCGAGGGAGGAATTTTGTTGCAGTGCTTTCTGAGCCTCAGAGGGCTGGAGCTTCTGACAACTGGTGTGCTCAAAGAAGGTTCCTACCAAAATGTGAAATGTGGTCTTCCAGCAATGTTTAATTCAGCTAAATGTTGTGCAAGCATATTCTAGGGATTACAGTGACCTCACTAAATTTGATAAGGTTCTTCAAAGATTAAAGCAAAACCAATGTCTTAACAATTGAATTCTAAAACTAATCTCCCTCTTTCCCTCACAAATAGAACCAGTTTTAACCAATGTCTTCAAAAAACTGGCTGTGAAAGACTCAGCACAGAAAATGTCAGTATGAAAGAATGATGACAAAGGGTAGAATGACCTTAGTGGTAGGCATTGCTATAGGCACTCTAGTGCCACCTGAAAACATGGATATGCCTTCTTTCTAATTTTTGTTTTACTAATTAGAGCAGTCCATTACTCCCCCACTAGCAATCACCAATGCCGATAGCTGTGGGTAGACTCTATTGCTGTTAAGTTACATTAACATTTGACTTGGAAATCATCTACTTTTAAACAGCAGAATTTTTACAGTAAGAGAAAATGCATAATAAAGCTTAAACCTGTTTAAAATCAAACTCTCATGTATCGAATTTAAGAGTTATGGGGAACTTACCGGATAGTTCGAAGAGGAACATGCACCTTCTTCACAATGATATCATAAAGCAGTTTGTTTCTTTAAAAAAATATTTAGTTGAATTAAGCATTATATATTCCATAAAGTGTTTTCAGTATCTACATAGTCAGAAAATAAATGCAAGGCAAGAAAGGCCTCAGTTCTGTTAGAACTGCTGCAATAGCTGAAAAGTTTCTAGAATGCATAAATGAAAAACCCAAACCCACTGAAACTGATGTTTGGTCTTTGTCACTGTTACAAAGGCAAAGTATGGATAAATCATAGCCCATTCTATAGCAAGTCACTGTAGAAGGTTCATTTTTCCCACTGAAAGTTACTGATAGATTTCTAGAAATGCAATTGTTGACATAACAAGTGGCTTAGAGTGAGGAAAGTAGGCCAACAGTGCTAAATGGAGTTTATCCAGCTATTCTGTAAGGGGAATATCTGAAGCATTCAAGTTTGACTTTTTCCTGAAACCATTTCATTTAATGGGAGAACATCTAAACACAAAGGATCTCTACTTTTTCCTAGTTATTTTCATGTAGTATTTGAATGAAACAGATGAATTCTTAACATCCCTTAACACCCATTTCAAGACACCCATATGTCAGTTCAGAAATTACTGCATCGCATGTTCAGGCTTATAGCGTAGAAGAAAAATCCATTAGAAACCAGTTGCAGCAATTCAGAATGCTGCCCTCCTTCAGACATCTTTTCTGAGCTCTCTGCAGGAGATTTTTATGCCCAAAGCAAAGCTGTTGACTACATAGAAGGAATCATCAGTGCTTCCTAAGTGGCCACAGCGCAGTGTGAACCAGGCTCAATCCATCCTCAGCTCCAGTTTGAGGTTGGGGGGTGGCAAAGCTGTGACATACTGATGTGGTATCAGCAGTGACCAGCAGTCACATCTTTCACCTTCATAGATCTGGAAGCTGCTGTCCATTCACATATTTTAAGATGTTTAAGAGGCCTGTTATTTTGTTTCATAAAACACCAAAATTTTGAACTTTTAACAAAAGCTGATATAAAACTTTCAGCTTCAAGGATACTTTAAACAGCTGGAGAGGACTACAGTTTCTGACAAAACACTGTCAGGAGAAGAAGGACAAACTTTAAACAGAAAACACTCCTAAAACATGCAGAAAATAACATTATTTAAGAATCTCTATATGGTTAATTAATGACAAAACCTCTGAACTAACAAATATACACAAATTTATTTGTAAAGTGTTAAAAAAAAGGAGCAGATAAAAGTCCTTTCCAGTGTAACAGTAGTGTATTGTACAAACTGCAGAAGTGTGTGTATCAATTTAACACTGCTGATCAAAAGAAAAGCAAACATTAAAAAATACAAGCCAGATAATTTATCAAGCAGTACCTGAAAGCTACAGATTCCAATATAGCTCGAACAAGATGGTTTCTGTTAGTGGAAGATTTCAGCCCCGTGAAAGAGGCACATAAATATGGGTCATCCCCAGAAACCTGCAGAAAAGATGTCACCATGAGTTCAGTGAATAGTATTTGTAGACTTTTGTGAAAGAAGTTAAAGAGTAAGAAAAAAATAACTTACGACAATTACAGGCAGCATAGTGAAAGAAGAAAATTGAAAACAGTATGTAAGAGGCATATAGTGTTATTTTAGCTTACTCAGCAAACAGTTTAAATTGCATCTTTCAACAGCAAAACGCTTAAGTGACTTCTTCCAAATAAGACAAACTAAAAAAGACATAATCTCCCTTTAAAATATATTTAAAATGCACACCAAGTGTCTAGGAGAGGGCACACTCATATGTGAGTGTGAGCAACTGATATTGCTGTTTGTACATGAGATTTCACACATGCCCCATCCTAAACTCCTGAAAAAAAGATGAATTGACTTTCAAAAGTAATACTGAAAAGGACAATAAAGCCTGTTATCAGTGACACTGAAGGAAGCTGGGCTATCGGGAGAAGAAATTAAATTCTTCTTTGCTTTGTTCCATTAGCATACAGAACTTAGAAAAAGATGTTAAAAGTAAAAATGGCAAAGATGGTAAAGATGTTAAGTTTCTTCATGAAAAACCACTAGTCCTGGGAATGATCAAACTGAGTATGGTTAACTCAAACTTTTAGCAACACACTGAGAGATGAGCTCGTATCACTGAAGCCAAACAGTTACTAAGACTTCTAAGAGAGAAGTCTCTTATACTGAGTTTGATCATTCCCAGGAGAAGGGTTCAACTATTATCTTTGCTTTTCATAACACCAGGACTTGCAGTCTTGCTAATATTTTGATACTTTTAAATATTCAGATGAATTACAACCTGCACCTTGAAAAAAGGCAGAATAAAATAGATTATTTTAGAACAGTGATTAGAAGTATTGTCTCAATGAAAGCTCTGCCCTTCATAGCAGAAAAGCTGTGACATTGGTTTGTGTCTCTGCAGGCATTGCCTGTGTTACTAGGGGAAAATAATTTAGTCCATCTGTCCATCACTAATTCTCATATTTGGTAAGGTTTATCTTAAGGGGAGGAATGGCATTTAACCATTCTGATATGACAATGGCCTTCATGTATTATGATAAGCAACTGACAAAAAGAACCTCAATAGTACAGAATAAATAATGTGGTAAGATGTAAATTATTACCTTTAAAAATGTAATAAATAATTTTAATTGGGTCATTAAAATATAATCTTGATTTTATTAATAATAAATTTACCTGCAAACCTGGAATGAAACAAACACCTTGAGAATCAGCAGTACTCTGTGCCATTTCTGCTGTTTCATCTACATTGGTGAAAAGTTCTGTAAAGATACACAGGTTATAGAATGTTATTTCCTTCAATTTCTTCATTTTGTTTCACTAAGAAAAAAACATCTAGAGCCAGAATACTCCTTTTGTAATATTTTCAAACTACGTGTTCTAAGGGAAACAATCTCTTCTCCTCTATTTCATGTTCATCAGTCACATCAATAATGCCAAACTATTCAGATTAAGGCTAAACTCAAAAGGGTCCTCTCCTATCTGCTGTGCTGTAGCCTTTTAATCTTTAAGACATAAATGGGAATTAAGAATGATAACGGCACCCTAAGAGTGCTAAAACTTTAGATTCATAGAAGATATTTTTCCTCCCATGTTGTTACTGTCAGTCCAACCACCTAACAGCTACAGAGAAAGTCCTTAATACCCATATTTTATCAGCACTCTCAGTATCTTTGCAAGTGACACAAGGTAATACCTCACCTCTTATCACAATAATGCCTCTTGGGTAGACACAGCTTTTATTCTCTGTCCAGCCAGATGACTCCTTTCATAACTCTACAGACATTCCTCTTTAGCTTGTTCTTCACCCACATACAATTCTTGTACTAACATCCCTCTTGCACAATTGTAACTAATGATGTCCTTATGTGGCCACATAACATGATTTTACAGACGACTAGAGGTCTTCTGTACATGAGCTATTGCTTTTTCTTGTCTAAAAATGTGAATTTTCTTATTAAAGGCAAATTAGTTTTATCTAGCTCAATTTACCTTTGAAAAGCCCATCTTAGTAACTTATCAGGAGTTTCAATTTACCTTTGTAACCTTTATGAATTTGTGGGAAAACTATGTATTCTACTGTGCTCAGACTAATACACCTAAATCACATATTTTCCTTCTTGTTGTCCTTGCTATTACTGAATTATATATATAGTACCTCTAAGCCAGGACAGAAGATCAAAAATTAAGTAAGACTGACTTCATGCTGAAATTCCACATACTACTGCTACTTCAAAATTCTTAGAGGTTATAGGATTCCACTAAAGAACCCCACTAAACTAAGTTTGCCTTGCTGCAGAAATTACTATTTCCAAACCTTTACCACTACTGTGTCTCATCTTTATCCATGTTGAGCATTGTCACCCTTACTGAGGCCATCAGCTTACCTTATGTTTTGGCCCAAATCCTTCTGTAGAACTAAAAGTTTTTCCATTTTCTAAAGCTGATAAAAATTTCTGAATTCTGCTTCTCTGCAACAATATTTTCAGAAAATAAAGGCCTTACTTGTTACAGAGTTTAAAGCAGTTTGCCTTTTATTTATCCCATCTCTAAAACTTCCCTCCTCTTTTTTTCTGTGGTAGTAACTGTAGGTCATGATCATTTTACTACTGACTAGCTAAAAATCCTTTATACCTCTGCATATACCAATGATATCCATTTTAAGTACAGATAAGTTCGATATGGATAATTACCCATTTTAATTATGGAATCTGAAGTAGCAAGCTTATATGTGGAGCACTGACACTTGAGTCTGCAGCACTGAACTGTGTATTGAACTGTGTCATTTCCTCCAAAGCCTAGTGGCTGTTACTCTCTCTAGGCTTAGTCAAACATTGGATGAAGTTCAATGTATGTAAGTATGACTCAATCTGAGTCATACTTCACCCTTAGGGGCACATACCAGAGCACATACCTGTACATACATGTACACATGCACCTAAAACCAACAGCTTTAAGAAATGTGGAATTTTGTGGTGAGTCACACTTGAGGAAAACCCTTCCCAGACAGTCCAAAGTTTGAGACATTAATCACTTTTTTCTCATCCTAGTAAAAAGTGTATTAAATTTCTAAGTAAGCCTAGTAAATTTTGAAGTTCTATCTAGAACACTGAGAACAATTTTTCTATGAAGAATCAGTAGGTTTGAACATCAGCTACTACAGAGGTAGTATTTTCTTAGTCTGTCATTAAACTGGAATGCAAAACCTTTCATTACAAAATAATAACAACAGCCAAAAGGCACGTCACTTCCATGTGAAGCAACATACTGTTACCTACAACATTCTTAATGTTATTTTCATATAAATCAAGCCTGTTATTAGTTATGAGATGTACAGCTCAAGACCTCTCAAGAGCAAGTGAGGAGTAAAAAGTTTCAGGAAAATAAAAGCCCAGTTAGGCAGGACAGTCTGAGGCAGAGACTGAAGAGGAGATGATTGTGCAGACCTAACTCTGCCGCAAACACCCTCAGCAGAGTGCCTACTGGAAAGACTGTGCAGTCCTGCTGTCCAAAGCATGTAGATTACTTCCTTCAATTATGTATAATAAAAATCAAATCCAGTAACATAACTATAAACCCATAAAAGAGCTTCTTAAGCAGTTACATATTTCACCCTCTATAAAATGAAAGAAGTTACCTCTATCCAGAGCCCATTTTATGGCAGTGCCCACGTCTGATATAGAGCCTTCAGTTAAGTAAACAACTTCGTCCCCGATCTTCCAACCGATCAGTGGATAAAGACCTTAATTATTTTCCAGGAAACAAAACATTCAGTTAAAATAAATGTTTCCAGAAAAACATACACAAACATTCCTCACAATTAACCCACCTAAATAAAATCAATTCCTTTGAAGAATTCAAACTAAAGGAGTCACTGGTAGAGATTAAAAATGTTGTTTAAAGCTTTAGGTTTAAACAAGAGAACTGAATAACAGGTTGTTAGACCAAAGTTAACCTAAAAACTGCTATGAAACCACCACAAAACACGTTTAAACTGAAGATGTATCTGTGCCTAGTTTTATTTTTTTATAGAAGAGATTATGAATACCTAAAAATTTATCAGTGTTTTTCTATTTAAGTCCATCCAACTTTCCCCAAGGGTTTCTAAAAAGCAAGAGTGTTCTTCCCCAAAACATAAAGCATGAAGGCTTGGTTCTCAGATGGGAAACACAAAACTGAAACATATACACACAAGAAAAGTAACACAAACTTAGAGCATGGATCTCATTCACAGAAGAGGATGAAAGTGATGTACTTTTTAGTTCCCTGTTTAATATGAATGCTTCCTCACACAGAAAGCAAAAAAGAAAACAAGTTTTACCTGCACTTCATCTAGAGAAATGGCTTTTCATAGCACTAGATAAGAACCCAAGTAGTCAGTGGTCACTGCAACAACTTCACCCAATCAAGCACAGTAACTGTTGGAGTGAAGAAAGCACCCATTCTGTATGGAACCCTGCTGAGGACTCAGAGATCATGGGTAATGTAACAAAGGTAAATGAGTCCCAGTGTACCTTTACAAGGACCAGAACAGGATCAGAAGGATCTAGGGGTTCTCTCTGCTTTCTCAAAGTGACTTTGCTGATATATGTGTTCCTCACAGAATCATCTCCAATTTGCTTGCCTGTGTCCAAATGAGCTGCATGGGAGTACCAGTGCAATTGCAGAAACTTGTGTTAGTACTGGGGGCACTCTGGTCTTACAATATAAAACAATCAGTAGCACTGATTAAAATCTGTATTTGTCTCTTGAAAGGGGAATGTAATATATATAACTCCAGATAATCTGTGCAGGTGTCCCTTGAAATCTTTATTTTTTACCACAAGTAAAGCCACAAAGAAAAAAGCCCAAAAATTAATTGAGCCAAAGATCCCAAAGAGCAGCTGATTAGGGACAGAGACAGCCATCCATCACATGGCCTTCCTAAAGATGCTCACACCAGAGTCTTTAGAAGTGTAACATAATCCTACCTCTAGGGAAGGGATCCCCATGACACTTGGCATGACCAGAGGTATTAAGAACCCTCAGACTACCAGAGGTAGCTTTAAACCTATACATACAACAGGATTCCACCTCTGAATTATGAGACGGGTTGCTCTTTAAGGAACAACTTTATTTTTCTTTTTTTTTAACTGTTATATGTAGGAGCAAAATGTAGGCCAGAAACTAGAACAGCAGCTAATGAATAGCTTGCACAAGGATGCTGCAGGGATTCATCTTGCAGTCTTAAATACATATATCAGCTTTAAAGATTCAACACCTTACATTTCATGCCCAGGGCACTGAGAAAGCCAGGCTTTAACTGTCCCACTAACCATACCCCACGACAGGAAAAGAACATAGGGAAAATAATTTTAACAGAAGTTAACAGCCTAAAGCAGTAAAAGTTCCACAGCACTGCCTTAGAAGATTTTAACTCCTATCAGAATACAGTAGCTAAATTGAAAAGCTTTACAAGTGTGTTTTTTGCTATTACATTTTAACAGACTACATATGTATTATTTCCTAAGTAAAAATATCATAATAATGACATAATTAATTAGCACAAAAAGAATTTGCATTCATAGGAAATTCAATGTCTATGCTATTCAGTTCTGACACATCTCATGTATTTGCCAAGGTCCTTCAAGACTTGAGCTGGTAAAATTCTCTTTATCACACTGCTGTCCTCCTTCCCAGCCCCGCTCCATTTTAAGCAGTAGACATGCTGAAATTAGTAACTCTTCAAAAATATGACAGACAGAGAGACTGTGTAGGCAAATTTACTTCAGTGTCATCTTCAGTGTTGCTCTCTTGACAAATAGATATCTCTGACAAATGACTTGACAGACCACAGATGTTCAGAATGATAAAGTTTTAAACACTAGAAACACACTGGGGAGCCCATTTTAAAAGAAAACTTATAACTTCTAACCCTGCATTATCTCACTGGGGAGGAACTTGCAATGATTCACTGCAACATTTTTATGTGAGAAGCCAGAGGACCAATCCCTTTTTTCTCCTATCCTGTACAATACTGCTATGAAGAACAGATGAAGGAAAAAACAAAACAGGAGGGATGCAGGTAGCAGATATAATTACTAATGATGCTACTGAAGTTCTCTCCCTGAGCAGCTTACTTTAGGATAACCAAAATTTACATTGCTAATTAAAATTTTCCACAGTCGTCTCTTCTGAAAGAAGTCGTTCTTCTGAAAGAACTCCCAAGCTGTTTTTCTACACCTACAGACAGAAGGAAAAGCACAGCTCTGTTCTATTCTTTTGTGTACCCTCAGCATTAACAGGTAACAAGGAACAGCAGAAAGAATAAAATCCCCTAAAACAAAAAGCTCACTGTCTTACTTCCCCGTGATGCAAAGAGATGCTCTCCAGTATTCACATTCCAGAAACCACCTGTTCCCATTGTCAGTTTAACATCTCCTGGGTGAAAGCAGCATTCTCCAAACATAGCTGACTGCTGATCAGCTACCTGTCAATCCAACAAAAACAATGGGACAAGTCAGCTACCGACTACCAACCTGCCATGCTGGGTTTGAAAATATCTCTGTAAACACTTTGGAGTTCTGAATACAAGTAACCACTCAAGAACTGAGCATTCAGAAAGGACTCATTTACAATTTCTTAAGCATTTGCAGGCCATTATAACAGTCAGACTTATCACTGGCATCAAATTACACCAGGTTTCACAATGTGAAGCCTCTGTAGGACTCCTTGCAACACTGAAAAACATTATGGAAACAAAAGAAGTATTTTGTGGCTTAATATTTAACAAGGATAAACTGGACATTTACAATCCCAGGGAGCAGAACAGAATAGCTTGGCCTGAAGTCCTTTTTCTCCAAATAGAAAGTTGAAGTTTTGAGGTCTTGCCTTCCTTTTACCTTCATATCCCTCCTGTACCAAAATATTCCATGCTCTATTTTTCAACCATGATTATGGTTATTAAATGCATTTACTTATGTTTTTGCATTGGTGAAACAGTAAATTTACAGCTAGATTTAGTCCACAGTTCTTTAAAACGAGACAAATTCATGTCTCGTTAGCTAGGGGACAGTATTTTTATTTAGCTCAATTCATGCAGATTTTGCTCCAAAACAGCACTTTAGGTTTTCTTATCCAACTTCTAACTACTGAGGAAAGAACATGTTATTTGCCACTTTTTTTTAGTGAAAAATAACAAAAGGATAAAAGGTACCACAAGTGGGTGTATTAACAAACACTCTTACAGTTGTTTGGTCTTACTGAAGTCAAGCCAGAATGGACTCTTGCCGAACTTCATACAGAACAACTGGTTTTAAGCCAGACACACACATTACCAGAGCTTAAGAGTCCTACATTCAGTATTTAATCATTTGGTCACACAACTTCAGTGGACCTCAACCCCTAGAAATCCCTTCTCGCTCCTTTCTCCTCCTTCCCCCTGAGGTTGTAGGCTGGGTTTTTGGAGAAAAATTCAACAATCAATTCTATTGTAGTTAAGTCACAAAGAATCAATAGAGAATACTAATGAAAGAAGCAAGTACTAAATCAAAGTCAAATAAATAGAGTATAAACACAGATTTATACTCTATTTATACAGATTTATACAGATTTAAGTAAATATTTTCACTTACCATTGCCATTATTGGAATAGGTACCCCAAATAGTTCAGAGTCAGCTGATCCAAAGTTGAAGCTTAAAACAAATCACATTACAATGACCTTTTTGTCAAAATGAAATCTAGGTACATAAAGCCTGGGTCTGGATAACACACAAAAGGTAATGCTACTGACTTATTTTAAAGAAAATATTAAAACTATCACTTTAAGAAGCACAGTAAAAAAGTTTTGGACTTCGTATACTTTTAATATAAGATATAACTGCATATAAAAATATTTTTTGTGCACGTGTGTATTATTTGGCCTGTGCAGAATATTTAGTATTACTTAATTAATCATTATTAATTTTGCAATTAATTTAACACTTATAATATTCTTTTAATTATGCCTTCATAGTTACCTTGTGTCTCTCACTGGTGGATAAATAGACACTGGAATAGAAAGTAGATGACACAAAGTGGGATTCCAACATTTCTGAAATTAAATGGAAAAAGTAAAAACATTAGCAACTGTCTGAGAAGCACAATAAGTAGTAACAACATTCTTTGGGAACAGCACATACCGTAAAGGGTTCAAAAATGCCTGTAGAACTGGCATTTGAGTAATCTGTAGCATACACAGAACCTAGCATGAGAAGAGAGAGAACAAAGTAAGATTTTTAGACATCCAAATATTCAAGAGCTTCCTTTAAACATCTCACTGACTGCCATGAAATATAAATCAAGTGTGTATGAGCAAAATCACAATGATACAATGAACACAGAGATTTTACCTGCTGCTCACTATACTGTGCACACATTAATTACCCTATTTCCTCTCTTGAACCTGTCTAGAACAGCCAACAGCAACACACCAACTGCGTCACAATCATAATGTGACTCCTCAGGCATTAGTCCTCAGAACTTGTAATAATTCTTCCACATTTGTAACAATTCTTTGTTCTTTTGCTTTCACAGCAATCAACATCAATTAGCTCTGTTAGTCCTCTTTAAATCTTATACTCTTAGAAGGCTGATTACACTGAATAAATACTTCCCTTCCAGGCAGACCCAAAGAATAATTTATTCAGAAGTTCTTTTTGTAACAGTAAATACATTACAATTTTTATCGAATATACAAAAGCAAAAATTGCAAAAAAAGTATTTGAATTCTAGGATATATAAATGACAAGTAATGAACATAATTTCTTAGATTCCAGTGTGTTTTACTCTATTTAAGAGGAACTGTAATGTTCACCTTTAGTCAATCTATACAGTAACCATGTGTCAACCGTTCCAAAGCAGCAGTTGTTTTTTTTGGCAGCTTCTTCAGCCTGGGAGAAAATACATTTAAAAAAGTATTTACAACTGGGTACAATAAGAGAAGCATATTTATTGATTTATTTTATTATTTTCTTAATGAATAATCAGAATGTCCTCAGAAAGTAAGTCTCTGATGGTAAACTTTTCTTCTAAAAAGGCTGAGTTGGCTATTTAACTAATATTATCTTACAACATCATGCTTTTAACAGAAAATAAGAACACTTTCTTACAGCTGTTTCTAGGGGAAGAAAAGAATTATTCTTCTACTGTAGGGACATCATAGTTTTATGAAAAGAAACTTACAGTCACAATTATAACAGTGGTGAAAGAGTGATAGATAAAAAAAACAAGGTCCTGCATGGTGAGTATAAGAGCAATGAATATAGCAACACATAGCTCAGGGCTCATTAGTGCACTAAATTAATCCAGCACAACTTATTCCATGTACATCTCCAATTCACAAAAATGCAAAATGAATTGTGCAATATGGTATTATTTGTGAAACTGCAAAACACTGGAATAAAGCAAAGGTAAGAGGTCCCATTGAAAATAAATAAAATCATAATGCAAAACCAGAGGGCAAACAGCTTTAAAACAAAATACAATCACTAATTGTGTAAATCTATCAAGTGAAATAAGATGATTTTATTATGTTGCTTATGTATGAAAAAAAGTTCTTTACTACTACACATTTCCAGAATGACAGGAAAAAATTGTATGAATGTAAGTTACTATTTAGGTGGACAGGCTTTGAACATTAACACAGAAAAAATCCTTTCTGGTTCTTCTGAGAAGAACGAGCAAGACAAAACTGAAGCAAATACAGCCAGTAGTCAAAGAGCCATGGAATGGCCTGGACTGGAAGGGACCTTAAAGAGTTCCAACTCCACAGCCATGAGCAGGGACACCTTCCACTAAACCAGGTCACTCAAAGCCCCATCCAGCCTGGCCCTGAACACCTCCAAGTCACAAGCCATCATTATGACTTAAGAAACCTATTGCTTCTTCCTTTCCAGCTTACCTCACGTATATTTTTAAAAACCCATGACAACTTCATAGAAGCTTGATGTGTTGAAAAAGTAAGAAAACTGGGTGCCAAATATCGATCATTCCCAGTCAAGAAATGAAGCACTGTAAAAATAACATGGATTACCTGTTTCAAAAGAAAACAGTTACTTAATTTTTAATCTTGCTCTTTAAAGGTTACTGATCAATTATCTTTAAAGGATGACAACATAGATGAAAGCTGCTGATATGAGATTAGACTCAGAAAGCTAAAACTCCTTTAGAGGATCCTTGAGTAGGATTATGTAAGGATCTTCACATCAACAGACAGGCTTCCTGCAACACACACCACAGGAAAGAGCAGCTGCTCTAAGCAAGGCTGCTTTAGCACCTTCTGCTGGAGCACTGACAGCCACTGCTCTGCATTGCCAACACTGGTCACCTCTGAGAGCACAATGCATGATGTGGCTGACAGCACGACACACTGTTATTCCAGTGGAAGCTCTCTTACAGTTGACAGGCTCAATCATGACTTAATAGATTTACCAAAATTTAATCATTAATCAAGTTTTCACAAAAGAATTAACTGGCAAACCCAAGAATTTAATTTCTTATTGTGACTGTGCTGGTTAGTTTCCACTTAGAGGAAAAGCAACTTCTGTTTCTGCACTAAGAGCAAATCTTTCTCTTCTAAAGGTATGAAGCACAAGCCACAAACAGCATAAAACATACCTCCTATAGATAATCTGAGCAAAGGGTACATCAAAAAAACAAGCCAAGAAACCAAAAGCCCAAACCACTTCCAACCCAGACCTACCTACATCCACAATCTATGCTGTAGTGATGTTAACATGCAACGTTTTAATGTAACAGACTAAAAAGTAACAAAATGAGCCTTAGATCTATAGGTATCTTTTTCCATAATAATTACTTTAGGCTACCAGTACTGAACCTTTTTTCTTGGAACTATCTTCCATGCTAATATTACTCACTTAAATGTATATTTCTCAGTTAAATTATGGCCACAGCACATCATATCACCATAAGAACAGGACACTTGTAGTATTCCATATATTGCCCTTACTTGTCATAAAAGGTAAATAGCTCTAATATATCCAAGCAGTATCTAGATTAGTGCAGTTTTACCTTCAGCAGAAGGGAGTTATTCCAGGAATTCACAAGTTCAGCACTTCTTAAGTCTTGCCAACTTATGAAATTGTGAAAGGGTTTCCCTGTCTTCCTGAAAAACAGGATTTGAACATTTAAAGCTAGAGAACACAAACTGCCCAAAACATTCAACATTATTCACCATTTCCAATCAGGACAATAAGCACTAGGTCAGTTCCTATAATAACTGCATATCCTCCTGGTGGATTTGAGGAATTACTAAATCAGCACACAGACATTTGGAGTATCAGACTTCTCACCAGAATTAAAAATACCTATGTATTCATCTCTTCCAATGTATAAAGAACAAAAAGGCCACACACTCACAATCTGTTTTGAACTGCTCTAAGGTGTGGCTGTGCAAACACAAGAGAACATGAGTGACTTGACAATTTTTACTTTTGAGTTCAACACTTCTACAGCCTGCTTCCATCCAGTCTATGAATACAAATGAATACAAATTCATTTTAAAGAACACACAACATACATACTTGTGCCATGTAATGAAAGTTCCTCTCTGGGTGGAGATGCCAAGACCAGCAATTTGCCTCATGTGAAGTCCTGCAGCTAAAAACCGAAAATAAATGACAATCACAAAAAAAAACCAACATTAAAATGGAGAAGCAAACAAAAATATAACTTCTTCCATATAACTATAAAACCTATGGAATAATTAGGAAAATAATAGTTTATGAGAATATAAATCTCTACAAATTGTTCAACTAAGTGTTAAGAGCAATGAAACCTTAGAGAGCTCTGAGTCAGACAATTGATTCCAAAGCAGATAAACAAACCTACGTATTTTGCAAAAGCAGTTGTGGCACATGGACCCTTCCCACCCTCTGAAAGGCCTGTTGATACTGCATATGAACAATCCCAGAGACAGGCAGGCAGATTACATATGCCCACAGAATCAATTAAAATGTGCATTTCACATGGATGAATGTGAACATATGCACCAATGAAAGTACCTTTACAGACTTCAGGGAAAGAATTTCTATAAAGAAACAAAACTAGATTGATCCTGCAGGCAGTAAATACATAAATATGAATACCCCATCATTTTTTGCATCCCTTTAAATATAAATATTTCTTAAGCAACATTTCAAAATTCCTAAGAAAGAATTTGATTAAAACAGGTACCACTGAATGTAACGAAGTATATTTTAAAGTCAGAAGTACATAAAAGTACATTTGGATATACATCAATTTTGCTGTTAAACCTTACCTTCAAATAACTGTTACAGAACATTTTTTATAATATAACTGTAAATAACTAAATATGTGCATGGCTATTTTCAAAGCAACGCTGGTCAGCTTGCTAATTACTTCCAGCCATACTTACAGAAGCAAAATTACACTAAGAAAATACACATTAAAAAATTTCCCCTTAAATGACAGACTACCCACCCTAAGTACTGTTACTCTGAAGGGCTCTCAATCCAGCTCCTTGAACAAATCACAGGTTAAGCAGGCCCTACTCATACATGTTCCCATGTTAATTTTCATGTGCAAAGTTGTTCATTTGTGTGAGCATGTCCTGCAGACTCTACACCCAGCACCCTCTCAGTGACAATTGCAGAAGGGGTTTCACAGAGAAAGGGTAGATCATGTGCTACCCAGCTCTATGTGTGCTTTTGCACCTCCCCTTACACCGGGTCCTTGCATTCCTGCCAGCAGTGCTATCAATTCCTCAATCAGCTGAAAATTAAAACAGTGCTTTCGCAAGGCAACCTGCTCCACCTGTCTGCACAAGTGCCGCTGGTAGCAGGAGGGTACAGGGGGAGGACCTGGGAGTGGGTGGGCTGGGAACAGCACTATTTCTTTTTCAGGCAAAGCTACAGTTTTCAAGCACTTCCACAGCTCACTAAGGACTACTGGCATGTGTTACTCCTTCCCATCTCCACAATCTGCATGGTCCCGCCACTTTCCCTTTGTCAGCTATCAGGCTCTCCAGACACCCACGTAAGTGGAGCTAACTTCCATTACAGACAAAAACAAACCTAAAGACAAACATGGATATTTTTCAGTTACTCTGTCTTTTGGATGGAGTGGCACAGTAAAAGACAGAGTTGGGACCATGCAGCCAGAAGTTTCCACCTTTAGGTAGTACTGAACTACTCATCCACACGTGCATGGAATCACATGTTCAGCTCCGCAAGCCCTACAAACCCAAGTGCCACTGTGCTCCTTCTGCTTCCAGACAGTCATTCCTGCCCCTGCTACCACACCCTCTCTTGCATCACACAAACACTGGTGAAGCTCTCCTGGCATAAACAACCGGACAGTGATTTGACTCAGGAAGCTGCCCTAGACTAGAAACAACTTTGTAAAAAAGGAGTGGCACTGCTTCTTTGGACAGCACTGTGAGTTATGCTTACTTACACACCCACTTAAAAATGACTTGCCAACAATATGTGCAGCTTGGCCACAAGGAAATTTTTCCTTTTTAAAACTAGCTGAAAAGTCTTGCTTCCTGACTTGTCCCACAGAATGGAAATGAAGGAAGACAGTAAGGTCTTCAGGGGTTGAGCTGGCATTGCTGTTCTTGTGACCAAACAGTTGTGGCTGCTGACAAAACAAAACAAGAACCCAAAATAATCAGCTTCAGCTTACACCTGGTGATATTTACTTTCCCTGTCCCTTAGGCAGCCTTCCAAGGAAGGGACAAGCAGTTTTGCCATGAGCCATGTTTGAAGGCAGAGCTAAACTGGAGACCAAGCAAGAGGGCTGAAAAGGAAAAGGAGGAACTGAATGAATTGAATGAAAGAGTGCGATGTGCACACACAGGCCAAGGAGGCTGGGGCACTGTGGGAAGGCAAGCTGGGGTCCAGCTGACAGGTTCACAGCATCAACATGGCACATGTGATCCAGGTTGGATGGGAGAACACTGGAGCACATGGAGGTAGATTAATATGAAAGCTGTGAGAGTTGTAGAGAGGAAGAGCTAAGTTAGAGCAGCATCCAGAAAAGCAGGAGGAAAAACCCAGTAGAGGTTTGTCAGAAAAGGGAGTTGTATGTATTTAGTGTGTGGGGCACTAGGAATTGTTAGGCTAAAGTACAAACAGAAAAGAACAGTAATACAGGAATACGGTGGTAAGAACCACTTAAAGTTTGAATGGGAAAAGGAGGAATATCAGGTTGCAATCGAGTGAGCCCAGCTCTGCAGTATCCTGCATTCATTCTCATTCACACATACAAAGTGGTGCCAGAACAATGGGGCACTGGAAGGGGAACAAGCCTGCTCTCTGTTCCTGCACAGAGGCATCTGGAGGAACAGACACTGGGGAAGGATGCATACACAAAAAGCTGCAGCAACAAAGTGCTGGCACTGATGTGTAAATCAAGTATTCACATCGCTTCTACTTCAACCCTAATCTGGCCCCAGTGAAAGAAAAAAGGTAATTGAAGAACCCTAATTTACAGAATGATTGAATAGGCCTTAAAGCATGTTGTAGACCTGTGCCCAGTGATGATTTTCAGTATTAGCTAAAAATAATTTTATTATCCAAGTAACTAACTTCACTAATTTTGATAAATAAATAATTTCTCAAAGTTAAGCCCTTACCTTGTATAGCCTCTTTTATTACACCAATAAATTGACTCCATAGCACTTCAGGATCTAATTCAACCCATCCAGGATGAGGATAAAGTGATTCTACCTGTTCAGGAAACACAAATAGCATTATTATGATCCCTAGAAATCAGCAAATACATTTGGGTTTGGGTTGTTTTGTTTTGTTCTTCATTTTGTGTGTCTCCTGTAAGAGTAGAAACAACAGTGTAACTTTCAAAACATTGTTCAACATGGGTGTGTGATCTCTAGAAGACCTCCTCTGTTCCGAGGGAATAAAGAAGCTCAAACCCTTTGAAAAAAGGAAGTCCAAACCTCTTGGAATAAAGGAACCTGTAAAACCCCTTCCAGAGCTGCAAAGAGGAAAGCAGGTGTTTCAAAAAGCCATTTCTGCTGCATTGCTTAATTCAGACGTCGATGCCTCTGAGCTTCTGAGTGGCGGCACAGCAGGCCAGGGATCACCTGTCAGACGAGCTTCCAGCGTCAGGGAGGGTCAGCTCCACCGAGAGCAGCCCCCTCCATCTCCGAAATCCATCAGATTTCGTACACTTCTCCCCGCTGCAAGGTTTTCATCGCAATAGGTAACAGTAAAAAAAGTTAATTCTGGAGATTGCTTTGATCCTAAAATCACGAGCCGTACTAACCAAAAGCATTCTGAAATTCATGCTCTAAAGTTGACACTTTTTCACACGGCGCTGTTACATGATGTGAATCGTGTAAACGTAAGTCCTACGCAAATCTCAGCTGTGCCCTACTAACAAAAGCGGTTTTGTTCAGACAGAGATTAGTCGATAAGCGACCGAAGGTAAGGTAACCGGGAAGGGTGGGAAGGGGTGAGCGATACGGTGGTCCCGCGCGGGTCGGGGGCTGTGCGTTTCCTTTCACCCCTCGGGAGTGAGGGGCTCCCGTCCACCCCGGCTCAGGGGATGCCCGCGCACCGGGACCAGCCGAGCTGGCTGAGAGCCTGCGAACACCTGCCACGCCGAGCCCCGACGGGCAACCCCCGCAGCCTCTCGGGGGCCCGCACGTCGGAACCGCTGGGGGCAGAGCTAGCAGGCTCGGCCCCGCCCGGCTCCCGAGACAGGTGCTGCCCCCGGCTGCTCCCGCCGCTCGGCCCCGCTATGGACCGGGGACAGGCACCGCAACCCGCCCGCACTCACCTTCCTGTAGCTGGAACCCCTGACGGCGGCCGCCCGGTCGTAGACGTGGCACTTCACCACCGTGCTGCCCACGTCCACGCCGCGCCCTCACCGGGCAGGGGGCCGGGCCCTCGGCCTCGGGATCCCACGGACACAGCAAGAACACGAAAGCGAAGCCTCGCATTTCGTCTGTGCAGTCTCTACATAAATCTACCACATGCACGTAATAAAGGCTTTTAGTTAAATACCAAATGTTAAGGGCTTTTCTAAAAGGCTGAATTCAGCGAGCGCCGCAGGGAGAGATGCCCACGGTGCGATGTTGACCCCCCCGTGATCAGAGTGCCTGACCCCAACTTCTCCTTACAACAAACGAGGTACGTTCTCTCCTGGGATTTGTCACTGAAGGCACTGAGAATCAATGAACAAATTACACATAGTTACACAAAGTCATGAGCTGCAGCAATTCACTGGTGCCATCCGTTTGCTTTACAGAGGGAACGACATCTAAAATTACTGCTGAAACAGAGTTAGTGACAGAAATGTTCCCGTATTGCCCTTAGATGGGGTGGTAATTTTTAAACAGAAACAGCCAGAAATATTAGCAGTAAACCAATAAAATTCAGAATGCTCAACCGCAAACTAGTACCAGCAGAATTTAGTTTTAACCCAAATGTAATCAGAAGACTTAGTCAATTAGTTTTAACTCATTTAATTAGAGCAGAAAAAGCAAACAAACCCACATTGAAAATATTTCCCCCTAGCACTTCTGGTTTGGCCCCTCTTAGAAAAAAACTGCACTATGAACAGTACTATGTGAGGTAAGTCTGGCATTACTGGATCTTTAAACCAGGAATACTACTGACAGTGAAAGCCACATTAAGAAGAGGCTTCTCACCTCACATGGGCAGCTGCAGAGGTCACTGGGACAAAGGTACGGATCACGGGGAAATGAAGGCACATGAAAAGGAAAGCCAAGAAACAATTGCTTTACCTCTCTCCTCCCTAAGGAACAACACATTACAAAGTCACAATCTCTTTGACTTTTTATTCTCTTTGACTGTCTCTTGACATACAGTTAATAGATGTATGTCAGAGAGGTACCAAGTACTTCAGATTCTGATGAAGAGTACTTCAAACTAATTTATCAAAACTAACAGCATAATATTAATAATTACTAAAAACTTCTGACGAAAGCTCCCTCAATAAGATTCAACATGTGTAACTGTTGGTATAAAAGGCTAAAACCTCTCCAAACATTCAAAAATTAAGAAGCCTTAAGAAAAAAAGGCATCTAGATATCCTTTGTGTTTTTACAGTATCAATACAAGCAGGGCCTGCCTCACTGCAAGATTAAACTTCAAAAAGAAAAGGGATGCAGGTTACTTTTTTCTTTCACAAGCTCCTACTGTAACAAACACATACCCTTTTGATTGCATGGAAGTGGCCATGTAAAACTGATTTCTTCTTGCAGATCTTAAATTCTATTTAATATGTTAACAAAGAACTTAGATGTGTGGAAAAAGATAACCTGAAAAAACCTGCCAAGTGTCAATGCATACATAATCTGAGTTATAGAGAGCATGTATTAAAATTGCTTAATTTATGAGAGGCTTATGAAATACAAATTTCTTATTATTGTTCTGTTTGTAATGTCATAAAAGCAATGCAATAAAAGACACAATGTGCTTTGACATGTGCAGAACGTGTCCACACATGACTTATCTGTCGTTAGCTTATACTGGTCTGTCATAAATAACCTCATTCCCACAAAGGCACTCTGTCTATCCAAAACCTCTGTCACTCTCAGAGAAAAATCTTATTGTCACTATGCACAAAAGCCCCAAGTTCATCTTAGCACAGGCAAGAAACATTCAATTTGAAGTGAAAATGTATGGACACTTTCCTGGTAACAAGCCTGCATAACCCATGCCAGCACCCCGAGTCCTCCTGTTTGGGTGAGAGCACGTTGGTGCCATGTCACTGCTCAGAGAGGGAGCTGGCACACCTGGGGTCACATACCAAGTACCTCAGCAGCCATGTCCTGTACTTGTGCATCTTCTCTGCTGAAATCCTCAGGTTTTTGCTCTCTGGAAAGCGTGGCTGGTCTTATTTTTTACTGGGTTATCAAACCAAATGAAGGAGTGGAGGCACTCCAGGGACCTGTACAATGCTGTAGCAAAGGAAAGAGTTATTAGGTAAAACCAATCAAATGGCAGAACATCAGGGTCAAGAAGATCCTACACTGCTAGCAGGGACAGCAAAACCCCTACCATGATTTACATTGAATATAATTGAATAGTTATAAGCAATGTCATCACACTCAGCATGTTTCAGTCAGCAAGAAATAGACTTAATAGGATGATGCAAGAGACCTTGGGAAATGGTACTGCCACAGACCCAGTAGTCCTAATTCCCAGAAAAAAAACATGATCTTGACAGTCTTGATATTTTCTAGGACCAGATTATTAAATAAAAATTCCAAATTAACTGTATTTTGAATAATATTTTTTTTTTAAATAAAGTATTCTCAGCATTTCTGTTGTGTTGGAGCATCTTCATTCACCTAAGGCTTCCAGTATGAATCAAACTTGCCACTGGCACTGCCAACAGGATTCCAGATACTGAAATCTTGTAGAGCAAGATCCAAAATTTGTAATGCATGGGGGTTTTATCTTCTCTTCCTCAGCTGTTTTTTTGGTCAAGGTGCATCTGTCTTCCTACTGTCGCCTCAAATGGTGAGTTACCATTTTACCCACTTACTTAGCTCTACCTTTTTAACAAGTTTTAACATTATGAAAGCAGTGATGTGGGGCCCTTTGTCAGTTTGCACATAAACAAGGAAAAGCCCAGTAATTTCTGTTGCTCCATTGGCCAGTGCAGCCCACATCCATCATTCATTAAGACTCACCTAAAAACTTAACAAACGGACCAAAATGAAAATGATGATCTTTATGCAAATGTTGCTGCAATAATTTACCATATGACCCTTTCTCATCAGTTCCTCCTGTACTCCTGCAGAAGTTACCACTCTCCTCGAAGTCAACAGACAGAACCACATGCAATGACATCACCTGATGAATCATGTTAGATTTGTGGGTAATTTGAGCTTTAGGCAGCCATGGGATGTTTCTTAAGGAGTTCCATTCTTGCTAAATCCTCCCACCCTCACACTACAAACTGTACCACCCCAGCTGTTCTTGGGGCTCCATGATGAACTATTATGAAAAATAACACACAGGAGAGTGCCAATCAGATTAATTCCTTGATGAAGTTCATAATGTGGCAACACAGTTTGGCATGACCCAGAGGGAGCAAGTAATAAGAGACTGGTTAATCCAGGGTTATCACTAGAGGATTGCACATCAAATCTGTGCCCACATGCATGAGGTTTTGCACTGTGCCTCAGGCACAAGCAGTCCTTCCTTTCTGCCAGCTCTGCAACACAAGTAAACTTTCACAGGAAATGAGGTGGACTTTAGGACACTTAAGTTGTAAGCCAAGAATTTATCTACTAAAGCAAGTGAAGTGAAAACTGCTGTACTTACTCTGTTAATGTTTCATTATTTTTACTCGGCCTAAGGAATATCTGCATTTGGAGAAGAGCAATGTGTATTAACAAGATAGTGTCCATCATCCTCTGGATGTCTCTTAAGGAATTATTGTGTGGACTGAAAATGACATAACTATGAATAATTTTAACAAAATGAGTGACTGAGTTCCTGTATATATATATGTGTGTGTGTGTGTGTGTACATATATATGATGGTCATGTGTAACTAGAAAATTCAGGGCTAAATAGCTCTTTAAAAGAACAGTTATTTCAAGTCTAGAAATTAACGAAAAAATATTAAAAAGACAGAAAAATGGCCATCAATGAGGCTTAATTAGTACAAGAGAATGGATATACTAGAAGCTAAAGGGATGAAAAAGTACTTAACCATTGTTTCAGTAAGACCTAGCCATTAAAAATAACTGCAATTGCACAAAATACAGGACTAAGTGTGATTATCATAAAGCACTGCCAATGCACTGATGTTTTACTGACCAAGTTTTACCAGGAAAAAAAAAGTTTTAATGAAAAATTGACACCAATAAGGAACTGTTGTTGGAACCATGGATTCTTTTAATAAAGAACAGCCACTTACCTCATGATATCAGATTCTTCAAAACATTTATCAGCTACAGTCTCAATATTCAAGGGTCCTCATGCACCTGAATTTGAATTCTTTTGGCCAAGAGTGTGTATTCAGACTGCCCTTATGCCCTTGATGTCACTGTGTCCCCTTTCCAGATACAGAAAGAGAAGAACATAACTGTCTCTCAGTAGTAAGGAAGGCTGATTATGGAATACATAAGGAGATCACATTGCAAATAGAATTAAAAAACATCCTTATTTTAAGTAACAATTACTTTGAGATTCCTCACCCTCAGGGTTCAGCTATATAGTAGTTCAGAACAACTCAATTAAATTCAACAAAAGTCCTGTAATTTTTGAATGGGAGTATCCACGCAAGATTTACTCTGCAGTAACTGATATTTTCAAGTTATCCCTTCATTTAAGCTGCTTGAATTTTCATTAGTGCTATATATTGAGATAGCAGAACTCACCATGCAGGGCAACAGCAGTTAAGAGTTCACTGACTGATCATTTGAAGAGAGTTTATGAAATGCAAGATTTTATCTTGGTATCTTTAAGTTGAGCAATATGGCTTGAGTGTTTACACCAACCAGACTTGTTCTATACAGAAACACCAAGTTGCATACACACTTACTTAAAGTTGCAGCAGCTGGTCATGATAAGAGTGTACTCCAATCTTTATGCTGGTTGCTTTAAACAAGCTAATTCACACTAAAATGTGTAAGAAAGACATCAATATTCTGCTTCTCAGCCACCAGCTGGTTCCCCACCTTGTTGACAATCACTAGGAATGAGCTTACTGGAAAATAATCTTAATGACTTTTCTATGGATTGGGTTTTTTTAATCTAATTGGTGACAAGGCCAAAAAATTTTTGGAAGATCAGTATCATATTAAATGCTTTTAATTGCAAGGTGACCAAGACCCGTTTGAAAAACACTTTGTATTTTGATCACAGTTACAGTTGAAAGCCATCCAGAAACAGTCAGGAGGGCAGGTCCTGCTTCTGAGAATCACAGAAACTGAGCTTCCCAAGATTTGATTCATATCATAAACTTCTGGGTTCGAGCATACACAAGTTCCCATGTAGTATTTGGAAATAAAACAGTGAAAATAGGTAATGTTTCTTGTTTCAATATTTAATCCAAGCAGACACAGACAGTTTATAAAATTACTCTATTGCATTAGAGTTCTATATAGCATTTAAGTTTTATGAATGTTTTTCCTTCAGTGTAGCATATATTCATATTCCAAAATATCTTTGCACAGTCTTTGTGCAACTACATGCTAAAAATCTGTAAATGCACACTTAACACTAAACAGCACAAAAAATACATTCTGTATCCATTCATATGCAAATTTAAAACATTTCACTTGGCAGATAAACAATGAAAAGTTATTTTAAAAAAATCAGAAACTACAAAAATGCGCACATAAAAGTCTTCCCTTTTGGATTTTTAGTAAAATACTGCTCTGTATAAGATCTAATGAAAAACTCCAGTGCTTAGAAAATACTTTATATCTATGAGAAAAAGAAATGCCTAAATTTATATCTGTATGAGTTAAACATTATGACCTTGTTAAAATATAATAATGAAATCAAAGGGGACATGGCAAAGATCAATGCAGATGTCACATCTACCAGGACATGTAAAACTGTAATTAACTGGGCATCAGGCAGTCACTTTCAGAGAATAGAAAAACTAAAAATCAGGGACTAGTACAATATGCAGCAGTTACAGAATAAAGGGTTTAACCACCTAAATATACTACATATAGCAATTCCACTTGAAGAGGGAGCAGAAATCAGTCTGAAGTAGAATAATTAATAAAAATTGCTGTGTTCACTGGTACATAAGATATAGCATCCTCCATAACTTTGCTTTTCAAAAATCTGTATAAATTGGCTGTACAGACACAAACCAAAATTTTGCGATGCGAGAGTCTAACATAGCCTCATCTCTGCCATGGAAATTTTCAAACAGGTATTTTCTCTTATGATCAGATAATGTAGGTAGATACAGTGGACTAATTAAATGTCACATAACCACTTCTAAAATACTGGCATGGCAGCATCATATCAGTCTCATGTTGGTAATGTGAAAAAAAAACCCCAAAAAATACAACTTTCCCTTCACAGAATATGGCTTTGAACCTCTTAAGACTAAATGACTATAAAGACAACAACAAAATCAATGTGATTTGAGAGTATATGTAGATTATTCCACAAGTTCTGTGATACTAATTAAAATAAAATAAAATTTCTTAATCTTGTTTTTACCTCTGTGATCCTTTCTATAGGGCTTGCTGCTATTCTACAAATACTGCTGAGCCAACAACTGTTTTGGAGAAATGAAAATTAAAAAACACTATAACGCAGTAATAATGTGAAACTTCATACTACACCAAGAAACAGAGGCAAAAAAACAAATGAAAGAAAGTCTACAGACTTGCAGACCCAGAATGAGACCTGTTTATAAGTAATAAAATAAATCCCTCAAGTTGGCTTTATTTCTGGTTCCTAGGCCTTAGAGAAAAAATACTTATTTTTCTATAACAGGTAAAAAATGAAATTTAATCAATGCCAGTAAGCAGCACCAATAGAGGTCTCGAATTCTTTCTTAGACTGAAGATTTTCTATTAATGTCCGTAAGATTGGTACATGTGAGTTAAAAACAATACAAGGACCTTTGAGCCTTATTTCTTCCTATATGAACAAAGAATCCCATAGTTCTGTCCAAAAACTCAGGTAAGCTTTTTGTCTGAATATTCTTATGGAACCAATAGCAACACTTCTTGATAATTTAATTTTGCAACACAGAAATTCTCTCACAAAATGAAAAAAATAAATATTAAAAGTCATTAGTAACAAAAAATAACCTACTATAGAGAAGGTTTCAGGGCACAGGCTATTAGAAGAAGAACTGGACTCTAAGTAAACATAACTTTGACAGCCATCCAGCAAAATGGGGTGTCTAAACTCTGGCCATTTTTATAGTTTAGAAAACAAATATCAAGCTATCACAAGCATTTAGGAGGCCACGCACATCTGCATCAGATAACTTTGTTATTTTATCACCAAAAACAATTAAATTGATAGATTAAAAAAGTTTAATGTACTTTACCAAAGGGATCTCTACTTTGCAAATATAATTTTTTAAATTCAATAAATCCTATAAATTAATCTCCTGGAACAGATTGTGCAAGAGCAACCAGTTTTTGCCACTCCAATACCAGACACACAATAATACCTATTTTCTGAAAGCTGTAAAGGCCCTCTAGTACAAAACCCAGCAGTTCATACTTAGAGTGGATTTGGCAGTTTCTTCGTAGTCAGCTTTTAGTTATACTGATTCAACTCAGAAGGACCTGGAGTGCCAATATAAAAGCTGCATTTAAATAATTTTTACTTTCTGTCTTATTACACTATTTCAAATCAAGCTAGAGTACAAAACGTCATGCTAAACACTGTTAGATGCCCAACTTATTACTGTTCCACATCCCTCCCAAAAAGCACATCCAACCTGGGTTAAGGGTGCCACTGTTATTGCTGCTTACCCGATATTGTCTGTAAGCCACTGTTTAGAAACCTAGGCACAAGGGATGGCATGGCAACCCTAACTCAGTATTTCCTGGCTTTTGCTAATTTAAGTGAAAATAAAATAAAGTTTTAACATAATTTTTATGGTTTTAATGACAACCTAGAAACCATAGCAAATAAAATGTATTTCCTTCTATATTATACTTAAAGTGGCTGGTCTTTTTAATAGAGATTTCTGATTTTTTTAAATGATAGAACATAACAGTGGGGAAAGAGTTAAAGATAAAATACACCTAGCTACCAGATTTATTCTGAAGATTTTGGTGCGCCAAAATTGACAGCCAGTTTTCTTGGCTTTCGCTTGCTGGAAGTGTTTGGTGTTGATTTGTTATGAGGAACACTTGGAGTAGCCACATTGTCTTGAAATGAAACAGTGGATTGAGCAGCTTGAGAAGATTTTAAAGGAGCTGAAGAACTATCTTGCTGAATGTGGTCAGAAGACATTGGCTGTTCATTCTTTAGTGGTGCAGCTTGAGGGGAACTCTGAAACTCCTTGAGTTCAAAGTTTTTCTTGCTAGCAGCCCTTTTTTTAGTTACCTTTAAATTAAATAAATATTATTTAACAGAATGCACTCTCAAAAAACTGCAAATATTCCACTTTCAGAAAACATGCATACAGATCTTAACAATAATTTTATAATACTAAATACTACTTCACCATGGGGGTGTTTTTGTATTCATCTTGTAGCCACATTTTTTTACAAAAATACAATATTAAGACAAACCTGCTGCTCTTACCTGCAGAGGTATAAACTGGTTGTGAGAACCAACTGGTATAGTTCCTGCAAGAGACACATTTCCTTGATAGGAGCCAGGATAATAATGCTTAGGCACTGGAGTACTCCAGGACACTGGACCAAACATGTGAGGTGATGGAGGCATCATATTAGCTATGAAAAGAAGAAAATTTTAGATCTCTTTCCTAAATTAAAAAAAAAAAAGATACAAACTTGCCAAGAACCCAGGACTACTCCAACTACATCTGTCTGCATGCTGTTTATCTTTCCAGCAAAGCCTCGTATGCTTCATATTTACTTCAAAATAGCTAAGTAATTATTTATTATCAAAAGCCCCCAAACAAACTGCACCTAGATGACAACACAATTAAGAACACCAAAGTCATGGTGCCTGCATTTCAGAGTGCACATAACATGAGATCTCCACAAGCTCAGCTGAGCCAACCGTATTAGCAGAAAGCTGCAAGTTTAGGCCATCATTTTGGAACACAGCAACAACACAGAAACCCCACGGAAAAGAGATGCAGCAGCTGCTGTATGAGTTTCTAGGATGCTACAATGGTGCTGACTCATTAATTCCTAGCTGTGAATGCGAACCTCAGTAAAATACAAAACAAGTGGGAGCCAGAATAACAAACAACAGCACTGGGACTTTAAGCAATTTTTGGGGGGTTACTTACCATGCTCATGTTTGGCAGTGTACAAGAGGATTGTGATGTAGCACTTCAGTGAAAGTTGGTTATAGATGAATAAAAACAGTATTGCATGGAGAAACATTAACTATATGGGATAGGGGGAAAATCCATGTAAAAAATCAAGGAGGCTATTTCTTACAAATTCTGGACTGGGACTATCTGCTTTCCAATAATTACTGTTGTTTTGAAGGAAAAAAAAATGGAAAAAGCACCTAAGACTGAATAGATCAATACATTCTTGAAGAAAAGAAATCATTAACAGAGATGATTCTCCATACTCAATTAATCTGCACATTGATGCAAAGAGGATCATGAACTGTTTTCAAAACTGTTCAGACATACAAGTACACACACGAAGACCAAAAAATGGAGCTTTCTGGAAAGCATTCATTTTCATATAAAGAACCAGTATAATTAGAGGATATTGTGATATTGTTTGAAATGTGTACTAGTCAAACACCTACCAGGGGGCTGTGCAAATACTGGAGGAATTGATCCAGGTGGTACAGGAACTCCTAGTGGTTGGTAATTTGGAAACACTGCTGGAGGTGGAGGCGAAGCAAAGTTTACTCCTACAGAACCCTATGAAGAAGAAAACAGAGGTTTACCAACAGATACAGTGCACAGAGATCAAGATTTGAAGAGATTTTTCACATCCTCACCAAGCGCTGCAAAGCAAAAAGCGCAGCTTTCTCCTTTGCTTCAGCTTCGGAATGACACTGCGGTCCATGAACCAATAAACCATTTGACAGCTTTATGTGGCAAACTGTCATGGTCTAGAAAAAAAAAAAAAAAGATTTTTGAGGAAATTTGTATTGCTAACAAACTGTGAGACAGAAACAGAGATTTGTTTGTTTGTTTTAAGAAAAGGTAACAAAAGGAGCTAAGGTTTATTTTCAGATAGATTTCAGCGGTCAGTCAAAATATTTAATATAGAACAGTTGATAGAAAGTAGAGAACTTGTACTTTTGCAGAAAAAACATTTTACCTGTGGTGTTTTTAAGAAAGAGAAATCTGGTTGCGACATTCCAAGAAGAGAACAAATACGAGAAAGCTCAGAGACAGTAGACAGTGCAGGCTGTGGACAAGTGAAAGGGTGACCTCCAGTTTCTATCGCTGGTGTGCTCTGGGGGCCTCCAGGGCTATGCTTGTTCATATATGCAGCTGAGAAAAGGGGAAAAAAAAGCTGTATCACAATTACTTCCTTCACTAAAAGGATGGCAACTTGGTTATTAGCAAGAAAAAAAAAAAATAGGCTTATTTGATTTTTTTCCTGGTATTTTCATATTGTTTAACAAAAAGCAAGAGACTATAGTTGAAGAGAGTTTTAGATACAAATATAGAAGTAGAACCAAAAAAAAAAAATGGAAATTTTATTACTATATTTTGATAAACAGTATCCTGCTGAAACTGTGTTCTAAAATGTCACCACAAGGTGAAGCTCTGAATTATAAGCTGATGGTTAGACATACCCATTTTTTTTGTTGGTCTGTATTGCACAGCAGCTCCATGGCAATCCTGTCTATTACAAGGAGCAGGAACATCATTAACTTGTGATTTCACTTCATTCCTTGTTTGCAGATCTGAGCCATCTATCTTCAAAATCTCTTTAAGCATCTGTGTTCCTTTCTTGAAAAATAAAATAAACCACTCAGGAACATGGTGGCATCCAGACAACATGACCTTCTTAACACTGATTATCATAACTGGTAACAGAATCTGACATTTTATTTTCCACTCAGTTGTATTTTATCAAAGCAAATGTAACAGCATCTTAGCATAAACAATGGTGCTTGCTAATTTTCTTTGAGAATAGCTAATTAAAAAATCATTAATGTAATTTAAAAAGCAGTAGGAGGTTTCATAGAGATTCTTTAAATAGAAGCATTGATGCTAAGATAGCAGATGCTAAACTGCAATGTAATGATTCCTGCAGTATACAGACCATAGCAAATGATTGTGGTGACAGATGTTCCTCGTTTGTAGCTCTTGCTTCCTTGGAATAAGTCTGCACTTCATTTTCTTTGGAAATTTTCAAAGAAGCTAGAAGCCTTTCCAGTTCATTGTCCTTCTTAAATAAAAGAAGAAAAAAGGTACATCAACTAAGTGTATTTACAAGCAGATGCAAGAGGAAGGGTATAAGAATTTGAGGTTCATTTCATTCTCATTCAGATTTTTCCTCTCTTAGCTTGGGCAGGTCACAGTCATGTCTGTTCAGAGTGTGAACAGATATCCAGAGACTGCATCAAGTTCTGCATATTAAAATTGATATAACTGGTTTAAAGAACAATCAAAGTTATACAGGTTTGTTGTATTTTTTAAACATGAATTTGCACACAAGTAACCAGGAACAATTGGAACAATATGGAATGGAAACTGAAGTTACTCAAAGAACACAAGACAGTCAACTCCTTAGATCCTACCTTTCCACTTGTGCAGGGACCATCAACTGCAGCCTTCTGAATTAAAGGCATGTTGGGACTTCCATTCCTCTTCAAAAGTTTGACATTGTACTTATTCACACCTGCAAAATTCTGAAATAAATTGCATCAATTATTATTGAATACTCTATTACTCACTATAACACAATATATTAGAAATGTATCTGCAAAGAGCTTTCACAAGCTAATCTTAGATAATTTCAGTTTATTGAACACTTAGCATTTGTGTTTTCCCATTACAGTGTAGCTTTTAGAATCTAAGAGCAATAGGAAAGTTGCTCGGTATCATCACACATTTTATGCACTTTCTTTCATATTCTGTCTATAGACCTATAATGGAAAAGAAATCTCCAAAATAGATTTGCCGACTAAAAGAATCAACTAATGCCAGTTAAAGACAAATATGTAAAATGATAAATCACATCAGAGTAAAACTAAAAGAATAGATTAACTCAGTACAGACAAAATTACCTGTTGGTTTGACATTTTATTATGTGGTTGATTTTCACCTCTTGTAGTTTTGGAATCTTCTTTAACTACAAAAGAATGAATTCTTTTGAAATGCTCTTAAAAACTGTAACAGTCAAGACTCAAAACAATTAGTAACTCCATAAAAATACACAGAGTTGCATTATCTTGAGTGGTTTTATCAAATGTTTAACTTTTACTTCATAGATAATTTGGTTTATGTTTTTCTTCTAGGATAAAATAAAATGGAAGTATATCCAATAATATATCTAATTTTCTATTCTACAAATATAATCACAAGCAGATTTTCAAAAATTTGTTTGGTTTTTATATTAGATGGGTGGCAAGTCAACAGAACACAGAACAACTTGCCTAAAAGGTTGAGGATTAAGTGTGGAACAATCTAATATGCACACCAGGGACATTATTTGACAATAACAAGTGCAATGTAGTGTTTATTAAACTGTGATAAATTATTTCCTGTCAATAACTACAAAAAAAAACCAAAAAGCTCTTCAGACATTTCAAAGAAGGTCAGATAAAGCAAGCAGTTCCCCTAAACAAAGTTTCTAATTATAGTACTTACATTTTTTATAAGGCTCCTGTTTTCTTTGCTGACATTTAAAGCTGCCGTCATTGAAGCCTGGCTTATAAAACTGATGGCCAGCTCCCAGCTTGATTTCCTGAGGTAGAACTGCACCCTAGGGTTTCAAACATCAAAGCTTAACCAGAAAACTGGGTATCTATTATTTACATAGTAGTGCCTTGTGATTACCCCTTTCCAGAGCTATGCATACTCCATGTAACACCACTTTCATCCAGAGGATTTATTTGTAACATGAAGTTTTCTGATACAATGAACTGATATATGAAATTAAGTACCTTCATATTTTGAATGCAGAGATCGGTTAAAAGTTTCTATACAAACCTTTTCATGCATGTTTTGTTGAATGTGCTGAGACTTCCCAGAACTCTGCAATGACTGCCATATGCTGCAGAATTCATCATCTTGCTTACTCTGTGCCTGACAAAATAAAAAAACAAGACCCCAAACAAACTCAGCAGCAATAAATTCAACTTCTGAACAGCTAAGTATTTATCAAGACATTCTGGAAATCATAAGGTTCAAGTTTAACAGTCCTCAGATGACAGATATTTTCATATTGACACTAGCACAAGTTGCAGGTAATTAATTATGAAACAAGCTGTGGTAGTGGATTGCAGTTACAGTTTTTACCAAGAATCACTATTAAAGTGAAATGAGCTTAGTTTGATGATTAAGTACAATGAAACTCAGATAACAGTTCAGAATGGTTTCAAAAGCATGCTTTCATACTGGGAATATTCTTAGATTTTATTATTAATGATTTATTTTGTAAGCAAGGCTTGCCAGCCTTGCCTTTTGTAAGCCTTGCTAGCAAGGCTCAATTACTTCATTACATTACAGGTATGTTACTGCAGAACTGAAGCCCTATGCAAAAAAACACTTAAAAAAACCTAATATCTAAAGAAGGATAACACAGGATATTATATTCATTCAAGAACTGAGACCAGTTCTGCTCCAGTCTGTATCTGAACTAAAACATCTGATGTACTAAAACAAAGCAATTTATTAATCTTGAGAAAGTGACACCCACCCTGAACAGAGGGCCAAAACAGAGACATTTGGGTCCGATACTAAATGAATCCGAACACTCACTTTATTTTTCTGATTGCCACTCAGAAATGATCCTTTCTGGGGTGAGATAGAGTTGCCCTGATTTTCAGCCCTGAGATTGTAATGCTGTCTTCCATTCAATTGCTAGATCATTGAGAGAGAAAAAAAATCGGAAATGTTTCATTATCTTACATTTTCTTTTGGAAAGTACTTTTTCTTGTATAGACTTGAAGAACATGAGATAACAGTTTTCAAAGACACCTGTAGCAACATGAAGTTACTAATTAAGGTAAGGTTCTTTAAAGAAGCCTCTTGTTAAAAAAAATAAA
>WBNO01009704.1:4515-275686 GCA_013400575.1 Peucedramus taeniatus
GCCACACCGCAGCAGGAGGTTGCCATCGCCGCCGGGAGGAGCGGGGCTCGGCGGGCCCCGCGGCCGCCGGGGCAGCGAACACGGAGACGGCGGCAGCAGCCGGGTAAATACTGCCGTGCACCCAGGGGGCTCGGTGCGGGCCCTGCTTCCTCGCCCGGGGGGCTGTCAGGGGCCCAAACTTGGCGCAGCCAGGTACTTGCAAAATTACACCGGCCCCGGGCTCTCCCTGTGCGGAGGGAGAGCGGCAATTTCCCCCCTATTCCTTAGAGAGCTAAATGGGGGAAAAAAAATTATTTCAATTTTAAGTGATGTTTTCCCACTAGTTTCCATTGCATTTTTACTTCTCTTACTGGCTAGAGCCATTTTAGAGAAGGTTCGAAGATGATGCTGTCTTTTTGCTGAGGCAGAGGATGTTATTTTCCTCCATTTAACACATTGGGTTGTGATAGTGCATAAATATCGTTTAACTTATGGGAGTATAACTTTAGATCGCGTGTTGAGTGAGTACTTTGTCTGAATTCTTCCTGCTGTCACGGCGGGCGTACAAAGAGGACTGTTACTGATTTATATCTTTGAGAGGTATTCTTTGGTAGGCACTGCTTTGTAGTTGAGGCTGTGCACAGGGTGTTCCAGTCTTCTCATTTTGCCTTGGCAAAGTCTGATTGGGGCATATGAAGCTCTGTTTTGGTATATGTGGTGGATGGCATCTTGGATGCAGACACCTATGTAATAAATCAAAGTGTGAAGGCTTTTTTTTTTTTTTTTGTCGTGAGTGGGTTTCGCTCACTTAGGTTTTCTCTTGTTGCTCCTTGGTGCAGTGATTCTTTTGTCTGGTGACTCTGAGCTGCGGTGTGTAGTAAGTTCATTGTGCATTTGTACTGCCGTGAAAGAAGAGATTTTCATACTGGGGTATTGTAGGCAGTGGTTGCATGGTCACTCAATCCAGCACACACAGTTGGAAAGAACGGTATACTTGCCTTTCCCTCTTGCTTTGCAGTATATTCTGCCCTCTCCCGTGTGCTCAGGTGTGGATTTGTGAGTTGCAGGGTGGGCTGATGTGATGAAACAACGTAGCTGAAAGTCCGTCCAGCAAAACTTGCTATCTGCTGGTTCATTGCCTGATGGGACTCCCAGGAGAGAATGGGGATTGCCCTTTCTCCTGGTGATGCAGGTTCTTACCAAATTTCTTTGGAGCTACAGCCATAGAAGAGGTCACGGGTGATTGTAGTGGCATTAAAATTCAGGTATTGGTGTTACTTCTTATTGAAAGGTGAGTTGTCCTGGAGATGCAGGAAGATAATGTTGTCTTTGACAGTTCAGCCAAGCTAGGCTAAGAAACTTTCCTCTGGCCATTTGTTTTCACGTGGTATTTCACCCATATCTCCATCCTCTTTAGTTTCCTGTATGGTACCCTTGCAAATTGCATTACTAGTAACATCCATGATGAAAAGAAGTAGTTTTTAAAAAGGAAGTGTTTTTCTATCTGATTCATGTCAGTTTGCGTTGTGGCTTGATGGACAGTTGCATGTTCACAGCTGATGGGTGGCAGCCTGGGATATAGGACAGAGCTTTCTTAAACTGACTTCACCATCACCCAGTCTCCCATTTCACATCCAGGCTGTGAACCTGTGCTGGCTGTAAAAAAACTTTCAATGCTGACTGTGTTGGTGGTTCAGACTTGGAGAAATATGATCTAGGAGTTTTGAGTAGAAGCCTCCCACTCCTTCTTTGATGGGGGGGAAGGCCACCAAAAATGTCCACTTTACATGAACATGATTTTTGACAAATGCTGCTCTTCTAGTGTTACTTTATACTTTCCTGGCTCAAGTTAAATCAGTCATCTCAGCAAATTGTTACAGATTAATGATTTTTTTCTTGCCTGTTCTAACTTCAGAGAAGGATTGAAAAACTATTTATCCTAGAAATTAAGCATTAGCAGTTTAGCTAATGCTGTACTGATGAGCCAAATGGAATTTTTTGTTTACTTACAGGATTACTGCATTTAAGGAAAGCCCCTCTGTAGGAAGCAATTGTCACAATAAGAGATCTTGAGACAATTAAATAGAGTTCTTCAACGTATGTTGTGCTGACTCTTGCATTTGCTAAAGCCCAGTGTAAGTAATTCTTAGTGTGTAGCATCCACATTTTTTCCATGGAAGCTTTTGTCCCCCAACAAGTGTTTGACTGACAACTGACACTACTTCTTCTTCAAAAGTGATGTTACAAAACGTAAAATATGTATGTAGGGTTTTTTTTAAAGTACTGTTTACAAAAGTAGTGTTAATTAGAGAAAGATAAAAGCTGGGATTATGCTGTCATTTTCCAGAGAGTGGCACTAAATGTGATGGAAACAGCAGACAGCAGATATGTTGGGTTATCAGGACTAGTTAGGGTAAAGTTTTAATAAAATTTTTAGGATTTTATGACTTAAGACCCTCTCTTCAGAAGCTTGAGAATACGAAATGTGCAGATGTGGGAAGTTACACAAATATATTAGTAAGTGGGATTTTGGAGCTTTCACTGAAAGGACATGAATTCAGAAGCCTGAGGAAGAGGAATTTAGGTTGCAACAAGGAAACAGGACTTGAAAGAGGGGAATATATGCATAAGGGTGCAAGATGTAGAATGAAGACGCTGATGGGATAAGGGCATGGGGTTGAAATGGAGAAAATAAATTTGAGTACAAGTTCCAGGTTATTGTCCCTACCTACATATGAATTGGAGTATGAAAGCAGCAGCTTTAGAGATTTCAGATTTCTTGCTAAATTTTCTTGTTTCTGGGAGTTGTTTTAGTTAGGTTTTTTTGTTGTTGTTGTTGTTGTTGTGATTTTTAAAAATTATTATTATTTGTGAGATGGAGTACATGCATTTCCAGGTTACAGCATTGTTGCACATTTTGTTGTGCATACCTGGGATGCTGGCAGTGGAGCCATGTATTGGATGTTGTAAGTAGGGATGTAGGTTAGTTTCTTAATAGCTGAGGAAAACTTTGTGGTGATTGGAAGAACATGGAGTGACCGCAAAGGTTTGGGGTGAGTACTGAGAAATGTAATGGAGGAGAGGAAGGTCAGGGCTTTACAGTGAGAGATTTTGGCAGACTTTTATTTATTCTTGCAAGGTTGACACGTGCTGTTTTTGTTTATCCCTGCTGACCTGCGTGCTTATTCTGTTAAAGGTTTTGTTTTAGCTTCTTTGCTTTCTTGTAAGAAAATTGGCTGAGATTAGAGGACTGGAGCATGTGAGGTCAACAGAGAATGGAGAAATGACAAGCAGGTATGCAACCTGTTCAGTAATATGGTAGTGGTAACTGTGGTTTAGGTGACAGAACAGGAAGGGAGAAAAATGCAGTATAGTGCACACATAGGTATGGCTAGTGGTAGTGTTCAGTGCTCCAGATAGAAAAAACTTTTAAAACTGGAATTTCTCCAGTTAAAAAAAAAAAAAATTGAAAATGATGAAGTTCAAATATTTACTGTCCTAACTGCTGTCTCTGGGCAATTTGTAAAGATCAGTCATAAGCAGTCCAAACATCTCAAATATCCTTAATGTAAATTATTTCTTTCCTTTGCCCAGAGTTTGTTCTGAGATGTAATGATCACTTCTCTATCTTCAGTGGAGGTGATTGTCATCTATATGCCCACAGTCTTGATGACAAGAAGATGGCCTTGAAAATAGTAATTTCTTGAGGCAGCCCTCAAAATTCAGTGTTACAATGGGCACAAGTCAAAATGTGTTTGTATGAGACACATGCACCGTGAATTTGTTGTATCTCAGCCAGGCTGTTGCAGGATCATATTGTGCTGGACAAGACAGTTGGTCTTCAAAAGTAATTAAAGTGTGTTCTGATAAATGCTGGCATTCAACTTAATGAACAAAACAGAAATCACTAATATGTTACCTTAGAATAAAGTTATATGCACAATGGATTCTAGTACAGATTTGTACTGCAAGTAAATTCTGTTAGGTAAACTTGTAAGGGAATTCTTTTGCTTTTGTTGGAGATTATGTACTGTTCTTTTGGTCTCTTGGAGGATTGAGCTGAACCTGCTACAGGTTCTCAGGATGGATATGGATGATTCAGTGCACCTGCTGCTTGCTACTGCAGTGTTCAACAGTAAAAGCAGTATGCAGTGCATGACTGGTTTGGCAGAACTGAAGCTGGTTCACTGCTTCGTGTTAAGCAGAATCTATATTGTGTTGGTTTAAAAAAGCAAATCAAGTATCTCTGTCTTTAGTCAGTGTCACCTGTTTTTTATGGAACTCCCCTTAACTCTGATCAGTCCTGTATTCCGATGCTGTATTTTAAAATAATGTGAGGCATAACTAGTTAAGCCTTACTTACCAGTGATGGTGTTTTGTGTACGTGTATGTGTACAAAGGAAATGTCAAATGAAGGAGGGTCTGTGCAGAGGCAATGAGCTCAGGTCTTCTCTGCTGTAGATTTTCAGAGGCAACTTTATTTAGTTTACTCTGGTTTATCTCTACCAGCTTTAAATAATGGTAATGGGAATTTCAGACACCTATAGAAGGTGTTCCTAGTGGCATTGTTGTTTTTAGTATTATGTTGTGCTTTTCTGCTGAAAGCAGCATGAGGTGAGGAGAACTGTTAAAAACATCATTGCTAGGAAAATCTTTGTTTACAGTGGTTCATGTTACTAAAGTTGTAAAGGTCCAGAAATCCAGACACTTTATTCAGAAATTCCTGGCACTGCTTGTTTTGCAGCTATTTATTTAACTGCTTCTTCTCTACAAAGAAAGGAGAACAGCAGCAAATTTGTGACTTTGTGACTTTCTCTTTGGTTTTATATATTCCAAAATGGTGCTTTATGAAATGTATTTTTGAGTTGAAAATTTCTAGATAATTTTAATATAGAGCATGTTATTAGCACCTGGGATGAGAAATTAAATGCAGTCAATACCCTCCCTTTCTTTAGTAACTCAATAGAATTGAAGTATTTGGAACAGTTGTTCTTCTAGTTTGATTTTTTAATTGATCCATCCTTCCAAATTGAATTTATTAAGCAGAGCAGAATCACTTTCCTTTCTGTAGCTGAGATTAAAATCCCCTGATTGATGGGCTTGCACTCTTTCTTCAATTTACAGAGGCGTTCACCGAGTCTCCGCTCTGAGTCTTCCCTGGAGCACAGTTTGCGGATTACTGTTGGTAATGACCGGTATTGCATTGGTACACCAGAGCGAAGGAGGCTGCCGGATAGACTGGGCTCACCACTTGATAACCTGAGTGACAGGTATGGTCCTCTGCAGGTGGGGATTCATGTGGGTGAAACAGCCTGGGAATGGCTCTACTGGATGAGACCAAACATCTCATTAGCCCACTCAATGCCTAGGGAACGAGGGTAAGCATGTAGTGATGCTTCCCAGGAATATTCCCTCCAGCCTCTTGCGAGTTGTGGTTCAGAGAATTCCTGAATGAAAGTCTCTGCCTGTATAACTCTAAACAGATATTTCTCTACTTTTTGTCAGCTGCTTCTAAATCCCATATAAACTAAGCATGCACATCATATATTGCAGGAGGGAGTCTGATGTCAATCCCTCTGATGCTTCCATCACCTTAAGGGTGGGATGCTGATAGCTCCCCCGGGCAGGTGCTGTCGGGGTGCCTGCAGCACCACAAGTGTCTCCACTTCGGGCTACGATGGCAACTCCCCCAGCCCACCAGACGCCCGAGCCCGGATGCTGTAATTGAAGCCTCACCAAAGAGACGAGAGGGCTCTTTGCATGGTAAATCCAGCAGGGTTTATTGAGGGCAGATCGAGGGTCCAGGTAGGGAGAAGGTAAGAGGAACAGCTGGGAGCAAACATGAACACAACCTCTGCTGAAGGGAACCAGAGGCAAAGGGCGAAGACGGAGGAGGGCCTGGGTGCCTAACTGGGAGAAGGCAGGAGAGGTCAGGGTGCAAGCAGTCCAATGGGGAGAGGGTCTAGGGGAGGAACTGGAGTGGAGTGATGCAGGTGGAACCAATAGTAGAGAAGGGAGGGAATGGTCTTTTGGGGAGAACCAATGGAGAAACTAAGAACACAGAACATACTAGAACTGAGGAGTGAACAACAGCTGACAGGCAGGAGTTCTTTTGCATAGAGACCCAGGGGATCTCAGGAGATTGTTCTCCTTTCTCACTCTAAGTTAAACGAGGGTGTCCTCCCAAGGCATTTTTGCCCTGTTTTCTCTAAGGCTGTCTCCCATTGGATGTCACATGGAGACATTTCATTTGACATTTCACTGCTTCAGCCACCTTCTGTTTCTTTTGAACCTAGTTAGTCCTTATTGAAAGGAAGGTTGTTTAGTATAAGGGTTGTCTAAAACTTCAACTTCCTCATTTATTGGGAGGAATTGTCTACTTTCCTGATTTTTGAGACTAGTCTAGGTAAGAAAACTCTAAAGCAGCTTGAAGGAGGTTATTATTTTGATTTTAAAAACCTTGCAGAAGGGAACATAGTCAGACAGTCCCATATATTGTAAAGGAAGTGTTAGAATTCTTAGGATCCGTTGACTGAAATTGGAGAGAAACAGTTAATGGAGAGAATTCTTTTGTGTTAAAAATACTGCTGTGAACAGTGAAGTATAAATATTAGTAGATACAATTACAAATACAACTCTTTGCCTTCACTAGGAGAACCACTATAATCTGGCAAAAGAAAGAAAATCAGAAAACTGTGCAAATAATTCTCTTTGTCTTGAATTGCAAAATTAAAGATGGCATAGCTTGTGCCCCAGAGCATACAGTTGCACTTTCAGTTCAGGGATAAGCATCCAGCACAGAAAAAAACCATTACCACTTCCATTTTTGATGCAAATATCATCAAGTGTTAAAAAAAAAAAATATGAGAGAGAGGGAAGTGAACAGAAGAAATGAATTTCCTGTTTTTCTCAGGTGTAAAGTTAAGTTTCAGCAGGTGGAGAAAACCAAATGAGAGTTTGGGTTTTGGTACTGTCACTTTTCTGCCTTTACCTCAGTTCTCCTGGCATCAGTGTTTGATTTGTAAATTCCCTGTGCAGTCTGCAATCTTCTAAATGAAATGAATGTGTATGCTCAGGAAGAGTGCAGTGGTTGGAAGAAAAAGGAAGTGGTATGTTGGGAACTGGCACTTCTCTGGCAAATTAGGAACATTTGGGGGCAGGGGGTGGTGGGGTGGTGTTTGTCCCATTGCTTCATGTTCTCAGGTGAGATTTTAGATATAACCTCTTCTGTGGTGCTGATGCATGGTTAGAAGTAACATCAGGTATAGCGCAGTTTATTTAGCGTAAGAGTGAGAAATCACAAAAGTTGACTTCTCTGTTACAGAACCCATAGATGTGAAACAGAATGGTAAGAATAGACTGCAGAGAAGCTTTAAAAGTGGCAGATGAGTTAGAAGAAGATAAAGTGAGACCATGTAGACTTTAATCTTTAAGTGACTTCCTTGTATTTGTAGTGTAAGTATGCTACTTACACTTGTATTTGTAGTGTAAGAACTTCATGTTGTTACATTTGCCTTTTTTTTTTTTTTTTCTCTAATCTGTGCTGGCTGCACTTTTCTGAGTGATGCCCATTGTCCAGAAGCTGAAAGTATGTGACAACCAAGTCAACTGTTAGCTTTTCCTAAATCAGCTAGGTACTACTTCTGAATTCTAAGTTTCTTCACTGCTAGCCATTTGATTTGTTTTCAAAAGACACTTGGTATTTGGTTAAGGACATTGTTTATCGAATATTTTTCATCATGTATTTTTTTCCCCTCTCTGAGAGGCTGCCCTGGTACCGGGACACTGACTTTATCACTGGGCTGTAAAATGGTCCTTATTGTTACTGCTCATACCACCTTTTTATTTTTCATGTAGTATATTCTCATTCTAATTAAAAAAAAAAAGGCAAAAGAAAAAAATGTTTCCTGAAGATATCTCTTCAAATTTTGAAGTAATTGGAGCAAATAATTCTGAATTATTCTCAGCTATTTTTGCTAACTATTCTATTTTGTTATTTCAAGCAATCACTTTGGAACATTATTCTCTGTAATTTGTAGGGCCTTGGGATGATAGAGAGGTTCATTAGTCTATAAAGGAAATAAAATACCAGGAGGGTAAATCACGGAGGTTTTTAGAGTCTCCTGCAGCAGTGGATTTTCAGGATGCCCAAGGAGACTTTCTAAGGGTGCGTGTTCACATGGAGGTCCATCCTAAAACATCTGTAAGAACTTGCCCCAAGTTTCTAGGGCAGCTGGTCTCCTGCCCATGTCTAAATAGGCACACTGAGTGCTGCTGGACTGTGTCTTCAAGGTCACCTAAGCAGCTTCAGTCTCCTGCTTGGACCAGTAAGTAGTTTTTTGTCTTCCAGAATCTCAATCTTTCAAAGTGAAAAATAAATCTTTTTCTCTCCTCCCATCTTCCATCTGTCTAGCTCTCCGTATTTTAAGACATTCTACTACTATCTGAGCTGGCACAAGCTATAGAGAGCATCCCACCAATACTTTCATCTGAGGTTAATACAAAAGATAGACCAAATCACTGCAGAGGCTTGGTCTGCATTAAGCTGTGTTCTGAAATAGCATTTTTTGTCATGATATCAAAAGTAACAATTGGCTTGAATATGAACAGCTCATCTGACTCCCTATTCAAAGACTGTATTAAAGTGGAGTCCTGTTGGTTGCTGACAGCAGAATACCACTGTTTATTTCTATTTCTGTGTATGTGAATAAACATTCCAAAAAGCAAATTACCTTACACTAGTTGTAGGTCTCTGAGGCATCATGTGTGTGGTCTGTTTTCCATCTCTGAAACTGCAAATTCCAGTGATTCATGGATTCTTTTTGGTGAAGGAATTGGGATGGTCACAGTGGTACCACCTTGTATCCTCTCTCAGGGTTGCAGTAGCCAGTAGTGGACATCACTGGCTCTAAGCATCCAAACCAGTTAAGAGGGACATAACTCTGTTGGACTGTATGCACAGAAAACATGTTTCAAAGGATACTGTAAGGCAAGTAATCATTTTTCCCACAGCTGTATTTAGTTTTCAGGTTTTAAATTTGCATTTTAGCTGTTCAGAGTGTATTTGGAATGTCTTGCTAGTTTTAAATACAGTAGATTTGCTGTTCCTTTCTTTCCAAAGTATGATTAAAAATTCCTGTGCTTTGTCACTGCAGATTGTTTGAATTTTAGGTGACAGCTGCCAGACATGTGTCTAAATAATTTTATTTGCACAAAAATCACCGGAAGGTATATAGTGAAACACATCTGTTACTCCATCAGTTGTGTTCATGCAGCTTGTACAGGTTTAAAACAGGCTCTCAGAAAACATGCCATTGGGAGTAGACGTACCTTTATGTAGGTTGTGAAAACAACATTTATTTATGAAATTTAGTTTAGCTATTTGTAGATATTTTTGTGCTTTTGGAGGAGGTGGATATGTGTAGTTTGCTGAAAACTGGAAAGATGCCATGTAATACAATGGGTACAGATGCATGCCAGATTTGTTTTATAAGATGTGTTGGACTGATAAAGTATCTAATAAATGCTTTTCAATGATGCAAGGTATAGTGAAGTCTTGTGTTGATTTTGTTGTTAAATATGCATGTGTAAACGATGAAAATACCCAAGAAAAAAGACCTTGTCTGTGCATCTCTGTTATTCTTTAGTCTGTTGTAAACTGTAATTTACAGTTTGGGGGCTGTAATTTATTTGTAGATTTTTTTGAAGATGTCTTCTGGTATGACTTGATTTGTCCATTCTCAAATCTATGGAGGGACCTTTTTAAATAGAAGCAGGTGATTTTTGTGGATTCAGACCATTATACATAGTTTATCACAAATTGATTCACTCAGGAAAGAGTCTTCTGTCTCATTGATGTCACTTAGGGAGCACATTTTCTTTCTTGGATGATCTTGCTAGATTTTGAAATATCAATGAGTAAGACCAGCAGCTGGTAACTTTAAAAGTGGTTTGCTTTGCTTCTGCCTTATCTAAAGAAAAGTCCCAGAAAAGTTTTTAGGCATAAAGAAAAAGGCCTTAGTTAAAACAGTACCCCTAATTGTAGGTGTCTCTAGGAATTGGTCCAAAAGTAGGTACTCCAGGAGAAGACGCTGGTTATTCTGGTGTTGTGACAGTTGCATGTCCACTATGTGTAATAATGCAGGGGCTGGCACAGAAGAACGCTACCATTACACTTAATCTCCTTGGTTTATAGATATCAGAAAATGTGCTTCTTTTTAAATAGGGTGTTCATGTGATTAGTGATGGTGCTGTCTGCATTATCTGTTGCAAAAGAAAATGTTGGTAGAATTTGTGGTCCTAGTCCACAGCTGAAGATAAAAAGAGGATCTGGTTTTATTTGTCAGTGTGAAACTGAATTATACCTTGAATAATTAATAGGAAATCTGACCTTGGCATTTTATTGGGAGAGGCAAGGAAAGGGTTTGTGGTCTGAAATATGATAGTAAGGGTTTTTTTAAAACATGTAGTCTCTCACATTCACAGAAACAAATCCATCCTATCAATTTTTCAAGGCTCTTACTCCTCAGTATGAGTTGAATTGTTCATGTCACTGTGTTTGCAAGTAACTTCCAAGGAGGGATGTACAGTACCATTAAAAATAAGTCTCCCTCTCTACCCTGACTTTTAAGTACATAAAATGTTGGTTCTGTTTAGTAAGGGAGATGTTATTTTGAAACTGGTTTGGAAATTTCTTACCCTTGAGTAGGAGTATAACTTTGTTTACTCTGATTCAAGTACTTCTATTCTGTGTTTCTCTTACACAGGGATGCTATGACTGATGGTCCAGTATTCGCTAGAGGCCTCACATGTCCTCGCAGCCTTGAGAGATACCCAGCGCATGAAGATCAGCCTTCTAGTCCTTTCATTCTGAGGCATGATGAAGACTACCGCAACCGAGATGTTTTCCTCCACTGTTCAGATTACAGTCCACACTATGGCCGTCGGGAGGAGCTGCCTCGTGGAGCTGATAGAGATGGTGAAAAACTGAGGAGATCCCCCCACCCACTGAGGGCAGAGGAGAGGGGACGAGAAATAAAGCGACCACGGTATGAAAAGGGTGAGAAGATGCATGGTGTGAGTGGAGAGCATCAGGGTTTCTCATCAGGAACGCGAAACTACCGCAGGCGAAGCCGCAGCCGTAGTAGAAGCCTGAGCCCGTCATACCTGAATGAAGAATTCCGAGAGCTTGACCGTGCAAGGAGGAAAAGAGAAGAAGAAGAGTGCAGTAGAAACTTGAATCATGACGTTTCAGGCAGTGGCTACACAATCCCTGGCTTGACTAACACATTACAGACTTCTGATCCTCGGTATACATATAGGCCTGAAGAAATCCCACCCATGCCCAAAAAATCCATTTTGAAGAAACGAGTAGAGATGGAAGTAGAGTCTGCTGTTCAGGTTTGGTCTCTGTGTGACTGTGTGCTTCTACTTTCCAGAACAGTTACTTCATGATACAGAATGTTAGTTTGATTTCCAAAATAGGAAAGCCAAATCTTTGTTTCCCTTTCCTTGAGAGGGCAGGTTTCTTTCTGCAGGGCGGTATAAGTTCAAAGTGCATTAGAAGCTTTAAATGGTTAATGGTTATGGCATTTAATCAGGAATCCTACATATATACACCCATATATATATATATAATATGAGACATAATAAAATGTCTTTGTGGAAATTTGACCCATGATGCAGAGATCTGGGCCAGCTTTCATAGAAAAGCTGACTCTTACAGTAACACAGTCAGTCAGAATATTGATTGAAGCTCTTCCTCTGTCGCTGTGTCTCTTGTTTCTTTATAGACTTAGAGAACTGCCTCATGCATCCTCAGTACCTCTGTGCGAAAATAACTTACAAATGTCCTTATTTTTTTCCCTTTGAACTATAGGCTGAGATCAGCCCTACTTAATTTGTACCAAACCTATACCAGTTGAGTCTCAAAATCAGAGCAATGGACAGATAAGTGGCTGTGACTACTGTGATAAACTGACTTTTTGTTTTCTAACACATCACTTTGATTTGCCTATTTTACTGATCAGTGTTGGTTTGACAGTGACATATTTATCTCAGGAGTGCTCAGATACTGAGCATCCCATTTCATACCTATTACTGGAAATGCTGTTTAATATGGCATTAATTGTGAATATCTGAAGAAGTGACTGAGAATAACCCCAATGCAGTAGTTTTTACCTGACTTAAGGCATTGAAATCCTGTGTGACTATGACTAAACTCAAAGTATATCCGAAGTGATGTAGCAGGGTTTAAATTTAAAAATTTCAGTTCTTACGCTTGAAAAAAAAAATTTGTGAAATATAATTGTGATTTTATGTGCTCTCTGAGATAAGCATTCATTGTTGGACATGGCATTCCAGAATCATCAGGCAACTTGGTTTGTAAGCGTCTGTGTTCTCTTTCAACTGCATATTGTCTCTTCTAACACTTTTATTCAGCTGTGAACTCAAGGAGAAATGAACATGTTCCTTTGTTCTGTGAGGTGCATAGTGCCTTAGAAGTAAATAATATCTTCTCTCTTTCAGCCCGAGGGCTTTTCAAGCAGTCCAGCCCCCAGCAAGGATCTTCCTCTTCTTTCTAGTCAGTCTTCTTTGCCCCAGATCAACAACATAGCTCCTTTGGCTTCTGAAGTGGAAAACTTTCTCAAATGGTTTAACAAAGACTCTCTTGTGGAGTCTTCAAAAAATGAGTTGAATGAAGGTTTGTGTGAGTGGGACCCACTCTCTGGGCCTTCCAAAGACACTTTGATGTTTGAAGAGAAGTTTGGAAGCTTAAGTCACAAAGAAAAAGTAGAACCCAAGTCAGAACCCACTGATCGCCATACTGACTTCCTGCTGCCTCATGAGAGGGCTAGTCAGGATGGCAGTGGTTTCTCCCGAATTCTGGGCATGATGGCTGATTCTGTCAGTGCTCAGGAGAAGAGGCGGCGTAGCTTTCCTGACATTGAGGATGAAGAGAAATTTCTTTATGGTGATGAGGATGAAGAGACCAAAATTGAATCTCTCCCCATAGAGAAACCCCCAGTGAGTTGTGGCAACAAGATAATAATACAGAAAATGAGCCCACCTCCTTTTCCTGCTCCAGCTGTCAAGGTGGATCCTTTAGAAGAGCCAAACGCAGAGTATGCAAAGATCCACGACTTACTCAAAACCATTGGACTTGACATTGGTGTTGCTGAAATTGGAAAACTGGCTGTTCGTACCCAGGAACGCCTTCATGGCAAAAAGCTGGCATCTCGTTCTCCGGATCGTCGCTCTTCAGACACTCGCAGACTGGATGCTTGGGAGCTGCGGCGCAGCCGCAGTGACACTCGCTCTCCTGAGTCAGGCCAGCAGCGTTCAGCGTCACCTCCGGGCTCTTTCCAGCAGCCTAAAGATGCGTCCTCTCTTCAGAAATCAGACTATACTAACAAGCCAGTAGGACAGGAGATACCTCCACACACACCAGAACAGCCTCTTCCTTCTGTCTCTCTCATTCCTTCAATTCCACCAACTCCTCCTAGTTTGCCACCTACACCTACTTCTGTTTCCCAATACCAAATTCCCAACTATTCCCACTACACTGCTGCTCAAATGCCCCAAAACTATCCCCCTCCCACAATGGCTTCTCCAGGATATGATGCATATGGGCACTATATGGCATATGCAGCCCCTGGCTGGCCCATGTATCCCCCTTCCCAGCAGCCTAATCCTGCGCTTCGAGAAGTTCATGGTCTTCTTACTATGGCCATGGCAGCGAACCCCACACGTCCCAATCTCCGGGTGATTGAGACAGTCTCTCTGGGAAAGGATGTCCCTGATGTAAAAAGAGATGGTTCTGTGCTTGTTCAAGTCCCTACCATTCCTTCTCATTCCAAAGCATCCCTTCGTTTGTCGTCACACCCTCTCAAAAATACCACGGAAAGGATGTCGGATGAAAAAAATCGGGCAGCTCAAAAGCAGAAGGTATGTTAGATATTCTGATACTTCAGAATGTGTTGGATTGCACGATTGGTGGGGTAGAAGCTTTTTCTCTTCAGGTGTACCTTTTTTTTCCTGAGTTGCTCCAGTTTAAAAATGGTTTGACCTAGTTTACTTCCGTTAAAGATTTTTCAGCATTTGTCTGTATTAATCTGTGACACTTGTCAAGAATGCATTTTAAATCTTCTGAAGTTGTATGCCATCGGCTGTGGCAGAACGGATGAAATCAAAAACAAAGTTGAATTTCTTTGAACCAGCCATAATCTTACAGAGAAAACACATGGTGGCCACAGCTTGGCTTTATTCTGCTGAGGTTTATATATTGAAATGCCTGAAGATATCTGGGGATATGTAAAAATCCGAAGGGATGGTGTAAAGAAAATGAAATGGCTTTTTTACTGATGTCCAGTGGCAGAACAAGAGGCCACTGAAACATAGGAGGCTCCATCTGGACATGCTACATTGTACAAAATACCACAGTTATACCTGTATTAGACATTCTTAAATACATACTAAAGGATATCACCATTCACCATCACATACAGTCTTCCCTCTACATTTATATTAATTCTCTTACAAAAATCACAAAATGAAAAGAATTTGGGGGAAACTACTTGGAGGCTCTGACACCAGTTCAGGTCATGCATGTTAGTGTTTTCCTCTTCTGATTATCTTGGCTTGAACAATAATTAGAGAGTAGTGGGGAAGAATGTATTTTAAAATAGGAAACTGTAGTTACACAACTGTCAAAGAACTGGATTATTCCCAAAAGTTCTTTGAGTTTTCAGACTGTTGCCCACTTGGTCTTTGTTGTTAAAATAAGGGCATAGAATTATTTGGGTGTGAGGGGACAATTAAAAATCGTCTTGTTCCAACCCCGCTGCCATAGACAGGGACACATTCTACTAGATATTCCACTAGATTGCTCAGAGCCCCATCCAACCTGGCCTTGAACACTTCAGGGCTGGAGAGTCCACAGTCTCTGTGGGCAACCTGTTTCCATGCCTCATCATCCATGTTGTAAAAAAATGCTTCCTTTATACCTAGTTTAAATCTACCCTCTTTTAGTTTGAAACTGTTGCCACTTTTCCTGTGACTACAGACCTTGGTAAAATATCTGTACCCATTTTCTTTCAAACCCCCTTTAGGTTTTGAGGCTGCAATATGGTCTTTTATTATAAGAGCCTCTTCTTCATTTGTATGAAATGCCATGTCAGCAAATAAGTGAGCTTCCATTTCTTGCAGGAGTAATAATTTCTTCAGCTGACACAGCTGAAGTTTTGTTCGTAATTTAGTACTTTTGGAACAGCTCTCTTGGCTAAAGATGTGTGGTTTTCTCCTGCCCTGACATACCTTGGTAGCTCATATGTGCATCTTGGAAGAACTTCTAAGGCTTTGTCTGCACTACAGAAATCTTTGTCATGGGCTTAGTCCACTGGGTTTTTGCTGGGATGGCTTGGAGTATAAAAATTTGCATGCTCCAATTGATGTCCCCATGCTACAGAAGACTCAGAAGGAGAGAATGGTGCTTTGATAATAAAAAAATAGCATACATACCAAAATAATAATAAAAAAACCTCATGATGTTGTTTTAAGATGTGGCTTAACTGTTGGAGCCAGATATTTTGTTGGTAGAACTACTTCAGGAAGGATTCAGGGATCTGCCAACGTTGACATTGCTATAGTAGAAGTGATTGTCTAGGGAAGTCAAGATCACTTGTTTGTTCAGGGAGGAGTCTGTAGTAAGCTTTAAGAGCCTTGTGAAAGTAAAAAAATTGGGATTGGTCTCTTGAAAAATGAAGCTGGAAAAGAAACTGAAAGAACTTTTCAGGTTTCATTTTAGCATATTGCTTTGTTTCCTTCTATGAGAATCAGTGAAAACTGGTGAAAAAAGGATTTGTGAGCTCCTCATGCCACAGTTTATCTTATTGAACAAGAAACAAATTTCATCCTGATGTTTCATGTCAGATTGAAGCAAAACCTAACTAACAAGGTAAAATGGGTCAGAGTCAAAGCAGGAGGCAAGGTGAGGGGCTGTGAAGGCTGATGGAACATGCAAACTGTAGAGATTCTGCATGAGTTTTGAACAGTCATTTGTCATTGATCTTGATTAGCCCTGTAGAAGATGAGCTGAGCCTAAGGGCCTTGGGAAGTGGTGCAACAAACAGAGCAGTTTGGAGGTTGGAGGAATACACTGCCCAGGAGAAAAAAAAAATTGCATACAAACTGGGTTGAAGCATGACCACACAATACAGTTACTTTCAGATACAGAGGGAGAGGTGTATTTACTGTGTTAAAATACTCAAAAACATTTTGGGCATAGCAAGCAGTGTTCTTTGTCTGGAAAGCTGAGGTCTTCCTGCCATTCTTGCAAGACTGTTTAACTTGTGTTGGGAAGAGAAGAAAATCCAGACACCTTCCAATTTATTTAGGTGATAGAAGAGAGAGAAAAACTGAAGAATGATCGAGAAGCACGGCAGAAGAAGCTTTACTATCTCAAGACTGAATTGGACAGGCTTCGTAAACAGCAAGGTAAAGTGCATTACCACTCTCCCAGCCCCTGTTTCTTTTTCCTCCCCCATTGGGATGTGTCACAAGTCCTGGTATCTAACAGGAGAAGGAGGACCAAAATAAGAATAGTCCATAATGTATTTTCATACTGCTGGCAATGCACAACTCTTGAAAAAGCAGTGACCTAGTTACTATATTGAGATCAATTACATCAAAATTTGAGGTGACAGTTGCTCTTGCATCTTCTTGGCTTGATAAGCTAAAGGAATTGTACTTTATGCATTTTAGTGCTTCTTTAGAAAAAGTGAGAAATAGTGACTGAATATGTTATTGTGCCTTTCAATTTTTCATAAATCTTATCTGGAGATGAAAAAGTCCTCTTTCAAGAGAGATAATTTTTTGTGTCTTTAAAACTTGTTTGGTTCAAGTAAATACTTAATTCCCTCACCTTTGGAAAATGATACTTTCAGTTAGAATAGGCAATTGAAGCTTGTTTTGTCACACAGGGAAATAGTGATTGCAAATTTATACTCTGGAGGATTATGGTGCCTCTCTTAGGGTGTGTGTTATGGTAGTCCTTATAGAGGCACATCATGCAGATTTAGTGATGCTGTACCTGAGAGTCAGTTTCATCTTTACAACTTTATAGTGAAGATTTAGCCATAATATTTTATATCAGTATTTTACTTGTTGCTGGAGTTATTGTACAGATCTTAAGTCAGTTTTCCTGTTGTATTTCTGACTCTTCTGCTTCCTTGATTGGCTCAGGCGAGATGTTGAGGAAAAAACGTCGTGAGAAGGACGGACACAAAGACCCCTTGTTGGTTGAGGTGAACAGACTACAAGAGAATATTATGAAAGAGATTGCAGAGCTGCATAAGGAATCTGATGCAGCTGACAAGAAGCAGTCTGAGCTTGACAAAGTAGCACAAATCCTGGGGATTAACATATTTGAAAAACCCCGGAAACCATCTGTGGAACCAAAAGATTCCTCGGAAAAGAACAGCAAGTCAGAAAATGCAAAAGGTGTAGAGAAAACATCTTCCTCCAACAAGGTAAAGTCTTAACGTTTGTGTGCTAATGATTTTCCCACTAAGAGAAGAGGGCACTGGGGAGACAGCTGGTCCAAACATTTACTAAAGGATCATTTGATGTCATTTGTTACCACATCTCATACAGTGGCTTTGATGGTGCACACAGGTGAGAGTCAATGTATCAGTTTATATAATGTCCCTCAGGTTTTGTGCAGTTCAGCACCACTTACTGTTTTTTAATCTTCGTATTGCTGAGGTGTTGGTTGGATTGAACAGTATCATGAGTGTGTGTAGCTGTTTGGTCTCAATACCATACCAGGACGACAGACTTTTTTTTTTCTCTACAAAATTTCTGTCATGGCCTTTCAGGGAGGAGTGTTTATTAGCAGCAAAGCTCTCTGAATGTTGGGAGCATGTTGGTCTTCTCACTGGGTAATGATAGTAACAAATCATGAGACTTAAAGATGATGGTCAGCATAAGATGTTTTTTATATACATATATTCTCTTTTAAGAAATGTCACTATGCATCAATATGGTCACTCTGATGTGGTCTGTACTACTCTGGGCTGGATTCACCAGAACAGGCTTACTGCATTCCAGAAGATAGTTTTACTTTGAAAGTAGGATACTAGCATCTGAAAGGTTATGCTTGTATTCAGGAAATCAGTTATCCTGCTTCTCAGATGTTTATTCAAACATGTAACAGAAATAGCTAATGGGAAATTGTAGATTAATTTTGTGTAGATCTTAGCATATATATATTTTGCAGAGAGGAAGATATTAGTTGGGTAAGAGGTATAAGGAAAACTGAGATGGCACCTCATCAGTTTATCTGGGAGATGTCAAGAGCATGGAGCCAGGTTCTTCTTCTCAGTGGTGCTGAGCAATAGGACAAGAGGCAATGGGCAGAAACTGATGCACAGGAAGTTCCAGATGAATGTGAGGAAGAACTTCTTCACTGTGTGGGTGACTGAGCACTGGAACAGATTGCCCACAGAGGTTGTGGAGTCTTCCTCACTGGAGATATTCCAGTACCATCTGGACACAATCCTGTGCCATGTGCTCTGGAGTGACCCTGCTTGAGCACGGAGGTTGGACCAGATGACCCACTGACCCACTGTGGTCCCTTCCAACCTTACTCATTTTGTGATTCTGTATTTCCTACAAAGTCACTCAAGTCTGTTTATCCTGTAAAATTTTCCTTATGCTTTATTGTGGTCTGAGAACTCGGTAGGTATCTTTAATTTAAAGACTTGCTTTTGGTTTTCTGTTGTTTCTTGAAACATCTCTGAAGTTTACTGTCCACTTATTTTAACAAATTGTTTGCTTCAGTCACCACTTCATAAAACTAAAGTAGGCAAAAATGTTTGTTAAGTCCTACATTGCATTAAGTTATACTATTTTCTTTTCTTGAGATACGGCATGTGTGAATTTATTTCTCATTATTTTAATTTGCATTGTCTGTGTCATCCAAACCTGTAATGACTTGATCTCCTTTTTATACTTCTTTATTTTAACATGGAAAATTGTGAGTTCTGGACAGAAGCATTTAATATTTTCATACATATGTAGGCACATAGGACAAAGTCTTCGGCCTCTAAAATTCATGGTGTAGTTCTGATTAACTTTTTTTCATTAAAAGAAGGATGGTGCTGGCCTTTCAACACTGAGATTGGTGGACTCTGCCAACCTGAGGGCACAAGCCTTTGCCTTTCTGCTGATTTGCAAGGCACCTTGTGGTCCCTTGCTGCTGACCCTGTGTCTGTGTGTTGTAGCTACACAGTCAATGCAGAGGTGAAGCCAGTGTTACTGTGCTAAACAGACATATTGCCCTGTCTGGGCTCTAAATAGTAGCAAATTATAAAGGCATCTTTGAGCTGGGGTAATGCACAAACTGGAGTTAAGAGTGGGCTGAGAAGCATTTCAAGTTTTTTTAAAGTTTTGATCGACCTAGTATTTCTATAGGTGTATGTCTACAAATAACATAACATTGATGCTTGTGTGACATTGTGAACATTCTTCCATGCACCTCCTGCAGATCATAAGTTGATCTCATTGTTCAAGAGAATGTCTGCTATGTTCTTGCTGACAGAATACGTGCAAATATTCATTGGGTCTCTTCTTATTCTGCTACCAAGAACTAGATTATATTGGATATGGATATCTGTGGGGTACATAGTGGCCTGGCTGTGTCTTCATTCTTTGATTTACAGTGCATGTTGTGGGGGGTGGTGTTAAGGAATTTAAAGTACGGCAGATGTTATTTGACAATTTTGAATCTGCTTAAATAAATTTGTTCATGCTGGTAATGAATAACTTGGAAATCATATAACCAACTTGAGTCTGCTAAATTAACATGCTGTTCTTTCCAGACTGACATGCAAAATGATAGCATGATGGACTTTATGCCATTGAAAATGTAACTCAGAACTCAAAATACATCTAATACTATTGTAATCTAAGTTACCAGGGCTCATTCATGGTATATTTCAGATAATGCTTGTTTTGCTACAAGTTTAGTTTAGTATTAATTTTGAATAGAGTCCTGAAATGTCTGTATATCACTATATGGCATCTTTCTGTACAGATCAATGTAAGTGCAAAGATCACATGGTTAAATCACAAGATCCTTCACCCTCTATGCTTAGGTAATTAACAAAACACCATCTTTTTTTTTATTAAGCAATAAGTTTTCTGGAGAGTTCAGGAACACTCAATCTGATAAAACTGATGGAGTTGAATACTTTTAGTTACCTGATTTTTCCTTCCTTTTCCATTCTGCTTTCATCCAAGCTACTTTTACAGTAATTTCTGAATGCCTCTAGGGGAACTGTTTGAGGTTTTCTGGGCACTGTTTGACTAGTATGGTAAATTGGAACTGTTATGTAAAACCAATGAAGTGGGAAGGGTGCATGCCACAGGGAATTTGTTCATTTGGTTCCTTGATTACCTACAACCATCCAGCCATTACATCTGGGACCCTTATTGGAAACTCTTCACTGCAGCCACGCAGCATCTTAGTCGGCAATACCAGCTCTCTGAAACAGTGGAATTATCCTGGGCGCTGAAAAGCAGGTGATATATTTTTTTTTTGTGTGTATGGCTTCTGCTGGAGGCAGGTTCTGAGTTCTAGAACATTTTGTCTGTCCTGCCTTATCTTAGAGAAGTGTTTCCTTCTGTTCAATTTAGGAATCAAAAACTACTAATGAAAAATCGAGAGGTAGAAGCCCGAAGCCAACAGAATCCTCTTCACAGTCCTCCAAACATCCTTTCCAGTTGGCCAGTATTTATGAATATTATGATGCAGGGAACCACTGGTGCAAAGACTGCAATACCATCTGCGGGACCATGTTTGACTTTTTCACACACATGCACAATAAGAAACACAGACAGGTATGTTGCAGGCTTCCTTCACTAAGTGCATTTCATATTGCTATGAATATTATCACTAAAACAGACATCACAGAACCACATTTTACGAGAGAACCTGAAGTAATAATGAACCCAAGAAGTAACTTATCCAATTCTTTTTCCCTGATGTTGGACTTGAGCAGTTGTACTGGTGTATTCCAAATAGTGTAAATGGGGCCTGTGTTCAGTTTGCTGAGGTTTGCCACTTGTGTTTCACGTGTTTACCTGTTCTTTGCAGTCATTTACATTTTATACTTTTCACAGGTTATTTTGTCATTGTAAATTGCAAAATGGGAGGGAAGAGAGAGGAAAATTAGTTGTTGTAAATATTTGCACGTTGATTTTAATGTTCAGTGTTCTAAAAGAATATTAAAAAGGAAAAAGACAAGTGTACTTGCCTTGCTAGTGTGATATATGTGAGCCTATATACCTCTGTCACTGTGCAAATAGACCCTGGATCCTTACAACAGACCTTGGGCTTCGAAGACACAGAGCGAGACCAAACAAGAGTCCATAAAACGCATTGATAAGATAACGGTTCCTGCCAAAGGTATGTTAATTTTTATTAACTCGGCTATCATCCCTCTTTGCCCTCCAGCAAGTCCCACTTGCTCAGAGAAAGGAATTTTCAAAACTTTACCTTGGTGTAGGACCACATAGAGATACTGTATTATTAGGAAAAAAGGCAAATTAATTAGTTGGCTGTTCTTGTGTAAAAGGTCCTGAAGCAAGAGTGTAGGAAAAGTGTGGTTTCTTCTCTTTTTAGAGATCAGTTTTTTATTTTGAGTACCAGTTGTCTTTCAGTGTAGTTCTGAAATAAATTTTGTCAACATATTAGAATTCAGAGCATGACCACAAGAGTTGGCAGTGTTTGGGTAGATCTTGCACAGTATTCCACACAGTCTTGGAGTAAACTTTTCCATTCAGTACATTTTTAACAGAGGTCTCCCTGAAAATTGACCAATGAATACTTGTTATAGTGCAGATACAGAGAATCTGAGACAGACATATGGTAGGAGCTGTAACTGAGTTGAAAATTAATACAGAATTTAAAATACGAATGTCTAAAAGGCCTGCCAGTGATCAACTCATTTTATTAATCTGTTACATATTTCTAGTAGTGCCCACTAAAGAAGAATCAGCAGTGTCTTAGATAACAGTAGCATGTTCTGTAGGCACAAGGATGCAATCTTGCTGAGCTTCAACGAAAATATTTGTGTTCTATTTATAAACCAGGTGTTTAGTATTTAAGCAGACTATACCACAAAGATGGAAAATAGATCAAAACTGTAGGAAATGTTAACCTACTTGAATACTCAGTTACCTTAGTACAATGGAGAGCACTTAAATCTTGAACCATTGTTATAGTCTTCTTCACTTTACATGTTTGTTCCTGATAGTGGTGGTTCCTATGTAACTGCAAGGAGAGCAGCATTAACTGTTCCAAAAAGAACATTACTGGAGGTTTTGGTGTTGTTCTTTGACCAACTTTGTTAAGAGCTTGGCATTTATTAAGTTTTGTTTCTCTGATAATTTTCTTTGGCCTTTTCAGGCTCTGAGTTTCTGATTCCCATCACTGGATATTATTGCCAGCTCTGTCATGAATTTTTTGGAGATCAAATCTCAGCAGAGCAGCATGTGAAAAGTCATCCTCACAATGAGAAGTATAAGGTTGGTAACTGATGTACTAGGAAAGAGACATTCCCTGCATTAGCTTCCACTTGTTCTGTCTTCCTTTCCTGAAGAATGACATTTAACTCCTTGGAGTATATGTATTTGGTTATCTTCACTACATTCTACTGAACTAAATAAGCAGAACTTCCCACTACACCAGTACATAGAGCTATTTTATCTGCATGAAGCTGAAACGTGTCTACTGTAAAGTGACAGCACTGCTGCAAGCAGTTTGTAGTACCTCAGTTTCTTAGGAGGAAAAAGTTCCCTGTTCTCTTAGTGTTGAGATGGCACTTATTGAGCAAGTCAAAATTGTCAGAGAGCTGCATTTATTTATTTATTTTTCATGGAAATGGTGGCTAAAATGTTGCTGTTTATTTCCACAGGAATACATAGATGAAAACCCACTCTATGAAGAGAGGAGAAATCTAGACCGTCAAGCTGGATTGGCTGTAGTTCTGGAAACAGAGCGCAGGCGGCAAAACGAGCTGAAACGGAAACTGGTTGAGAAACAGAAGGAAGAGAAGGATGAGAAAACCCCAAAAATAATAAAGAAGGAGGAAGTAAAGAACATCCCAGAGTCTGGAGAAGGGAATAATGAAACTCACTGCAAAACAGATTCTTCTGGGCGAAAAATGGGTATCACAGTAAAGCTAAAGAAGGAAGAGAAGACAGAGGAGAAGAAAGAAGAAAAGAAAGAGGAATCTAAAAAGGAACCATCAAGCCAGACCTCCTTTGGGAAATTCAGCTGGAAAAAGACTGAGAGAGAGGATAAAACTTCAGGAGCTATTCCAAAGGAGGAGAATACAGAAGGAAACAAAGAGGAGAACAAGTGTCAGTCTGTGAAATCCCATATCAAGCCCATTGAAATCAAGCTGTCTGGAAAAACTGTTATTCCACACACTAGCCCATGGATACCAGTTGTTTCCACACCAACACCAACAAAAATTCTCCCCAATCTACCAGTCCCCACCATGATTTTCAGGAAGTCTAATACTGCAACAGTTAGTAAACCACCACCTTTGAACACCTTTTTATCCATAAAATCCTCTGGAACTACCACCAAACCACTGCCAGTGGTAAAAGAAACAAATGCAGATATTCTGCTGCCTCCAGATATCATATCAAAAGCTTTTGGAGGAGAAGAAGTAATTTTAAAAGGCTCAGAGGAGGATTTGAAAGCAGCAGAGAAAAATGAGTCTGAGAAGACTTCTGCAGATAAACTACCTCCACCTCGTCCTCCACCAGCAGTCCAGCCGGCATCTCTCATCCCTGCAGATGAAGTAGCTCCAGGTGTGTCTGAAAGTGAACAGACAATGTTGGCCATGCCTGTGAGACCACCACCACCTTCAACTGCTTTCAGTGAACAAGCAAAAAAGATAGAGAAACGAAATTCTTGCTTGGCCACAGCCAATGCTAAAGATCTCTATGATATTTTCTACAGTAGTGGTGGAAAGGGTTCAGCTGACAGCAAGCTTGCAAGTTCTGTGCTTCCAAATGGAGAAAACCCTAACATAACAAAACCTGCAAATCACAGAACAAACAGTAGCTCATCCTCGCTGAAAGAGCATTCTAAAAATGTGGATTCCTCACAGTGTAAAAATAAAGTGACAGGGAGTTTGGTTCCTGTTGAAAATCGGGCTGAAATGAACAAGAAATCACTTCAGCCTCCCCTATCAGAAATGTCAGTCATTTCAGAAAAAAACCGTGTTTCTGGTATCCAGGTGCCTGCAGAAATTGGACTTGTTGATACAGGAGGTGGAGAGCAGGCAAGCAGTCTGGAATTCTGTGATCTACAGAAAACTGAGGTCCAAGAGAAGGTTGGACAGAAAGATAGAAGTAAAACTTCAGTTACAAACACAAATGTTCTTGGTACCTTGGAGACAGAGACGAAAGACTGGGAAATAAAAGCAGTAAAGCCTAAGCATAGCCTACACCCAAACACCTTGTCCTCTGAGATACAGAACAAAATTCAAAGTTTGGGAAATTCCCATTCGGTAGAGGAAAAGTTAAATGATAACTGTAGAACTCACTCAGAAACTGATAGTCCAGACTTGCTCTGGGGCCCTTCCACAACTAGTAATGGAAAAGAACAGATAGTCACAACTCATTCTTGTTCTGAATGTGGTTGGGATCTATCAAATACTCCAAATCCAGAAATAAAATCTGGTTCTAATGAGGTTGATGCTTCAGAATTGACAGAGGGACAGACAGAAACTAGAAGTACCCTATTAGAAGCTCAAGAAAAAATTCAACCTAAACCTTCAGGCCACACAGTGTTAGATAACCAAACCCAGAAGCAGGGAGTTGAACAGTTAGTCAATACCTGCACAAACATTGTTGAACTCAGATCCAGTCTAGAATTAGTAGCTGAAAATGAAAAAAAGTCGTTAGGACATACTGGATCTGATGCAAGATTAGATAATTTTCTTTTCAAGAGACCATCAGAGGATGTGAAACACATGAAGACTCCCTCCCAGAAAGCAGAGGTTCAGTTGAAAAGCACTGATTTCAATTTGGGAGACAATAAGGTAAAACTTGAATGTTTCAGCATCCTTTCAGAAGGACTTTTAAAGGAAAATACAGAAGAAGTCACAGAAATAGAAACTATTGCATCCATTAGGCTGGAGTCCAGTAAACTTAAAAAACTGGGCATTGAAAGAACAGTGAATGAAACAGAGATCACTGATTTTGCTTCATTGACTTCTGGTGGTTGTGAAGATAAAATTTGCACATGGATTTCTCAGAAACCTATGCTGCAGCCTGGATCACAGGCCTCAAATAGTGACACTACAGAAGTGGTCATGCCAGTTCTAGAAATGCAGGGCATTTCTCCCACTACTGAGATACTTGCGCAAGTGAAGGAGAGCAAAGGTGGCGCTGTTGAAATGCTGTCACTGAGCTGTGACAGAGGCAGCACAGAAAGTCAGGCTTCTGGGTGCGTGGAAACTTTAATGCCTGGGCTCAAAGAAGCACATGGGAAGGTGGGTGGCTCAGGAGACAAGGGAATGTGCACCATCCAAAGCAAGAAGACTGAGCAAACAGAAGCTCCTGACAGTAGTTCGGAAGCTACAATGAATTCAGGAATTGCTGAAAGCATAGCAGAAAGCCCAGTGGGTTGAAGTAAACCCAGCCAGTCCCAATATTTGAGGAGCCAGAGCTGGGATTATGTATATGGTTTTTGTTTGTTTTTCTTTTTGTTCCAGCTGAGAGTTTTGGGTGTATTTTGCATTCTGTGGTAGGACTTGACTAAAGTGAAACATAAATCATCAGAAGGCAGTCACATACTTTATTCTGTACATAATTAATTGTGTAAAATGTTTTTTCATGTGAATTTTTTTGCCAATTTCTTTTCTACACTGCTATTAAAATGGAATCTCGTTTATAATGTGTGCGTCTTCTTTATTTTGGGGGCTTTTATTTGACCATTCCTTGAGTGATTTCCAACTCACCCAGTTTGTGTCAGTAGCACCGTGAGTAGCCCAGCTGCTGAGACAAGCTCAAGAACAGCAATTTAGAACTGAGGAAATGGAGACTTGCAGAAGAACTAAAACTGAACATTTATTTGAACTGTAATGCATGGGTTTGTTTACTTTTGTTGTTTGAAATGCAAGAATGTGTTTAGAGTTGATTTTGTTTATCTGTCTCTGTGATTTGTAATTACTGTTGTATTACATCTGTACTTAAGGTGTTTCACTGTATTGTATAAGCACATGTATGGATGCCACATCACTAAGCAAGGGGAGAAAATCTGTCCTGACTGGCTTTTGGAGAAGAAAACTAATCGGTAAGGCTTTGTGGCCTGACACCTGGACCAGACATATTGAGATCACTTACGTGATTTGAAATGGGCTTTCTTTCATTTTATTGTGATCCAGTAACTATTTGTGTTAAATCATTTAGCAGCTGACCAGCTCTGAAGAAGTAGAAGATCAGAACGCTGGTGTCAGGAATTGGACTCGCTTCATGTGATACAGACACATGCATGCCTACCCTGAATGGTCCTTGAGCTATTGCGTGTGATGGTTCTCATTTGTATAGCTTGTTGAAGACTAAAGTATTAAATGTCTTTCCTCGGATAAATATAACATTTTTATTTGTAAATTGATTAAAAAAATAAACATATGGAGGTCAACAAGCCTTTCTTCTTGGTTTTCTTTTTTTCCTTAACTCAGTAAAAGTTTTTTAAATTAGTTTCTGACTCCTGTAGTAGTTGATAAAATTGAGAAACTGTAGAGGATGAAGATACTCAACAGTTAGCCTGCTCAACAAAAAACAGTTTATTCCCAGCTGAAGTCAACGGAAGAACTACTGTCAGCATCATCAGTGGAAGTTTGAAGTCCTGAACCATGTGTAAAACCAGAGGTGGGCATCAGGGAAGGATCCCAGCAGAGCTTGAGTTTCTGTAATCACTGCCTGCACTTGGACCTCTGGAGAAGGCAAAGTCACCATTTGTATTCGTCTTCCATGACTGTGTGTGAGGAAGGTATGAAATGTTTCTCAGAGTCTTATGGTGTTTTCATACAAGAAATGTAAGAACTGTCTAAGCTAAACTTGGAAATCTAGTAAAAATGGTCAAATCAACAGTAAAAAGGTAATTAAGAAGGGAAGAGAGTTTTGAGAAAACCTCTTTAAGCTGGTTTTATAATGTTAGGCAGTTACTGCTTTGAATATAGGAAATCTTTGTTAGTGTTGTTGCCCTACTTTCATCAGATAGCTGATTGACTGTCAAAGCCAAAGCAAGCAAGGTTTGACATACTTTGATAGTTTAAAATGGAGTTGGACCACGAGTAGAGATTGCTTAAATCCTGATTTATAAAAAAGCCCTTTGTAGTTGCTTTTTGGTTTTCTACTGTATTTTTTTATTGTATACCTCAGTTTGTTTGTTTAATTCGACAGATAAATTTTTCCCTGCATTTTCTTTCCATTTTTTTCAGTAATGTGCCTGGTCTCTTGTAAATCCACAGAGAAAGAGGGGAATTGATTTTCTTACCTGCCTTGTATTGAGAGATATAAGTGCAGGGAAGGGAAATATTAAAGGGAAGGCTGAATTTTTCTAGAGTTCTGCACTTTAGATGGTGCTGTTTTGAAATAAACACATGCTTTCTGGTTAGTTTCCTTCTGCAGATTTGTTTTCATGAAGGTTTCAGTGCATAAGTGGTAAACAGTAATCTGGACAGTCTTCTTCAGACAACCTTATTCAATGCTGTGTTATCTGTGTGGAACTTAATTTTCTAAAATTAACTTTATTTTTGGGGAAAGGACAATATAATTCTGTTATCCTTGTTCTATGCTCTACAGTTACTTCTACAAGTAGTGGTTGTGGTCAGTGCTGAATGTGGCTGGCTATGAATGGAGAGGAGCTAGCACCAAGGTCAAGAAAGAACTTTGCAAAGGAGAAACTGGAAGTTGTTACCCCATATGTCTACAGGTTTCCAGAATATGAACTTTCCTGTAGTCTAAATTAAATACTACTTCTCTTCATGCCCTTTATTCTATCCCTGAGAGGAAGTAGGGCTCTTTACTCCTAGAAGGAAGATTAACTTGGTCTCTTTTGGGGAAGGAGTAAACAGTAATCCTTGAACTTCTGGAATGGACAAGAACATAATGGATGGTGTAGGTGATGATATTTAGGCAGATTGGCAGACAAGAGACATTAACACTGTAATTTAATGAAATGGCATGTATTTTTATTTATGTATTTTTTCCTTTTTTTTCTTTCTTTCTTTTTTTTCCCCTGTTTTTTTTTTACCCTGTGGTTTCCAGAGGATTGCAGTAGATGATTTATCCACTGTTCTCGTTCCCTGTGCTGGCAGAGCTGTAGCGTAGTGTACTGACTGGGAAGCCTAATTTCTAGGCTGGCCTTCGTCTCTTCCAGACCTTCAGGAGGAGGGGTGAGTTAATGGGGATTTACTTGTCTCTTTGAATGGTGCAATACACTACCTCTCCTTCCTGATGTAGTTCTCTAAAAACTGCATAAAGCATAAGAAGTTATCTTTTTCCTGGTTTTCAGAAAGCTTCTGATAGGAAGGAAACAAATATACTTTGAATGTTTCTATCTTTACACTACTTCAAACCAGGCACAAAGACCTAGTAAATTTAAAGAACAATGGATTAACTTTTAAGTGATTTGATGCTGTAGCCTTTAGTTTGTCATGATGAAGGCTGGCACATCCTTTCTCCTGGATGAAGTTTGTTGCAAAACCAAGCCTGATTAAGGAGCAATGGGAGAAGAGACATAGAAAAGCTGCGGTCACCCTATCAATCTGTTTTAAGGCCAGGTGGGTTTATAATACTTCTTCCAGTCTCTTTGAATGTACATTTGGAAAGGAGAAGAAACCTTCAAATGTTTTAGGCAAAACACAGTAATTTTTCCTGGGGTAGTCTTTTGGGTAGGTAAACCTTGATTCTAGCTTGCTGGAATCTTGCCTTTGACTAAGTTTTAACTAAGCAGTAGAGAGGCTTTTGGGAGGATTTTTTGTTTGTTTTGGAATTTTAAATAGCGTGTGAGCAGGGAAGAAATGTAGCAACCATCATTCTGTAAGTAATTTTTTTCCAAATGTATTTGTGCTCTAGTGGTAAAAAGTGTAAGTAGTAGATAAAGATTATAAGGTCTCTACTGTTTAGCAGACATTTTCCAGAATCATCATCCCTGAAAGTATTCAAAAGACACGTGGATGTGGCACTTCAGGATATGGGTCAGTGGTGAACACAATGATGCTGGGTTAATGGTTGGACTTGATCTTAGAAGTCTTTTTCAATCTTTGTGGTTTTATGATTCCTTAGTTTTTGCCAAGGGTGGAAATAAATGCCTAATTCTTATCTAAGAGAAGCTTCACAAAGAACCTAAATTTTCTCATGGAAACAGTAGGAAATGTGGGGAAAGGTCAATTACTTTTTATCCTGGTAAGCCCCAAACAGTTTTTAGAAATACTTATGAAAGTAAGTGATGATAGCAGAAGTTTAAAAAAAAAAAACAAAAAAACCCACAACCATCTACCAAACCAGTAGTTTTGGTATCTACCATGCATCCCAAAGCATGACAAAACTATATTTCTTTAGGTCAGAGGGCAAGAGAAGTCACCTCAGACAGGTTTCCATGTGGTGCCTGATGTAATACTGTGCTGGTTTATTATTCTCTCAGAACATTGCAAAACGTTAAAGGGAGCAAAATCATTCTTGGAGACAGACCTCAGTCCTTTTGTGCCTGCTGCACAGTTATGTGCAAACAGCCTACGTGCCAGCAGTGTGGGACTATAAAGCAGCCATAAAACTCATTTTACTTGACTCCTCTGCTTCTATCTGGCAAGAAGAGAGAGATGCAAGTTATGGTTGCTAGACTATCCTTTCTGTCAGCTGTTTTCAGACAATATGGATGCATTCATGTTTGTAACTTGACAGAGTAATGCAGCTGCAGACTGTTATATTCTGCCTTAGAGCAGAAATCCAAGGCTCCACAGTTAGAATTAGTTTCTAGGTTTTGCTTTTTGATCCCACCTCCACCTTTTCTTGGGCTGTCATCTTGCTTGTGATGAGAAGGCTGATTACTGTATGTCAGCAGTTCTAGGCTCTGATAAAATGAGTCAAGCTGCTGTTAAAATTCCTGTGAAGCTGTCCAGCAACTGGGGATGCAGAAAGCAGAGCCATGAGAATTGCTTGGACAGGTGGTGGAGAATAGTTGAACACTTGCAGGAAATAAAACCTGCATCAGAGCTGCTTCAAGGCAAACAGTATTCCCTTTTCCAGCAACCTGACTGAAGAATCTTCATTTTACAGACAGTAGAGCACACAAGGTACTGTTTTCAGTTCTTAATCAAATACAATTTTTCTTCAAGAAGTTGCTTTTGTAGGGGAGTTTCAGCCAGAACCTAAGCAAAACTGAAATACTACAAGCCATTTGTGCTACTACCCTGTTTAATTTGCTTACAAACTTTAGATGAATGTAGAAACAAAATAACACTTTAGGAGCCATGGTAGCTATGATGGATGAAAAGCTCTGTAATAGCTATCTGGTAAAGAAATTATAGGGATGGTCTTCATATCAGATCTCACATTAAGCTGTATTCATATCCTGACAAAGATGAAAAAAACAGGAATTAAATTTAAGTGCCAATAATTAGATGAGAGCAGTCTTGTAGCTAGGCACCTGCAAGATGGGTATTTAGACATGCTTGATTAGTGGGGAAAAAAATAAAAAGTCCATTAGCAAAGGAATATCTGTCACTGCATTTTCACTTAAGAACTGAAGGCATAATGCAATTAATATGGTGCTTTCCAGGTACATCAAATTTCATGTCCTCTGCTAGTTAGTTTCACGTGCTATATTGCTGGACCAAGGTGAGGGAATGGTTTAAAATCAATGTATCCCTGTCATGTCCAAGCTAGGGTTACAAAAGTAATTCATACTTCTATTGTATGTATTCAGCACAACGAAGTCATGCAATGGATTCAGTTTGGCTGGGTAAAAAAACCCATCCCATATTTGCATTGCTATAGTCCTTCAGCATTCACATTTGACTTATCTGGCGTTTGAAAGAAGATACAGACGTGGACAACCTGCCTCAAGCTGCTACAATGTCTACAGAAGAGAGATCGTCCAAGATAGTAAGTGTAATTACTTCTCCAAGAGTTGAATTTGTGCTTCAGAATACAAGAACAGCTTACAGGTTTAAGGTTTATTTCAGGTTTGTAAGATGAAACCTTATGCTTTATATGGTTAGCATCCTCGACTAAAGCATCAAATACATGGCTTTTAGTTATCCTGCTTCTTAGAAATCCTTCTCCAAGCAAACTGCCTACATTCACAGTGTGTTCATTGTCAGCTGTTTTCATGTTGTATTATGCTTGTGTTACAACCCATCCCTGAAGGTGGGGTAACTGAGGCTCTTGTTAATAATATGTCCCTTGGGGTGGATTAGAGTGAAATGACACTAAATGACCAGTGTTTATAAATATATATATATACACATATATATATATATACACACACATATGTATATGCCAGGTTTATTTCAGAACAATTTGGTTGCAAAGGATAGGAGGTATGTAGCTGGTTTGATTATTATCTGTAGAAATGTAACAATACAGAAGCATAAAAATAAAATGTAAGAAAATGTGTAAAGAAAAGAAAAAAGAAAGGATAGGTGAAAGGCCTCAGAAATTAGTTTGAGGGCATTTTGGGGGTCTCTATGGTTTATGACACCTTCTAAGACATGACAGGTGCCTCTTATGAGAGCGTAGTTTATGCCCTGTAGGGAGCGATGAACACCTTCAGGCCTATGTGTGAATTCCCCGATGCCTCCCAAGCTACCCTACTTCCAAAGGGTCTTTTCATCGGCCTTGTCTCTTATCTGGCTCAACCCCCAGCTGTAGCCCCCTCTGCACCTGGGCTGTGAGGATGCACATCACAGCAAAAGCTCCCAGCACCCGCTGCTTTTGCAAGTGGCTGATTGTTTGAGTCATCGTCCATTAGCATTCCAGTCTAACAGCTTGACAAACTCCTTCCAGACTAGCTGTTAAGCTATTGAAGGGTTTTGATGCAGAGGGGAGGGAAATAAAAGGACCTAAGATTTGGGATTGTAACAGTCAAACCCACGAGATGCTCCAGCAAATGGGATTTTAGGATGAACGAAGTTTGCTGTAACAAGTCTTTGTCTTTGCTTTGTCTCTTGATTACTTTCCACAGGAGCTAAGAAAATGTTATCTTGAATTGCCAGACTTCTGGAAACATGTTCTGAGAAGGTGAGTGCCGATTTGCATGACTGGAGTGGTATCTTCTGCTTCTCTCTTTGGAGGACACATTCTTTTTGTTAATATTAATGTAACTAATCAGTGAGACTTTCTCTATATTCTTACTGGTTAAACCTGCTGGTCATGGGTATGTCTCTGATTTAAAAGTTCTTTTGCCAGCATCCAAGAAGACTCTGTATGTGTGGATTCCTTTCTCTTCATTAAATAGTGTTAGTTTAAAACCAAATATTAAACTTTTATGAAATTATACTGATTCCTGAGTGTTGTTTAAAAATTATTTTCTAAAGAGGATTTAAAAAGTGCAGGCAACTACGAGGTATTAATAGTGGCAAGAGAGGGTGCTGGATTCTGAAGCTTCTTGATTCATCGGGCCTTTACAGGCCTTTCTGTATCCCCTGGAAAAGCTACTTAAAGTAGGGGAAAAGGCTTTTTAAAGCTCCTGTCTCTATACTTAATTTGGAATCTTGCAGCTATTTTTGAACTCAGCTACCCTGTTAAATTATTCATGCAAACTTCTTTGTCGTGTTCACAGAAGTGCCTTATTAACTCTTGTCACAAGTATTTCATCTCAAAGGAAGTGGTGTTGTGTTTCACCAACAAAAATATCCTGACAGCAGCTACCAGGCATGTAAAAGAATAAAGACAGCCCGTGCTTTTTTTTTTCCCCAAAGATTTATTATAAATGTTGATTATTCTTGAAAATAATGTGTGAGAGATCACTTTACAGTGTGTAGATAGACTTGTCCTGCTTTATATGTGATTAAAACCCCACAAACTAGCTTGTTGCTGCTGCTCAGGGAAGAACGTTTTAGAAATTCTTATTTTCGCCACACAAACATCACACAGTCAGTCATGCCCATCAGTGTAATCTTAAGTATTGAATTGTCAGCTCTTAGCTTTTTGTGTTACAGATCCACTTTCTCCTTTCTTAATTGCTGCTGCAGAGGCTGACTGGTAAACTAATTACTGTAGCACTGATACCCTTTGGCAAACAGAAGTTTAATCCAGGGGTGGATTCAAACATGCTGCCTAGAAGGGATGGCCTTGTACTTTAATCATAATTAAAGTATCACAGCAGCAGAGATCTGGCTGCTCCAGAAAATATTCATGGAGGAAAAAACATGGTCTGTACAGCTAGTGAAAAAATTACTTGCCACACAAAGGCTGCATTTTAACCATGTTCTTTAGCAGAAATTACCTCCTGCCTGCAGTAGAAGTGTTGGTTGGAGTTGATAAACCTGGTAGCCCAACAGAAGTGAAGCTGCCTGCATCTTTGTCTCGCTAGGTCCAGGCAGCATGAAGGCTGTGTGTGTACTCCCAATAAGCACACAAACACACCTATGTGTTTGCACATGGCCAGCCACACAGACAAACACATATAAAACCAGAAAACAGCACTTCTGCAATTGGAAACAGGACCAATGCCATAATCCCCTTCCCCTCAGTAGCCAGCCCTGGATCCTTGTTCTTTCCAGCTGCAGATACCTGATCATGGCAAGACCTCAAGGGTCACTGCCCCACTCAGTTTGCTGGCACCCACAGACTGCAGATACGCTCAATAACTGGCCTTGGGCAGTCCCCCTGTCAGCTGGCCCTGGCACCCTCTGGTCTCTGATCCTCTCAGGCAGAACCTCATGGCACACCAGTAAGGACTGAAGAAAGTCCAGAGAGCTGAAAGTAGTCAGAAGCTGGGTGAGTAGTAGGGGAAGTGTCATTTGTCATTGTCCTGTTCTTGGTCTTTCATGGTATCTGGTTTCCTTTAGTACTACGAGCAGGCCATTTGGCTAACCAGAGCATGCTCTGAGCCAGAACTGGCATTCCTCAATATCTGGCAAATCCAGCTGTATGTCTGGCAGACAGTAGGCTTTCAGCTGCAGCTCAGTGGCTGGATTCTGTTGCATCCAGATGCTGAAGAAACTGCAGCATCCTCAGGGTAATTAGTAAAAAAATCGATTTTGATACGAAAGTGCTTAGCAGCACTTTACCACTCTGCACCTGGTAACACTCGTGTGTGTTCCATGCTGTTCTGCAAGTACAGATTTCATATTTCATGTCTCTGTCATGGGATTTTTGACAACCACAGAGCCAACCTGACGTGGGGCAAGACCTGAGGTGGGGTGATGTAAACCCTGTGAGAATAATTTGTCTGTAACAAAATAAAGCCTGCCTTAGAGTTGTTGTTTTTGGCTAGCTTTCCTATGGAAGTGAGGTTTAAACCATCAAGGGCGTGTCTTCAGTGACCTGGGCAAGTTCAACAAGCCTCCTCCACACTGGTGACAGGTTCTTTTGGTGGAAATCTGAAGTAGGGGCTACAGCCTTACTTTATTAGCTGTGAGAGAATGTGCACAGGAGGAAGTAATTTATCTTCAGTCAGAGCTCACAGCATCTGAAACACCAAAACCAATCAATCACAAAAGGCAAGTACACAGGAAACCAATTGTCTTTGTTTAATGACAACTGGCACCCAAGCAGTGGAGCACCTCACACCTCTCAGAATAAATACATTTGGGCAGCAGATGTATGCTGCCATACATGCTCAGGCCATGTATGGGCTGCCAACTTCCTTAACCTGTATGTAACAGCCTGGGAGTACTTGACCAATATGCACCACACACATCCCCATCCCTCCAGGGCTAAAGGGGCCAGGAGGGGTTTACAGGGGTCTCATGAAGGGGACAGCAGCAGTCTGGGCTGGTTTGCTTCTTCCCATAGGAGAAATCAGTATTGCAAACTTTTCCAGTGGTGGCACAGTGCAGGAGTCACGTGTGGCTCCAGCCAGGATGTTGCAGTCAAGCTGCCTGAGGGACATTGGACTCCTGGTCTCCAGCTCTGTGAGTGAGGGTGAGGAGGGAAGTAGGTGTTACAAACCTACCCCAGGGAGAGAACAAACCCAAGGAGAGTTGAGCTCAGTTCTGCAGGTTGACAAGTCGGCAGAGCCTTGTGTAGCCCAGGGAAATCTACCCCAATTACAGCCCTTCCCTGAGTCAAAAGCCCAAGTGGCTGCTGCTTTCAGAAGTATCTGTCTGCAGAGCTCTGGATCTCATTGTGCAACAGCAAACTGCTCAGGACAATATTATTTTGTTTAAGAAGCACTTGTACTCAAAAACTGTCCAGTGTCAAAATTAATTTCTTCTAGGGGGGCCAGGATGCTGCACAGTGGCCATTCACACCTCCCATGCCTCCAAAATTTGCATGATGAAAAACTCGGTGTTGGTAAGAAAATAAAAAATCATGATTGAGAAGAGACAATGACAAAGCAAAGCTCTCATCCCTGTCCTGAGGAGAAAACTGTAGCTGCCTGCTGCAGGTTAGCATCACACTGTTCTTCCCAGCCACAAGATCCTTATGTTTTCCAAGAAACTGCTGGTTCTCACAGCACAGAAAGGATGTTAAAGCAGTTATGGAATTGAGTGATACGGACTGGAGAAGATGCCTTCCAAACTGCCCCTACCCTGCAATGTTGGCACAACTGAACCCAAGAGAGAAATACTTTTATTTGTTTCAGAGGGCAGATGTCATCAACTGGGTGCTAAGATGAATATGACTCTTCTGTGCCAATGCTTATCTGAGCAGTAAATATAAGATGACAGCAAATATCCTCATGAAATCAGCACAAAATCCTTTCGTCTCAATATGCGCAAATTCAGGAGTGGACACAGGAACAGTGTCAATGTGACAAAATTAATTATTTCATGTACTGCTTGCTCCTGTGAATGCTTTTAAACCCTATATTTAGGGCAAGAAAAAAGAAGGGCTAAATTCAGAAATAAGGGCTAAACATCATGACCACAAGCAGCAGCAGCAACTGAGCAGGGTCAGACTGGACATACTGTCCAACTTTGTACATTTCCACCTGTGCAAGCAAGGGGAACCATGGGGAACCCAACCATTACATTAAAAAAAAAACAAACAAACCAAAACAACAACAACAACAAAAAAAAAAAAAAAAACCACACAAAAAAAAACCAAAAAAAAACAAACCCAAAAGCAAAACAAAAAACCAAACAGAACTCCCCGAGTCACCGAGTCAACCAAACAAGCAAAAGATCACCAGATCACCACAAGCTTTCAGAAGCAGTGTTGAATTTGTGAGGAAAATCCTCGTCACCCAGATCTCCAGTTTAGACTACCCACCTAGGCAAGGCTCCCAAGCACAACACCTGAGATGCTTTGAATCGAAAATGAATGGAGTAAAGGAAAATCAGGTAATACTCCCAGCCCAGCAGTGATAAGGCAGCTTGCCAGAAGCCTTTATCTCTTTTCAAAAAAATTGAAGCGGGCTGTGGCTACACTGTACTAACCACTGTATGACTAGAAGCAAATACACAAAGCAGAATGCCTATATTATTCCTTTGACATTAAGATTTTAGTGTTTAGGAGGCAATTTTCCTCCAAATGTGTAGATTGACATGTCTTTAGTAGTAGAACTGGTGACTGAGATCCCCACTCTTTATCCTCCTACCTATCTTGAGGCTACAAGATCCTTCATATTTTGACTGCAGCTTTTCTTCTTTGTTGCCTGCCAGGGGCAGCATCATGAAGTACAGGATTCCCCTCCTGCAGCATCAGCTCGCTGCTGCTGGCAGACTGGGATAATTTTTGGCATGAGTGGGTTTGGCTTTCCCTGGCATGGCGGTAGCCATCCTGTTAAAAATAGGTTAGAAACTGTTGTAAAATAGTTGATAATTGTTAAGCATGTCGTGTTTGTTTATGGTAAGAGGGGTTTAAAGGAGAGGTTATAAGAAATACGGTATTCCCCGTACCGTATTACACCTAAGTAAAGTGCATCTCCCCCCAAGCGAAACGAGCCAGCCTGGACAGAACTGTAATGGGGCAATCAAGCGCCTTAAACCTTCATGCAAATGAAGGATCTAAAAAGAAACCAATCCAAACGGATAAAAACCAGGATAAAAAGGGGCTTCTAACCCAGTGAATTTGTGCCGCTCCACCTGGAACATCGGGGACATCGCTGCTCAGAAGACCCAGCGCCGGCGCTGCAGCATCCTCGACGGGAGCGCTTCTGCTCGGCCCGCGGGCCCCCTTGCTTTAGGCCTTTTTCTTATAATAAATGCTGAAATCACTTTAGTACCGGGAGCGTGCTCTCGTCTTTAACAATCCCAACACGTCCTCTTCTCCGTGCCTCCTTTCCAGCACTGCCGTGCTTTCCGCGGGGCTGCTGGGTCCCAGGCGGCCAGGCAGTGCCGCCTCACAGGGCTGCAGAGAGCGAGCAGGGTTATTCCCTTCGGCCCCAAGGCTGAGCTTTCTTTCCTGGGGATGAATCTGTAGCCAGTGCACGGCTGTCCCTCGGAACCTGCTGGCAGCTGAGCAACTGGAAAGAGTGAACGCTGTTACACCCCTCCCCCGTCCCCCGCATTTAAAATAATTTTTAAAAGCTGCCAGAGCGTGGCTGGAGAAGTTTCCCGGCCAGCAGGGTCGGGCAGGCTCAGCCCGCCCAGCGCTGACTTCAGCACCCCTCAACGGCACGTCCCGACCGGGACACCGCTGCGGCCCGCGCCGCCGGCCATGGAGCAGAGGGAGAAAAGATACCTGCAGATTCCATTTAGTAATTGAACTGAAACGGCTTCGATTTATTAATTTTATTAATTTTATTAATTTTATTAATTTTATTAATTAATTTTATTCGGCGCCGGGCGCCCCGCGAGAAGCCCTGTCGCGCACAAGGCATGCCGGGATTTGTGGTCCCGGCCGTGGCGAAGGCTCCCGCAGGATGGGGACACATTCTCGCTCCCTGGCGCGGTTTGACCCTTCCGCCACTCCGTCCTCTCCCCCGGCCGGCCGTTGCCGCGACGCCGCTCGACGCAGCACATTCCTGCGCGGGCCGCGCGGCGGGGAGGGAGGAGTCTTTCTTCCACGTCTGCCCGTTGCTGGCGCCTGAACACAAACGTGAGATCCTTGCTCGTCCCGGGCTCCTTTCCCACAAAACCGGCCCGTCTTGCGGTCTCGCGCCCGTGTCCCAGTTTAGCAATGGTGTTTTGCTCGGCGGGTAGGCGGAGACCGCCGCGGACGGAGGCGGCGCTGGTCAGGCAGCGGGGCGGGCGGTCCTAGAGAAGCCGGGTGAAGAGGGCGGCCCGGGGCCTGAGGCGGAGCGCTCCCCGCCCTGAGATGCCAACCCGGCAGAGGGCGGCGCAGCTGCGAGTGCGGTGCGTGGGGCTGCGGGCTTGGGCGGGAGGTGGCATGGGCGGCGCGGGGAGAGGGGTTGCGGTGCCGACAGCTCTGCCTCGCCGCAGGGCGGGGGGTGAGAGCTGAGTCTCACTCCCCGCCCTGCGGCCGGGATGGGCTGGAGGAGGGGGGATGGCGGGCGGTGGGAGTGCGAGTGCTGCTGGCGCTGAGTCCCGCTGTTGCGCAGGTCCGCCCCTCGTGCCCCACGGCAGGATGGAGTTCGAGCTCCTGGAGAACGATGTACTGGAGTCGCTGGAGGACCTGGGGTACGTGTTCGGGGCTGGGGGTGCGGGGCTCTGCCGGTGCGGGCCGGGAGCAGAGAGCGGCACCGGCACGGCGCCGCTGCCGCTCCGGAGGGCCGCGGCTCGGGGCAGCGCCTGGAATGGTCCCTTTTCGTTAGAGCCGCCCCCAGAGCGGGCTGGTGATGATGCCCCAAGCCAGACGGGCTGGCTTTCAGATGCAGGGCCTTGGCGAGCTGATCCCCTTGGTTCTTGGTGCCATCTGCTCTGTTGCTGCTCTGTTCCGCACAGCGGCCGTAGCTGAGGGTGGGACACGATAAAGAGATACGTCAGACAAGAAGGAACCTTTTAGGCTTCATATTTAGTGGAGGGGGTGAGGGGAAGTAAAAGAATTACAAATGAGCAAGTGTTTTTATTTTTTAAATTTTTGAAGTGTAATATAGCACGAGAAGCTTTTGCTGTGTAAAACTGTTATTTTGTCAGTCAGTAAAGGTTGCATAGGTATGAAAGAGAGAGCATGGAGAACACGTTCTGCTGTAAGCTCCCATGTCTGTAAAATGTTGAGTTTTCAGAGGACAGGCAGCTCCAATTTCACTTCTACTGCTGGTTCTATGCAAACAGCTGTATTTACTCGTATTGGCCCCATTCCCATACATCACTTTTTGCCTAGAGTCATTATGCTCCAACAAAGATTGTATTTCCAGGCTAAGTTAGTGATGATAGTTGCAAAGCTTGACAAATAGGCTTTTGTTTTAGCAGGTATTTCTCTGACTGAAATGTGAAAAGGCAGCTCTGCCACAATGAAAATACTGTGATTGGCTTCTTTTTTTCTATCATATGTTTAAAAAGATACTAGTGGCTTCAAGGAGTTGTGATTTATGCAGTTATAGACAGAAAGTGTTGTTGATTTTTGACATGAATAAGTAAAGTAAACAGTGAAAGTAGTTGAACAGATAAGTTATATGAAGCAAAATTGACAACAATTTAAAAAAGAAAATTTGGAGGATGAACGACATAAAACCCCAGCAGTATTGGTAACAACTGGGAGAGCTATTGCATGTGTCTGAAGGACTTCTGACTCTTGGTGTTTGAGGCTTTCTGCTTTGGCAGTAGCTCCATGGTCTTCATGGTTCAACTTATTTTTTCTCATCAGATACTGAAGATATTGCTAATATATAATTTGATTTTTTTTTCTCATAGCATTACATGTTAGAGAGCTGTTTCTTTTTGTAATTGTGCTCGAGGTTTTCAGATGGTGGCCTCTTGTCTTGTAAATCAGTTTGTTGAACTGTTGAAGAAGCAAACAGATGGGACAGCACAATGTTACCAAAAGAGAGCCTAGCTCTGGAACATATGCAATGGGCAGAAACAGAAGGAAAAAGCTGCTTGCAGTTAGTAATCTGCTACAAGTTGGATTATTGGCCAGATTGATGTGTAGCTGAAGTCATAATTATAAGAAATATCACACTCAAGATGTTACCTCTGTTAAAGAAAAATTCTGGAAAAGGTGCCTCTAGAAGATGTGAGCAGGGATTGAAATCCCAATCCTGCCAAAGCAGAAGGCTTGCCATTGCTTCCTTTCTGCTTTGACCTATAACTGGATGCTTCTGTTCTGAGTCCCAGATGTTCCCAGACCTACACGTGTAGGCCTGAGACGTCAGTGGGATAGGACTGAAACTTGCCTGATGATCCTCTTGAAGTGTCCAGCCTACTGTGGTCATGCAGTAGGGTTGTAATACAAGAGATTACAGCTTCCCACCAGCTGCCAGTAGATTAACTGTGTCACCAATCAAGCTGCTCCGTGAGGTAAAAGTTATTTTTGAGTGTGGCTTCTTCATTTTACTTGGCTGAAGTAACAGGCCGCTACAGTGAAAGCCAAATCCTTTGTCTGTGGTATTAAGCACAGGAGCAGAGTGAGGAGAATGGCATTTCAATTTGAGGTGTTTTTTTTATTGCTGAGCTTTGCCAAGAGTTGTCTGGACTCATTGGATTGTTGTGAGGTAGTGGGTGACTTTACCCAGAAGTTCCCAAAAGAGATTTTGTTTGGTTATGAGCACTCTTGGATGTCTTTCTCTTTTGGGGGCAGTATATCAAAATAATATTGTACATGTTTTTTCTAAAATACTGAGGTAAACTCTGACTTGTGCTCCTACCTGGTTAATAAGGCAGCCTTCTACCTACTCTTCATTATCCCCCAGAGAGATTATCAGTACACAGGTGTCCTGAAAACTATGTTTTCTAGGATCTGATCTATAAAGTCATGCTTTCTTTCACTAGGTCTGATTTTTGGCTTATTTTGCTTATACAAAGAACCAATTCCATTATTTTTTCTTGTGTATATTTAGGGAGGTTGGTTTTTCAAGAAATGATATTGTTATGCAGATCACTTTTGTAATATTTCTATCAAAGGCTTTGTTTTTTTAGGCAGCCCTTTCATATGTGATAGGAAATGACAGAAAAGATGCTCTTGTTCAGCAGTAATTATCCAACATACTGTAAAGCAGTATGTAGAGCTCAGGAATGATTCTTTGAGACTGCAGTTGCCCTGGATAGGTCTATTGTCAGTAACATCTTCAGGAGGTGGAGGCAGAGAAGTTGTCACTGTACATGGTAACATTCTCGAGGAGGAAACCTTTGATGATGATACTTTGTGACACAGTCTCTGGGATGGTAAGTTAATGTGCCCACAGATTCTGAGGTTACTGTGATGTTTTCAGTGTGGTTCTTGCTACAGTTCCGTCCAGGAATCACTATTCCATGAGATCAGCACTGCAGATGTGTTGTGCTTGTAACTCTCAATATGTATACAGCATAAAATAAATCTGTCAAAGGACATTGGTCACAGCAAACATTAATAAACTGTGCTTTTGTTTTACCTCTCAGTTACAAAGGTCCATTGTTAGATGACGGAGCACTGGCTCAGGCAGTCTCCCATGGAGCCAGTTCCCCTGAATTCACCAAACTCTGTGCTTGGTTGGTATCTGAGTTACGGTTCTTCTGTAAACTAGAGGAGAACATCCAGGCAACCAACAGTAAGTAGTCATAACTCCAGCACAAACATGCACTTAGTGGGTGTTCTTGCATGCCACAGAGATTAGGGCTGGCCTTGTTCCAGGGAGTGTTGTCTGCACACTGCCAGATTTTGGATATTTTCCACCTCAAATTTGCCTAATGAACAGCCAGTAGAGATTGAAATAATAGTGGCGATCAAAGTCTTTCTTCTGAAATTAGCTTTTTTCTGTTAATTTTTCAACCATATTGTGTTTTAAAGTTCTTAGATGGATTTAGGGAAACATTATTACTAGTGGAGTTTTTGCTAGATCACGAAAATACTTTTATTTCAATGCTTCTGTTTGTAATTTTGATGTCAGTAATACTGCTATTCAAGATACCATTCTCATGACTACAGTAACCATATTTTCTTTTTACTGTTGGTTCCCTTTACTCTGTGCTTGCTATGAACTTTTCCCTCTTCAGGAAATGCACTGCAAAGGAGCTTGAAAATGATTGGTTTTCATTTTGGTAGAGGAAGCAAACCGTAGCTTTCAGAAAAAAAAGTTAATTTTGGTCAGCTAGTCATGGCAATCTACAGATTATATTATTAAATTGGTGTGATAACCCATATTCCTGAATATCTAATATATTAACTTATAATGCCTTTATGAGCTTAGCTTTGTATTTACTCAGTGGCCAAAGGTTGCTGCCTTTTACCTCAGCATCTGTTACTTTCCTTTCTCTCTGTTTTTGACATATTCATTCTTTCTTCTTTGAGTGTATTTCATACTCTTTCTCTGTAACAATACAGTATTTCACCCCTTCTGGTAGTATAAGGTTCCTATTCTTTGTTTTGTGTAAAAATACAATCCAGAAGTCTTCCAACACCACAGTGACAGAAACATGTTAGCTGGAGTCAAGTCCTACCTTCATTTTGTACGTCTTGAGTTTAGGAATAACAGACACTTAGGGTTGAAGTCTCTTTCCAAAAGATAAAAAAATGTCACTTCTCATAACTGGTTTTTTTTTTAACCTAACAAATTCTGATTAGTTTCAGGAATTTTTGGCAGAAATATCAGTCAAAGGTTTGGTTTATGTGACTTCCTTATTTTTAAAGGATATTGATATGAAATAAAATCAGTTGAAAATGTGAGCTTACAGGGAGAAATAATAGAAAAAAGTGAGAACTCGTAAGCCATATTTATTATTCATGATTGTTTTTAATGTCCCCTTTCATTGTAGAAGCTGCCAGTGCCTGTCTGTTGTAGCTTGGAAAAGCTGTCAGTTAAACATAATTTATATTAATGGAGCATATGTGGTTGCAAATAGGTTGTGCTGTGTCTTGGAGGAACCCAAGAAATGCACTTGGCTGCCATTAAAAATGGGTCTTAATGTTAAATAGCAACTTGAGCAAAATATGTATTTTTTTAAATGGCTCATTCATTCTACTCATACTCCCATATATATTATCAGTCAATGAATTATTATTCTTTTCTTTCTAAGGTCCAAATGAAGCAGAAGAATTTCAGCTTGAAATGAGTGGGTTGCTGTCTGAAATGAACTGTCCATATGTGTCATTAACATCAGGAGATGTGACAAAACGCCTTCATAATCAAAAGAACTGTCTCTTGCTGCTTAGTAAGTTAAAAGGGTGCTTGCAAGCAAACTTGATTTTCTGTAAGATTTATAGTATTGTTTCTTATACTTAATGAGATACTGGCTTCTTTACCACAATGTACTACACTGTAGTTACCTAAAAATATGCATAATTTTTACTGTAATTTACAGCATCAGGGTATTATAATTTTGGGTTTTCCAGTCAATACGTATCCAGTATATGATGGAAAATATGTGAGTGTTAACCTTTTTCACATCCACAAGCAAAAAGCCTGTCCTATTACTTCTCAAAAGGGACAACAAAGAGGGAATTATTTGGAGACTTCTGCCAGAATTTAGCCACTGAACTCTATTTAGCATGGTTGTAAAAATGACCACTAACATCAGATGCATCGTAATTTTAGAGGCTCCCAGTGTGATGACTTGCAAGGTGCAACAAAACTTCCATTTTCCTACACTACAGCAATTGGAATTGTTAATGAGATAATGTTTTATCCCAACTCCCAGTTCTTTTGATCAACATCCTTAGTAAATAGATTCACTGTTGCTTTCTGCTGATTGAAAGGAAATTAACATTAGCAATGGTGATGTCTTCCCTTTTCCACCCATCAGATCTCAATAGCTAAATTGTTTTTTTTCTTTTGAAATATTAGAGGACAAGAAATAGTACTTGAATTTGTAAAAGGTGTGTGATAATAATTCACATGATAATAAAAAATGCAAGCTTCAGAGTTAGAAACTGTAGTACTAATTTTAATCTAATTTTAAATTCAAGATGAGTTAATGTTTTATTTGCTTCCTCAGTTGCTGCTAATTCTTTAACTTCTCAAAACAGAAATTTAGTTCTGCCTTCTTCTGGGATATAAGAAATTATTTACAGAGTAGGTTCCTGTTTTTCAACAGGAGAAGAAAGATGATTAGACTTAATCTGAATATTTTTATAGTATGTTTAAAAATGTGAGGTGAAGTGAGGTAATTGGTGCATTTAAAATAGTTTGTAGCTCAAACTATCTCCTCTTCAGCTTGTTTTCTGTAAGCTGAGCCATTCAATAAATTTGGCTTGTCTGTGACATGCAGTTTATCCCAGAGGTCCTTTGGGCTGTACATTTTGGTAATATAAGGCCGTGTTCAGGAGCTGAACTCTGGTATCCCATCTGGCAGGAATGCTGTATTTACCATCAAATGTGAAATTGCAGTAGTGCCAAATTCCTTTTTTGTGTACCACCATGGTTGCATAGCTTTCTTTAGCTGTGTTGAGTGAAGTTATTAGGTATCCTGTTGTATGTGAGCCATAAAACTAGTTTTTTTTCAGGAGAAACAGGATAACCCTCTGTAATGAAATGCCGGGGTATTTTACATTTTAATGAAATGTGAATATTATGTCACTTGGAAGATGTACCAGCATTGCTGGGAGAGGAAAGCACCAAATAAACCCAGTTAGTTAGGATTGATTGTCTTACTGTGCAGCATCACTAGAATACAATGTTAGGTACTATCATCTGCAAAACCAAAAAGTACAAGAGTTTCAGGCTGGTTCAGAAAACGTGTTCAAAAAAAGAATGGCTATCTAAAGAACATTTGTCTTAGTGATAGATTTAAAAATTTCGGTCATTGTTAGAGGAGATTGAAGATAGCTTAAATGTGATCTCTAAATTTTTGAAACAAAATTCTCCTGTTCGTTTCTTTTTCAGTAGGCCTGAAAAGAGTGCGAATAATTGAAAGTTCAATGTAAGAAAAACCTGTATAAAGTGTTGCCGAACGAACTTACAAAGGATGCTTCACTGCTTTACATATTCTAAGAATTTTTTTATTTATAAGGTTTTCTGTATCTTTAGCAGATGACATTCTAAGAGGGGTCATTAAAATGCTGTGTTCTTTTCTTAATCTTTTTATCTGTCCCAGTTTTGTAAATAAGCTTGTTTTGTATAGCTGTAGGTTTACTTCCGTGCTCACAAGTATGTCTGAAGTATCAGTTTTTCTTATTTTTAGAAGTGTTTATGTATGTTATTGCTATGGTCACTCACTGTGATTAATGAGAAAAGTATTGTTAATCTTGTGTGCTTTTTAAAATTCAAACCCTAAAGTTGTGACACCTGCAAACAAAGGCTGTTTATATCATTGTAAATTTATATTACTGTAAGTGACACCTGATGCTGAAATTCTGGGCATATACTGTGTTCAGAAATTGTGATTTTGATTTTTCTCTTTTTGTTTGATAAAGGAGTTACAATGTAATGGTAGGGTCTTACAGTTCTGATACGAAGGAAAACTCCAGACATTCTTGTTTCTATTTCATCAGTTACAGCCTTCCTTTCTAAACTTAATGTAAACATGAATTCTCAATAGTGCTTCTCAGTGGGATTATTCTTCCACCTTACATTTTTTGTGGGGAAGTAGAGGAAATTCATCTGATATTTCACTTCTTTCTACTTTGTTACCATGCTTGTTTCCTAGACCCTCAAGAAGTGCTTGCTTGTCTACCCTAAAATGCACATCCCAATCCCTCATCCTGCTTGTTTCCATGTTCCTAGTTTCCTGTCTTTGCTGGATAAAACCTGAAGGAAAAGAGCTGTGCTCTGTTGAACTCTAGATAATACTTGCTGGAATCATAGGGATTTTTTCCAGGCTTTAACTGGTTGTACTAAACCTGTCCTTTGTTGTGTTTCTAGCACTGAGCTCAGTAACTGTAAATATGAGTGTTCTGTAGATACAAAATTTCTATCCCTCTTATCTAAAACAGTCAGTTTGCACATTTGTTGGTTGTAAGCACTAGAGTTTTCACTGGCTCTAAAATAACTCTTTTATATCTGATGGTAAAATCTAATTTTTCTTACCCCAGCATACCTCATCTCAGAACTGGAAGCTGCCAGAATGCTGTGTGTGAATGCCCCTCCTAAAAAAGCCCAGGAAGGGGGTGGCAGTGAAGTCTTTCAGGAGCTAAAAGGCATCTGTATTGCTTTAGGCATGTCCAAGCCTCCTGCCAACATAACGATGTTCCAGTTCTTCAGCGGAATTGAAAAAAAAGTAAGATCCAAAGGAAGAAAAATTTGAATATTTCTGATGTTATTGTTTTGATGGAAAATAGTTCTGCTACCTGGGTGAGAGTTGCCTTTTGTGAAACTCCAGTGTTTGAATTGTGGAGGAGAGTTAATGTGTTTCACTGCATATACAAAGAGTCAGAATTTTGAAAATTATTTTAAAGGCTTTTTCCATGCCAACGCATGAGGTCAGGGACTGTTGCTATCATCGCTTTCCAGGGTGACTGCTCTAGGTTTTGATGCCATCACTTGTTGCAGAAGACATAGAAAATGCTCATCTTAGGCCTCAGGAAGAATGTTAAAGAGAAATGTTTTTCAAGAAATACACCAAAACAAATTTGTATGGGAACCTAATGTTTTAAAGATGTTTTGGTTAAAAGGTGGCGTAACTAAAGGAAAACTTAACACCTTCTCCCTAAGACTTCATAATTTCTTGTGATTCCATTTATTTTTATTTCTTGCATGTGTGTGTTCTCCAGGCTGTTGTGATTTTTTTTAAAAATAAATTTACTTTTGAGTAACTTTTATAAAAATCAGAGAAATTAAATGAAATGGACTGTCCAGTGCACAGACCAAGGGCTGGGGACAACAAGCTTTTAAATCACATTTAGTGACTTAATTTGCAGGATAGGGGAGAGCAGAACTGCAGATAGGGAACAGCAGAAGACAACCCTTAACTTTAAAGAGCAGATATGGGTCCCTTCCAATGTAAAATAGTCTATGATTACAAAGCTCCCCAAAACACTGTCAGAGTTTGACAGACCTTTTAGTTGCATTTTACTTAAACAAAATCAAGAAACTGAAAATAATGTTTTGTTTCTATGCAAGATATCAGTTTGGTTTGACCTGTTTAAGAATAGGAGGAATATGGTTTTCCATTAGAAGTCCAAGGTGTAGAATGGAAGCAGTTTGTTTTCTGGTTTTGGAGTTACTGTGGACACTACACAAACACATGAAAAATGCTGTGCTTCTATTTTATATAAAAGGTAGAAAATATTCATAATAATGGACAATGCTAGGAAGCTTTGATGTTGAAACTTTCTAAAAATACAGAATACAAAGTAGATTAAAATCCTTTTAATCTGGGAATTCTGTTGTTTTCCTAACATATATCTCTTTTACATTGTCTAGTAAGGTTTAATGAATGAATGTTGAATGAATAATGAATATTCTCTCACTTATATAAACCTCCCTTCTCCTTAACCGTCCTTACAGCGTAACGAAGTACAATCAGGAATTTCTAATGTACAGTTTTAGCAGAAATTGTATATAACTAGTGTTTACAGTCTGAATACTTCACGTTAGCAGTATTTGAGAATGAGAAAGTAAACTGACTAATAACTGAAAAACTTATTTCACTTTGTAAATGAAAATACATCACAGCGTTCTTATTTTTAAAAAGTGTGTCTTAGACTGGCAGTATTCTGATTTCATGTATGAAAATCAAGCTAACTTTTTCGTCACAAATGTGTAGTGCAGCTTGGAGCAGGATCTTTGTGTAGTTGACTCTCTTTGTTAATGATCACCACATTAAGAAAAGGAACTGCTGATACTTGAATGAACTGTCTCTGCTATTTGAAAGCCCTTCGGTTCAAAATCTTAAATAAATTTGGCTCAGTACCATTGGAAAACCAGGTCACTGAATGTGTTAGATCTCATGCTGGAATGAACAGGTTGGTGTTTTTTTTCCAGACGACTTTGAAAGTTTTTGTCACTGCTACTCCATTTCTTCCCCCTTGAAGTCCTAAGAAATTTTGAGATGGGATAGCTAATTTAAGTTGTGCCCAAACTCCTAAAATGCAAGGTAGATTTAAAATTTCATATTATAGATTTTTTTCCCTTTTTGATTGTAAAGACGTGTCCTTCTTTGGGTCATGTTACATTTCACATTGTCTTAAAATAAGATTTTTGATACAAAAACTTTTTTTCTGGATTAAAGAGATGTAGAATAATCCCTCTGGCTTCAAGAGCAGCGGTACCCCATGGTGTCTTTGTTTTAACTGTTGATCTATTCTGTAGTGCCTTCTCTTAATTTTTAAATAATTCTAAGTGAGACTACCAGAAATCTAAAACAGTTGCTTTCCAAAAGAAGTTTGCTTGGCTTTCTGCTTCAGAGAAAATAACTTGATATTGGAAGTTGCTGTGTCATGCCTTTCACTGTCCAACAATCCTCTCCTTTATTCTGAATCTTGAAAAACTAATTTTTTTTTAGCCAAAGCTTATATTTTTATATGTCTTCCAACAGCTGAAGGAAACTCTAGCAAAGGTTCCACCTAATCACGTTGGAAAACCTCTATTAAAGAAACAACTGGGACCAGCTCACTGGGTGAGTAGTTGCAGGTATTAGAGCCCATTTCCCTTTTTCAAGTGTACAAAGTATTGATCTTGATTCTGTGTGTTGCAAAATGTTTTTTTTCTTTCTGAAGAAAATAATTTCTTGCAGTATAATGTATATGTTGGTGCAATAAATATATAGCAACTGATAAGATCTTAGACTCATGAATCTCTAGGTCCAGCTGCAGTCTAAACTTTTCCAAAATTTAGAGACCTACATGCTTGTGCAGTAGCTTAAACCTTCTTCTCCTGCCTTTTGCCAGCACTGTCTGTGTGACCTAGTCCTGCTGAGATGGTGTCATGTCTGCTTCTGGGGCTTCTCTTTAGCTAAGCTGTGGGTCTGTTCATAATGTCCCCCTCTTTTTCTCACTTGGAGGAGTCTGCTTCCTTCACAGCCTCTCCAAGAGGCAGTGAGTATGCAGGTAGGAGCTGGGAGAGACATTACACACCCAGGCTGAGGAGCTGTGATCTTCTCCAGCTGGGATTTGTCACCTGCTGTACTAGGAGCATGGTGCCTGGGTTCATCACTGCTGCTGCACCAAGCTCAAAGCTATGGCTGCTGCTGCAAGACCTCAGGTGTCTGTTGTCTCTCACTTAAGGTTGAAGCACATTTTCCTCAAGCAGTCTGCTTCCTTCAGTGCTTGTATTGTTGAGACTGGAAGTGGGCCCTGCTGCCCTCCCTCTAGCCAGGCCTCTTTAAATATGTACATTATTTCTCTAATGGTGCATATCTCACCTGCTGCTCTAACTAAACCACTGTCTGCTACCAGGTGTTTCTCATGATGACTTTTTCCTATAGGGCACTTGGTTGTTTTGCCTGTATACAGATTGTGCTTTAATCAAGATCTTGCTTGCACTGCTGTACTTTTAGTCCTTTATCTTTGCTCTATCTTTATCCTTAAGCTTTCTGTTTTTTAAGAAGGCACGAACATGTTGTTTCTTAGGAGTTACATATGCCCTTGCTTCAGCTTGTTGCCTGTAGTATCTTCTCACCTTTGTTTCTCTGTCCTGGTGGATATTGAGAAATGCTTCACAATGTGTGCAGTTTTTGTGCTGTTAGAAACGGTAGAAGGCTGAACATGAGCCTTGGAAGCTTCAGGAAAATAACACAGTTTGGCTGTGAGTCCATTTGACAAGGTAAATAATTGCAGTCTTAAGTCGTACATATTGTCTCTGTGTCATATTCTCTTCCATCCACATAGTTTATTAAGTAGAAACACTTTAATCTTTAGATTATGTTTTCAAATTTTTGTTTCAGGAAAAAATTGAAGCAATTAATCAAGCCATAGCCAATGAATACGAAGTCCGAAGAAAACTGTTAGTCAAACGTTTGGATGTTACTGTGCAATCCTTCGGCTGGTCAGACAGAGCTAAGGTACAGACAACTTGCTGTGAAGTCCTGGTTGATGGTAACTCTTTACAATAAGTATCTCTGGAAAACCGCATAATTTTGTCCTTCATGAGTCAAAAATAATCACAGGAGTTGTCTGGTTTTGTTTTGAGTTTCTAAAGAAGTTTATGACAATGGAAGATGATTAAAAATATTTTACTTAAAACTGATCTGTTGGATTTTAAATCAGTCCGTAAAATGAGAAGTCAGACTGTGTGTAACTACACACCAAAGTCACTGGAAAAAGTAGAGATTACTGATCCAGCCATGTTCAGAGTACCATAATGTGAACCATTAAATGCTGTGTCTTGTGTGATGGTGGAAAAGCACCTTCCCTTATCTTACTTTGTGCTGTCCATGGTGATCAGATTTCCTTAACTCAAAGTGTGTCTGCAATCACAATTCCACAGATGCGCATGGGAAAAGCTGCTAAGGCACTACTTGTTCTTACCTTACATACAGGGTAATGCTTTATGTGCTTCTTTTGTCTTTGAACAGTGCATGTGGCTGTGACATGAGATCTGTTCTCCCTTGAGTACGTGATACATATTCTGCTTTAGAAATAATTATATGGTTTCTCTATTTCCTATGTTGCAGAAAGAAATTACAGGATTTTAAAAAATAGTACATAAAATTTATTTTCCAGGACTAAGCCAGATCTGCTAACAGGGTGTTAAGTATGCTGCTGACAATGTTTGAGACAGAGTTTTTAGTGCTAAACTGTGACACATAGAATCACTGAGTGTTTTTTCTTGATAAGTGTTTATTCAAAAAGCAGCTATACTTTAGTAGTAAACTGTGTGTGACCTGTCCCATTTTGTTTCATCATCTGAGTAGGACTTCTACTGCTGTACTCACTATTAAACCCTGTATTCTTCAGGCTTTTTAGTAGATAATTGAAGAACTAGCTGACTGTTTAAATATTTTAACAGTGAATAAAAATGAGCAAAATTTTGAATTATGTTTTTGAAATAGGGTTATCTAATTGTGTTGCAGCTTTGGCATCTTTATCCATGGGATTTTGTGTTTTTTCCTTAGAATTCTCAGATACTTTTGATCTTGACTAACTACACAAAATATTTTCACAAAACCCACAAATTGTGTATATGCATTTATATCTATTAAAATGCAAATTTTTTTTTTAGAAGCATAACAATACAAATATGGAGAATGTTGCTTTATTATTCCAGACATACAATACAGTTTGTTTTAACAGTAACTTTTAGCAAGATTATAATTTTTTTTTTTTTTTTTTTTTTTTTTTAAAGTATCAGTATGACTAAATAGCCACTTCTCCAGATAGTGGAAACACACTCCTTGCAGTCTATTATTAGGGATTTTTGAAAGTTAAAATTTCAAGTTGCACCTAAAACAGTATCATAGGACCAAAATATTGTGCTCAGTCAAACTTACCAGGGAAAAACACACTAGTACTTTGGTGAATATTTTTGCTTCTCCTACCTTTAGCCAGTGCCATATTCCAGTTTTCTGCTTTTGAATGGAAAACAAGATTTTCGGATTTTAAAATGTGCTCCTAAGTTTTTGCACTGTTAAGATACGTTGGAAAATGTGGTTTGCCTGTCCCCACTGCCATCATCTGTATTCAGATGGCAGTATGGTTTATCCTAACTGCATTACACACTATACTGTGTCGGTAACTGAAAAGAGGTGTAACTTGTGTAGTAACTCGTGTGTGGTAGCACAGATTTCTCCTGTGTCTCAGCTGGAAAGCTTTTGAGGTGTTCAAAAAAGCTGGAGTGGTTAATGCTGAAAGACAGTAGAAGAAGAGACATTGCATGCAAGGCAAAGTTGAGTGGAGGATCCCATTTCTAGCTCTGCCAGGCCCTCTTGGTGCCTTAACTGAATGAAGAGTGAAATAAGTTAACAGGCCCTTTTTCTGCTGATCAGTGTTGGAGATGGGGTGATACTGGAATGGGTGCAGGGCAGGGTGAAGGCACAGAAGGTGGTCTGGAGGCTAAACAGATGTGTTGTGCTTTCAGTATCTTCTGGATTCTAGCAGTAGTTCATGTAACTATATGATACACTTCTATTCTGTGTTTGACTGCCTGGGAGTAATACAGTCTGATGTATATGTTGCCGAAATTGTCAGCTCATTGGTGTCTTGACATTTCAGCCAGAATTGTGTTTCCTATTTGCTTAAAAAATTAATGTGACAAATGCTGGTTTGATTGGAATAATCCTCGGTTATAAAGTGGTTATCTCTGATTTTATATTAACTTTTTGTTCTATTTGCAGTAGTGGCTTGTTATTCAGTGCTGATTTGATTCTTTTGATGAGATGTCCCATTGCTTTAACTGACTGGGTTTTATTTTTCTTTGCTCCAACAGAGTCAAACAGAAAAACTGGCTAAAGTCTACCAGCCAAAACGTGCCCTCTTATCTACTAAGTGCACTATATCAATTGCAAATCTCTTGGCAGCTCGGCAGGATCTGTCAAAGATTATGAGAACAAGCAGCGGATCCATCCGAGAGAAGACTGCTTGTGCCATTAATAAGGTACCTTTGGTGACAAATGTCTTGTTCTTTTAGTACTATTTAAGTAACTTGAATGTAGTAATAAATCCTAATTTTTTTCACATTTGTAAGTGGAATTTGGAAATGAAGGATAAGAAACTTGGTGTTTATATATTGCAGATAATGCATCAGTGGATTATGGATAGTGCAGTTTCAGCTGTTGAGGTTCACAGTGTCCCTTCTTTGGGGCAGTAAAAATTTATGAAATACCTTTGATTGTTTTCAGTGGGAGTAGGCCTGCTCTGTCTTGCCAGAATTACAGAACCCATTACTCTACTGCCGCCTGATTCTGCCCCATGTCTAATATAACATCTACACAGTAACTGTTTCTGGTCTGTGTAAGTAGAATGTACTAAGATCACGAGGCAAGGATCCCACAAATTAGATTGCCCTAGATACACAAATAGATTACAGTCAAGTGTATAGTTCTAATAATGACATAGGAGAAACATGACTTAGACAGAACAATTTTCCTTGTTTCAAACATTATGATTTTACAAGAGTAATAGGCTCAAAAAAGTATATATGCTGAACTTGCAGCTCAGTAGCTATGTACTGCTGCATACTTGGTGCTTTAAAATTGTGTGGATAGGTGTATGCTCTCCTACCTTTTGAGTACCATCTGTACCTCTGGTAAATTTCTAATTAACTTAGGAGAGAATAGTGGTGTGCTGATTTGGCCACAGCCCATCCAACCCAAATAATTTCTGCACCTTTTTATTGTTGCTGGTGTGTAAGGAATTAAGTAGTAAGACAGGTTAACTCTATCATCAGACCATATGTATGTTTTAGTAGGAATGCAGTACTGCCCTGCTGCTGATGTATAATCTGTTAACTTATCTCCATTATAAATATTAAATGTTTTCCAAGACAGTAGCATGAAGTAGCAAAGTAGCCTACTTCCGTTGAAGTTCCTTTGTTACACTGTTTCAAAACTGCAAGCAGTACAAATGTCCTGTCCCATTTTGCCTAGCTAAATTTTTGAGGTCATACCATGCAAAAGACCTCTAGAGTCTTGCTTCACTCTGATCGGTGCTGTCTCACACCTGTCTGTTGTTAAGTTTCTGCATATCCTCACTGAAAAACAAGTGAGGATTTTTTTTCCCTTTATTTACCAAGTCAATGGCTTCTACAGCAACTCAGAGCACTAGTTAGGAGAGTGTGTTGCGTTGTACTTGTGCTTGAGTTTAGCACTCTGCACTAAGAAAGAGTTAAGTGAAAGACTCCGTTGGTGCTGCCCAGGTGGTGTGCCTGCTGTTTGAACACAAAGCTCAGGTCTCCTGACTTGTCTTGTTAGCAGTGCTTCAAGTACTAGATAATCCCTGTTTAACTTATATTAACTGGAGACAGAGGTCTGTCACATTCAAACACACAAAATTTGCCGGGATGTAAAAACCTTGGAGTGGGTGCTGTTTGTGGTGTGACTCTTGTGTGGGATGTCACAACTCCTATGGCAGTTTTCCCTTTCCCTTTGCAGGTGCTAATGGGGAGAGTGCCTGACAGAGGAGGAAGGCCCAATGAAATTGAACCTCCACCTCCTGAGATGCCACCGTGGCAGAAAAGACCAGAGGGTGGCTCGCAGCAAGGCGGTGGCAGAGGAGGTAGAGGTGGCTACGACTCTTCCTATGGAGGGCGGGGAGGTTATGACCATGGGGGTCATGACCGAGGAGGAAGAGGAGGCTATGACTCACCATACGGAGGGCGAGGAGGTCATGAACAAGGAAGCCATGATCGAGGGGGACGAGGAGGACGTGGTGGTTATGATCATGGTAGCAGAGGAGGAGGAAGAGGAAACAAGCTTCAAGGAGGCTGGACAGATGGTGGAAGTGGTGGCTACCAGGATGGCGGCTACAGGGAGAGCAACTACAGAGATGCAGGTTTTCAAACAGGTGGCTACCATGGTGGTGGTGGCTACCAAGGAGGAGGCTATGGTGGCTACCAGTCATCTTCTTATTCTGGAAGTGGCTACCAAGGGGGTGGTGGCGGTGGTTACCAGCAGGACAACAGATATCAAGATGGTGGGTCCCACAGTGACCGAGGGGGTGGCCGTGGAGGAGGGAGGGGTGGCCGTGGCAGTCGCGGTGGCCGAGGAGGTCAAGGAGGAGGCTGGGGGGGCAGAGGTGGACAGAACTTTAATCAAGGAGGGCAGTTTGAGCAGCACTTCCAGCATGGAGGCTATCAGTATAATCAGTCTGGCTTTGGACAAGGAAGACACTTCACCAGCTGAGGCTGCTAAAAATTTACACTTCAGCAGAGCTCACATAATAGAAACCTGGTTTCAGAGGCCTGACTTAAATGCTGCTTGAATTAGTACAGGTTTGTACACGGCAGGTAGAATCTCTTTGGGTGGGATGTTTGGCATAGAGCAAAGCACAATTTTGTGTAGACCTCTCCTCCCCACCCACCTCTCCCTGTCTGAATGAAAGACATTGTCACTACCCCCTGCACCCTAAACATCAACTAATAGCCATGCTTTTTGGATGTTGGACTGGTTCCCTCTGCTCAAAAACACTTTTGTTCTAAATATGCTTATTGTGTTTGCCTTCTGTTTTGATTTGGAGAAATACCAAGACCTGTCATGTATGTCTTTTACAGTACACAGTAGAACTTCTGCATTTTTCCCTCTGAATCATTGTTGAGTTACATGTTATAAACCAGTCTGGAGTGTTGCTTTTCTTCTTGCTGGCCTCTTGTTTCAGTTGCGATGACATTACAGCACATGTGTGCACGCACAGGGAACTCCTCTGACAAACGGGGTTTTGTGTTATCTGAGCTCTCCTGTGGATGCCATGTTCAGTAGCCTTATCTCCTGCTAAACCATGTTTTCCCACCTGCTCAACTCTGAAGACTGACCGCCACCAAAATCCGCAAAGATCATTTCAAACTAAGCTAAATTGTGAACTGGTAGTGTGTGTAGGCCTGTAGTTAGGTGTAGCAATTCAAACTGACCTGCATCCATCCAAAACAAGTTGCTCCTTCTCCAAACCTAATTTTTACTTGAAATCAGCTAGAGGAAATGATAAACTGAAGTTTATTTTGTTTGCAAGTTAAATACCACTGGCTCAGCAAATCTAGGGCAATTTGTTTTGTGGGTAGTCTTTTAAAGAAATGCACTACGGCCTGGGAAGATTAGTTCCTGCCTGGAGGAAGCCCTTTTTTTATTGCTGCAGAAGACAAAACCTGGCTGAGTTTGGTGTTCTAATGTTTGGGGTTTTTTCGTTACTGAAAGCCACATAATGCTTCTTGCTGGGTTTTTTTGTGTACATAAACATTGTCAAAAAGCTGTGAAAGAAAATGGCTGAAGGTGTGCTGTTGTATAAAAGGTGAGCAATAAAAGTATCTGTAAGTTCTGTTTGCTTTAGTTTCTTTTCCTTGACAGTAAAAAGCAGTTGCTACAGTAGCTGGGAATTCATGGGAATTTCTGTGTTCTTCATCTATTTTTTTATTATAATCTATTTTATATTTTATAGTTGTCCCAACTGTACCATGCATTCTGCCCTTTGAGGGGCTGTCAGAACAGGTGCGGGTGGGTGGAACTGATCTTCAGTTGCTCTGACCTGGTGTATCAGCTCGTAGTACTCTCTCTTGCTGTGTGAGCATGTGTCTCCCAGGTTATGCTCCTGCATGCCATGTGAACTTGGTATGCTGCTTCTAGGAACTTCCTGATGCTCTCCAGCTTTGTGGAAACATAGATTCTTGCTACCATGCTCAGATCACTGTAGCAGAGGCTGTGATAGAGTCTGCCTGTTTTGTCCTTGGGGATGAATCCAGATTGATTCGGGCAGGAGGAGTTCCTTGGCTTACAGTAATAGCGTGAGTATCTGAGAGAATCTCTGTAATGCTGGTGTTGCTGTAATTCAAGGTAGTCATGTAACTATGCTAAAAAACATGTTTAGAACTAATTTGCCTGTATCTCATGCCACAGTCAACCTGAAAATATGTTTGATTTATTGCAGCCACTAGATGCTGCTAGTGATTCACAGGTTTGGAAGCAAAGGTCCCTGATAAAGGCACTTGGGAATTTGACTTAATGGCTTTTCTCCTGTAGTGTTTCAAACAAATTTAACAAGCCTGATGAGGGAAAAGATTTCTGCATTGAATCCAGGTCTTTGAGGATCACTGTTACAGATCTATCTGTGCCTCACACTGTTAAAATTATCAGCATCTAAAATTAAATGTTGCTGCTTCACAAAGGTTTGTTGATGGTTTCTTACAGCAGCATTCTCCAGAGAATGTCTCCCCTGTAATACCTTGTCATGAGCATTAGCTGGTGACTAGCTGCATTCATACAAAAATAATTAGTGTTTTTTTTTTTTAAGAATTTGGGTTCTTAGAGTGCGGTCAGTCCTGGACTAGCAAATGCAAAGAAATTGACAAATTAAAAGAGCCTTTTGCTGGGAATGTAATCTCTTAAGCTGACAGCTTCTGCTTTTCTTCGCACTCCTCACTGCAAAGAGGATGGTGTTTTCTGTCAGTGCCTTAAGAGTGCATAAACTTGTTCCTAGCAAGAGGGAACTCAGGAGGCTCTTCAGAGAGCCCCTGCTAGAGTTACATCAGTGCCTTCTGAGATTGCTTTCTGTGCCAGAACTGCCAGTTCTTCTGCAAGGCTTAGCTGTTGCTGCAGTGGAGAGTCTCACCTTTGCAGACTGTGACATGGTGAATTGATGCTGGAGTGGGGTAGGAGCTTCCCCTTCCTCCTCCCAGATAGCTTTTTCTCATCAAAATATGTTGCTTCTCTTCCTTCCTCTTCTAGGACCTTAGGGTAAGCCAAGTCCCAATTTATTCCTGTTTGAGGGGAAAGTTAAAAAATCAGAAGTCAAAACTAGGAGGCTTTACTCTTCTAACAGGAAAGAAAACACTTTGCTTCTGCAAGCTGTTGTTGTTTTTCCTTACTCTATTGTTTCCTCCTAGTGTGCTGTGACTTCTTTGTTCCCCAGAGAAAACAATCTTTGTGTATGTGGAGAGAGCAGCTTTGATTAATGAAAGCAAACAGCCACTGCTTTGTTATTCTCTGTATGATGCTCTGATATTTACTGTTTTCCAGACATGATTTCTGCAGTGCTGCACTGGGAGGAATCTCTTAAATAGAAGCTGGGAGAGGAGAGATGGGTTGTGGATATTATTAGACTGTGGTGGATTGGATATACATGCTTGATTTCATTGTGCATCATGATCAAAAACATAACTCCAGCAGATTAAAAAGGCAAGTAAGCAAGCAAGGGGAACAGTGTTCTTCCTCTTGGCCTTCCTGTTCTTGCCACTCTTCTCCCACAAGCTGTAGGCATCTTGTTCTGGTTTTTCCATCTGTTTTTTTTTTTCTCTAGCAGCTTTTGTTTCCTAAAGGCTTCACTTGCATTACCTTTCCCTTCCCTGTGTTAGGATCACTGTCTCACAAGCATTGTCACTATGCAGCGACATAACTATGGGGAGAGGGGCACACTTGCTTCCCCCATCAGGTGCATTACTGCATGACTTGAAATACCATGATCTATATGGACTGTTGGGTTTTCCTGGCAGGTCTGAGGAAGAGATATAAATTTATTTCTTACTGTGAGTAAGGGAGTACAACAACAATGGAAAGTGGGTCAAACTGAGTTTGCACCATACATAACTCACCCCAGAGAGCCTTTTGGCTTGTAGCTGTTCCCTGAGTAGTTTTCTCTTTAGTTGGCTGGTAATCTCTCACTTGATGATATTCCTCTACTTCAGCAGCCAAAATCCTGAAGTGTGCAGCTCCATGGTGATGTGCCATGATGGCTGATGGCCCTGGAGGGGCTCCTCAAACTACAGATATGGCTTCTCAGCCAGAGTTGTGGGTAACCTGCCTTAAAGCATTGGCTGTCTGTCTCCATTAAACTCTTATTTGCATCTGAATTGAGGAACGTGGCAAGTGCCTCAACCAATCTCAGGCTCAATTAGAACCTAGAGGCTTACCAGTCAAGTATCTAATATAGGACTGGGGAGAAGGGAATCAAGATTCATGACAGTAGATAGTTTCAAGATGTGGTTGGAGTTTGAAAAGTCCTGTAGTGTAGGAGTATTCCCTGTGACAGGTTATGCTCCTTGGAAATTAAACTGCTGAAGTGGAAAGAATACAGTGGGGAATAAGGATTCTCACTGGGATCTGATGACTTTTGAGTGTCCAAAAGGCTTGTGTCAGTTCTTGGTACTAGAAGTTGATTCAGCTCCCTGTTAGGTTAATTAAGACCTGCAAACAAAAGCCCTCAAATGCCTTTTTATTGCACATAGTTTAGTCTTAGTTCTGTCACATTTAGACTGCAGTAGGAATCCAGGTGTTAATGGCTGTTAGGCTTGTGATTCTGATTTCTCTGAACTTCTGATTTCCCTGGACAACAGGAATGGTACAGATGCATCAATGCATTTTTAAGGTGTTGAGCATGATTTAGCAGTCCCAAACAAGCTGACTCGTGCTGAACTCCAAGTTTGCTTTCTCAGCCTTCTAGCAAACCCTTAGGTTAGATTCACAGCAGTGTTGAGAGCAGTATGCCAAGCTGTTTCCCCTGTGTAGGCTCTCAGCACACTCAGGTGCTTGCTTGTTTCAGGTTACAACTTTTCAAGGGGACACAGTCTGAAAAAGCAAGTACTATTACCAGCTGTAACCATTGCCTTCTCCCCTCTTTGGCTGAAAATAAGTCACACCTCTAATGGCTTGACAAACAAGGGTAGAAGGGAAACAATATTTTTCCTTTGTGTTTACTTTGTGCTCTTTATAGCTCTGACTGCTGTCAGTGTCATTGTTTCCTCTTTATTGTCCAGTAATTTCCTCTCTTGTCCACGTGGGTCTTTCCCACAACAGAGGAGAGAAAAACAAATACAAAAAGTAGGAAAACACTATTGTAAAGCCAAAGAAAGAGGGAGTCTGCCTGTGCTGTGGGCAGGTGGAAGCTCGTAACTCGTTTTCACACATGAAGCAGAGATGAAGGTGATTAGGCCTCTAAACTTTCCAGCATTAGCTCTACTCATGGAAAAAGCAGACTTTCTGGCTAAATTTCATACTGCCCCAGCGATAGCCTTTTGCTGATGGCTTTTCTGTCTCCTAGGACCAGAATGACTGCAGATGTAAACAGCGCTTTAAAGTTCAGTGCACATATTTTCCAATGAGTTTACCCTGTTGGCTGCAATGCTTATTTTCAAAATCCAGATCAGTACTGCTAACTCAAAAACTTTTTCCAAAGTTGCATTCATTTCTGCAATGACCCTGCCAGCTCTTTTGTCAAGGCTTTCTTGAGAAGTACTGGGAACTATTTTTTTTGTGCTGTATGGATGTTCATCAGTTAGCAGGCTGATCCTGAATGAAGCAAACCTTAATTAGATTTTCTTTGCTCTATAATATTCACGAAACAAACCCTTGTTTCTCCTGCCTCTACAAAATCTTCCATCCTTCCTTCCGTCCTTCCTTCTGTCCTTCCCTCCCTCCCGTCTCCATTGGGATCCCCTTCTATTCTTGGTGTCACACAGAGAAACAGGTCTCAGTGTGCTTCTTCCTGCATTTAGTCTTTGTCTGTCTTGTTACTTGTTCTCTGTTTTTGGTGGGGTTTGTTTTGTTTTGGGGGTTTTTTGGGTTGGTTGTTTTTGTGGGGGTTTGGTTTGGTTTGTTGGGTTTTTTTTCCAGCCTCTGTCCAGTATACTTCACATGCAGCTTTCTTTCATGTGAAATCTGTATTTCCCATACAGATGCCTAAAGCTTCTAGAACTAGTGTCCAAGGCTGCAAGGATCCTCCTGTGGCTGCTCAGGCTATCTCAGCCAAAGGCTTCCAGGCTTCCCATGAGGAAGACCTTGGCGGGGCATGTAGGGCATGCTTTCACTTTGACTTCTATAGAGGAGTCCTTGAACAACAGTCCACAGAGGTTGACAGGCTGTTTAATTTTGGAAAAATGTAAAATTTTAGGCAATTGCTGCCCCTGATGTTGCTCTGCAGCTCAGCTCATCTGCTGTACTGAAAGGAAAATGGCTTACCTTTCCCAGCTGGGGAAAATCCGTGCTTCAGACTAGCTCTGGTCAGCAAGTATATTCTCTCTGCCCCTGCCCAAGACTTCACCTGCCTAAGGAAGGCGCCTCTGAGAAGATAGCTTCTGTCTAGGAAGAAGTTTCTTTGTAATGCTGGGTTTATTCTTTTAAAACCTAAAAGCTGAGTAGGACTGGGAGTGGGGGGCAGAGGAGGGCAAGACTCTGGGGACATTTAGAGCAGAGGAGAGAGCTGGGGTTCAAACCTGACTTTGCATTTCCCTCTGAGGGATCCAGATGTCCCCCTGACTCCTTGAGAAGCACTCAGGGCTACTCCATAAAGGTGGAAGCAAAGCTGAAGCTCCCTTTTGTGCAGCATGAGGTTTTGCAGAGGTTTTAAGCAAGCACAGGAAGTCCTAGTGGGTTTGGCTCAAACAACCAAATAATCTCTTTCAGGGTCTATCCAAGCACTTGCATTTTCCACCTACTCCTATTGCTTGTATTCTTTGGCATTTGCAGACCAAGCTGTAAATAAGGTTTGACATAATCTTCCTTCTTTCCACTGTGTGGTTGTTTTGGAGAGTTTGTTTCTTAAACAATCCCTCAATCTCCCTCCATGTTTTTAAAAGATCCTGAGACAGGAGAGAATGGATGGGGTGGAAGTATCCAGCATAATTTGGGATTGTATCTGACTTAAGCTACTTCATTAATCCAGCATTCTTGTCATTATGACACACTTTCTCCTGGACACTCTTCTGGAATTGCTGTGCTTTTAGCAGGCAGGATTTCACTAAGAGCAGCAAAGACACATAGATCAGGCAAGAACTCTGATGGCTGATGCCTTCTGCATTTTGTTAAGTTAGAGAGAGCAAACAAGAAACTCTTTGTTCCTTTGTCTAGACTGGGGAACTAAAATTGGTTTTGTGAAGAAAAATCTTTCCCCTGTTCAGAAAAAGATGTCCACTTGAAATAAGAAAAGAAAAAGATTTTCTAAATTTCATATATTCAGGCCTCCCCACAGGAAAAAAAAGCTCATCTTGTATCAACTTCTTAAAATGTTTGTTCAAGCCCTGTCAGCTCTTTGTACTCAGATTCTTGTTGTGGAACTAGCAGATCCACATTCTGTAAACAGCCTGTGAATACTTTTTAAATAAATTATTACGTTGTCTAAGATAAATCTGTTCCTTTTTGGGAAGTGAGGGGTGTGTGTGTGAGAAAAAGGGCTGCATTTCTACCCAGTGTCTTTCTTGTTTTCAATGGCCAGGAATACTTACAGCCAACAACACACTCTGTGTTCCCCTTCCTTAATTGCCTGAAGCAAAGGGATTCCAGCCATAGTAGGTGCTTGAAATTTTCACCTATTCCTTTTCAATTTAATGAAGAATTTCAGGAATAATTTCTTTATGGTTGGAGTTGTTAAGCATTGGAATGGACTGTCGAGGGAGGTGGTGGAGTCACCATTCTTGGACGTGTTCAAGAAACAGCTGGATGTGGCATTTAGTGCCATGGTTTAGTTGACAAGGTGATTGGTCAAAGGTTGGACTTGATGATCTTAGAGGTCTTTTCTAACCTTAATGACTTTGCAATTCTCTTTGGAAGCTGCAATATTTTGCTTAGCGGGATCAGTTGTGTGAGCCTGCATACTATCCTTGATCTGCAACTGCTGCTGAGGTAAGCATAAAACTGACTGAAGCTACCAGGCTTGCAAGAGATTTATTGATGAGATGAGTAAGTCAAGAGCTACAAATAACTTTTAAGAGCCTGCAAGAAATGAGCCGAAGCATACAGACAAAATGCTGCTCAAAACTATGTGATGTTAAGAATGAAGTTGCTCATGAACATTTCACTTATAGAGCATTAAGAGGCTTATCTCAACAGATCCATCAACAGCCCGGATCATAACCAAATTTCTCTATTCAAATTCTGCACCACACCATTTTCACTGTGAGCAAGCCTTGCGCTGTAACGGTAGCTGTGCGGCCAGCTGGCTGTGACCCGTCAGCTGACCCACCACAGGAAGCAAAGACCATGGTTTTGCTAATGCTTCTTCTTTGCCCACAGCAGCATAAGTGTGAAGCTTCTGGCCCTCATCCTAGTTTGGAAACCAGTGCTTATTTCTCTTGAGTTTACAACAATAAAAAGAATTATTCTTAATTTTTCTTATCTCCACAGATTTACTATTTACTATTGCTACTGGTTGTGCTGGAAAACAAACCTGCAGGATGCAAGATGCAAACCTGGGCAGGTATCATGAAGTCCCAGTGCAGTTTACAGTCAAATTACCACAGAGGAGTGCAGCTGTCAGTTTGGTGTTGGGGAAGTCTATAAAATTACTCTCATCTTGAAGGCTTATAATGTGTTGAAGGGTGCAATAATTTGAATTTTGTAGGACATCTTATAACTGGGTGTTATATCAAAGTGTGTTCAACATACGCACATACCCACCCATTGTTGTGGGGAGATGGGATAAGAAGACTAACACGTGTGCCAGTCTTTCAGGTTTGAGCTCTGTGGTGTTTTGTTTTTCTCTCTTTTTCCAGATGAGCGCTGTCCTCTTTCAATAATTTAATGGTTCTGGGAAATGCAACTTCAAACCAGACCATTAAAATTCATGCGCTAGATCCTACCTTAGCAATCTGCTGGTTTGGGGATTGCTCTTCAGATCATTTAGTCTTAACATGTGCAGCTTTCTAACCAGAGAAAGTACCACATCCACATATATACACAGACACAAACACACACGTTAAAACTAAATTGTTTATTGCATGCTAATGTTACCATAATCAGTGCTGGCAAAGATGACTCTTCTCCATTGAGGTGCAACCAGAAAAACACATTGTGTCTTGGAATTCCTTCAGTCTCAGCCAACTGCTGCCTATTTGAAGGATCCTCAGTCTGGGAACCGATATCAACGTGCTGAACACCAAAATGTTCACTGTAGCCATGTAAACATGGCCAAAATTCAAAACCCAGGTGCACAAAGAATTTGAGTATAGAGGACTTTGTGAGAGATTTTTGTTTGAGATTTAATCCACACACACACCTACTTTCCTTAAATGATCATTACAAGCCTCGGGAAAGGAGTGTTATTGAACAAACTTGGATGCTTGGCTTCTGTCCTCACCACTGCTGTTGCTGGCAGACACACTGAAATGATGCACTGCATTTAAAGAAGGGTGAATCTATCCTCACTGGCATGTAGAGGAAGTTTCCACAGAAGTCATACAAAAGAAAACACTGAGCACAGAAATCCATTCTGCTGTGGCTGTGCAATGTTCATCGAATGGCTTACTCGTGAGAAAATAAATAGTGCCTTATAACACCTTTAAGCTAAGAAAACAGGGCAATGGTTGGGTTTAAAAGGATGAGGTATGGGAACACTCCTTATGGCCAAAAGTGGTCTGTTACAGTCCATCGACACTTGCTGTAGTTGTCATCTTTAGTTTTCTGTGCCTCAGGGTGAGCAATCAGCTATCCTGTAAGCAGAAGAAAGTAAGCATTTACATGCTTGCAGAGATGGTCAATAAAAGCATGAGGCTTTGGAAGTATAAACTTTATGGATGACAGCCACAGACATCAGATCAATACCCTGCCCTGGCCTGGACTCCTGTATTTGTCAGAATGATTGGTGTGAGTCTCTAATGGAGCCCTGAACTGTGCAGTGCAAGGGTACAACAGCACAGAAGGTGGCCAGATATCCACCAGGCTATTTTAATGGTTTTCAAGATGAGAAGTACCCAGCTACTAAAAAGCACAGAACCCAAACTGCCAGTTACAGTGTCACAGTACACATGTAGTGCAGTGTAGAAAACAGGAATCTGTGGAGGATTTAGCATTCTTCTGAAAGTGACTCTTGTACAAGAAGCAATGAAATTTGAATGAAATATCATCCAAAATAACCTTATGAGACTTCCCACTTTAGCAGATTTTAAACTGCCTTGGTTTCTTCTGGAACTCACCTCGGATTCTTGTCTTTCTGGGAGGGTTTCTATTCCATTGTGATCATGTATATCTTGCGGGGCCTCAGCTTCTAGCTGTACATCAGCCTGCATGCTGGGCTTTTCATTCTCCCACTTTGCAAAGCCTTTGTTCTTCCCAGCTTTTCCATGGAATTTGGACTTCATTTTGGGGAAAGTATGGGAACCTGAATCATTCCAACCTGGCTCATGCCAGAGTGGTTCTGTCTGTGTTGCTTGGCTGGTGGTCACCCGCTGCAGCCTCACCGAAATTTTCCGTGAAGAACCAGTGACAAGGGTGATAGCTCTGCCATCAAGGTCCTGGTGTTCTGCAGCAACACTGGGAAATTCAAATACTTCATCTTGGACTGAAAGAGAGCGTGGAATTGTTTGTTTAAGTATTCTGCTTCAAGGTCTTTACAAAAAGGTAACAAGCGTGGGGGAGGGTGGGGAGGTAACCCCTTGTATGAAGCAGTGCTATAATTATCAATATCCACATGCTGCTTGGAAACTGTTTCTGACACTGTGTGCACAGATTTTATTGTCTCACCATCTGCATATTCAGGAGGTAAGGCAGTGCTAGAATTGTGCCCTACGTCTCCTTGCTCCTAAGTGACAAAAAAGGAGAAATACCATCTCATTTCTTTTCGAGTGGGATAGGAGTGCCAGTAAGGAGGATAGTGAGACAGGACACTAAGGCTATCACTGGAGAAAAGGATGTTGTAATCTGAGGAATGAACACAAACCATAGTGCAGCAAAAAGGACAGGTGCTGCTTTGTGTGTTGAGACAAAGGAAAAATTAAAAATGGCAGCAAGGACACTGGCCATTAGAGAGGATTCCAGAAATGGTTTAAAATAGGAGGAAAACTGTTCTCACCTGGAGGCAGAGATGGACTGCTAGGCAGAGACCCATGGTTGCTGCCTACTGAAGTTCCTCTGGAAAATTTCCTGCATGCCAGCACAAGCAGGTCTCTGCATTGCTTGTGACAGTTGGCACCGCAATCTGTAAAAAAAGAAATTATCAAGTCATCAAACAGAAAGCCACAAATATCTGGTAATCCCTCAGGGCTATTAGCAGGCAGATACCAAGAAAGGAGTTTGAAGGAACAAAAAGTTTGACAGAAGGTGTGAAGGGTGTTACAGAAATGGATCATTTGGTGTGAAGGGCATTACACAAAAAAAGGATCATTTCTGTGACAGCCTTTAGTAGAAAAATGGCAGCAGAAGAGAAGAGGAAAGATTATATTTTAATAATAAAATAGTCTCAAGGAAGAGATGTGGAATGATATTATCCTGTGTATGCCCTACATAAAACTTCTGCTCTACTGCATGAGTCCCCCCAAGAGGGGGGGTTATGTATTTGGCTGGCTTTTATTTGACCCAGCAGGGCCCATTATAATGAACAGGTTTGGTTAGAAGACACCAGAGCATCCATACCCTGAATGTCTGGAAGGACTGCTGGAGGTCAGTGTAGACTACTAGGTTAAAACTAGTCTAACTAGCTCAGTAAGCACATAAATGAACTCTGTGGAAGCGTATCATCCACTCAGAAAAGAGTTTTTGAGTACCTGCACTCCAAGCCTCTGCTGGGATTTAAATCACTGTGGATACATCATCACTAGGTACATTTATCTGAAGTGTGGCTGGAGTATGGATCTTATATGCAAGAACGGGCTGAAGGGTGGAGGATGTGCCCCAAACACAGTCTTGCTCTCCTCTGTCTCCTCTGTATCCTTTAGATACACTCAAAAGTTCCCATCTCCCTTATTTCTGTGTTGCTACTCCATAGCCCAACATTTTGTTCTAGGTGAACAGGGGCTGCATTGATGACTCTGCTGTAGGAACCACTCTGCTCAGGGCAGCAGTGCTGGCATGATGGGTGAGAGTTTGGTGGTTTCTGCCAACACCTTGTTCATATGACTAATGCTGCAGTCCATGTCCAGCTCTGGCTTTCTCTGCCTCAGAGGTAACACACTCTCTCAGATACACTAAAGACCTATCTTGAAGTGCAGGACTCCTTCTATCACTTCCAGACCATGCAGTCTAGTTTTTATCTCATTGCTCACAGTGCTGGGGTAAGCAGCAGGCCTGAAAGGAGGAAATCCCTCCCTCCCACTGCTGTGCTCAAACAGAGGATGACAGCTCTGTGCTCAAAGGCAGAGCTCACCCCTAATGGCTATCACACCGAAGTGATGCTGGAACACAGAGCAGCTGGTAGCTTCTGCAACAAAAGGCAGGCACCTTCACACTTGTTGACCACTGCAGGATCTGATTGAGCAGCTCTTCTCTCTTACTCTCATGCTTCATTGCCTGTAACTTTGACTTTACAGAACCACTTTTGCTCAGTCTCCACTGGGCCACTGCTACAGGCAGTGATGCAGAAGCTCAACTTTCAGATCTCAGATTGAGTTTACAGGTTATTGTGACCAAACTTTACCTTCCTTTCCTCATCCTACCAGTAAAACTATAAACTGCAACTAGCCCTTTCAAAGCTTCTAAGATGAAAGTAATCAGAAATATCTGAATTACACATGTTGATTTAGCTATGGACATTTTCCCCAGCCCAATCTGAGGAAGAGAGGTTTGTAGCTGGAGTGAGACAAGAGAATGGTGTATCCTGAAAAAAAATTACTGTGAATTCTTTATCCTTCTCCTTGGAGTCTGCGTAAGACTAAGTGAAAAGAGTAAAAATGTGAATCTTTCCCTCTGAATAACTGTGAAGCAGCTATAGCTATGAAAATCAACAGTGCCCTTCAGCCAGAGTTGGGCTGCTTGAGAAATAAATAGGTCCAGGATTTTAAAGCCAATGAGGACCACTATAATGCCCTTTTTGGTCTGACCTGCTTAATATGGTACAAGTACTGCACAAGAATTTAAGTATTTTATGAAGGCAAAAGAGAGGGATGTAATAGCTCTAGCATTTTTTATAAGTTGAATGTCTGAAGAAGACCTTGCAATGAGATCTGCCAGGCAGTCTAGGAATTAAATATTTTTCTATTTCTAGCCCAGCCACTATTAAATTGCATGTAGGCTTCACTGCAGACACATGGATGTCCATGACAAACTGTGGCCAGCAGACTTTTTCCTGACCTGAGACTTGGGGGATATATTTCATGATGTCTCAGTGTTAGGATAAGAACTTTACTTTCTTTCCACTTTACAAGGTCTTTACTGGTAGAAAGTGGCAGCTCATGGAGTCAGGGGCTGCTTTGGACCTTTATCTCACAGAATCTGTGCATTCCTACTGGGTGGTGCATTGAAACTTCATAGTGTACCAGCAGTCACTGGTCATGGACAATACCAAATGTGGATGCAAGATATGTTTGAACATGCCATTTTAGTTAAAGGTATGGTTGACTGACTTGTACTACAACCCACCACCCGTAGCTTGAAAAAATTCCTTGTGATATTTGTTTACCTTTGCATTTGTAGCCTTGTTTGATTATACCCCAGAGCTGCAAAGAAAGACAATAGAACGTCAAGGAATCAGAAAAGAAAGCTGGAAGGAAAACAAGGTCACAATGAGGAAGTACCAATGGCTACAAAAGCACAAACAGGATACAACTGCTCTTAACACCCTTCCTGTCAGGCAGACCTCCCCCTCTAGTTCTGATAAGACTTGTGTGGCTTCTCCTTTACTTCTGCTACTTACTTGTAGTAATGGGACTAGCAGAAAAGGAGAGACAGAGATGACTTTTGTTTCCAGGAATTGGTTAAAATGTGGTATCATATCAAGCTTAGTGAAAACAGCAGAGCACATTCTGCTTCTAGGCTCCCTTAATGTTATCTGCAGGAGAATTTCCTGTGTACATCCATTCTCCAGATACATCACTGACCCATACCATTCAAACACAGCAGAAGAAAACACCACTGGGGGAAAAACTAGGTTCTTGGTTCCCATACTGGTTCCCCAGCACACCTAGCCATAGCAATCTGATTTGTGCACCTGCCTTTTCAAACTTAAAAAACTCCCAACCCAAACAGATGAAGAATAAAAAGGGCAGAAAAGCCATTAAATTCCATCTTTGCCTTCCCTCAGAAGCAATCTTGTCAGCACACATTTGCAACTACCAAATGCTAAACATCCAAGGGCCAGTGTGTGTGGTCCCACTTTGAGAAGCTTTCACTGCCACATGAGCAGGATTACTTGGAAATAGGGAAACTCTCTAGCAAATTGTTTTCTATGTATTCAGAAGTGCTGTATCTACAGCCACAGCATTATAAAAACAAGCATTTCCACTCTTGAGAGGCAGTGAGAGGAAGGGGCAGTTTTTTCTAACTCTAGCATAAAAGGAAAAAAACTGAGGACTCTGGTGTTTATTTTTCCTGAACTCATTCACCAGAGAGGGTGAACACTTTCAGGCAACTGAAACTGTGTGCGGCTCCTCACCAGATTTATAAGTATCCATGCACAGAGAGCAGGGAGTGAATATGGTCATTAAAGAAAGGTTCAAAAGGAAGAAATAAAGATCATTCAGAATACAAAGGAAAGAGTAAAATAAACATAATCAAAAGATTATGGTTGAAATAAAAACCACCCCACACACTGGACAAAAGAAATAGCAAGCAAAAATGGGGCTCTGGAGAGAGCAAAAATGGATTAGACAAGGTAGAAGAATGGCGAACAAAAGAACAGAAAGGACAACAGTGGAAACTGGGTCCAGAGAAGGCCTGTGACTTATTATTCTCTTGCTAATGCCATATTTGTGCACAGTTGAACGCAGTGAACGCAGTTGCTGTGAAAACAAAGTGACAGGGGAGCACCCCAGTCCCTCTTGAAAGAGCAGAGATGACCTGTTTTCCCAGATCTCTTTTACAGGGTCACTATAAAAGACATGGATTGATACTTATTTCATTTAAGCTCTAATCTGTTCCCACTGAAGACCTCTCTCCTCACTCCTCACCTTCTTATCTCTGTACCTTCCTCCCACTCAAATTTGGCACCACTGTTGTGGTTACACACTGAAGTAGAAGCTTAGCTGAAGTGTCATGTCATGAATTCTGACCTAAAGCTTTGGATGTGTCTGACACAGCTTTGCTGCAAAGCTGGCTTGAGCCAGCTCCAAGGTAAGAGGATCTGTGCAAATTCAGATTGTGAAGCTTAGCAGGACAGCCGGTCACCTACCCTGCCACGTGGTGCAACTCAAGCTTTGGGACGGAACTGTGACTGGCCATGGGCATATCAACTTTGTGCTGCTTAATGGCATTAGGTCTCAGCTTGACCTTCAAAGTTTATAACGTTCTAATAACTGTATGCATTGCACTGTCATGTCAATTCATCCTGTTGCATGGCCAGTGCACATTATTTTGACTGTGAATCAGTGCATCAGTTTGAAATTAGGTTTCCACCCGTGGATGAGTAGCCCTGAAATGCAGAACAAATATGCAGCAGATTCTGTAGTTGGTTCCTGTCCTATCAGTCCAACTCATTCACAGAACAATGCCAATGGCTTCAGTGAGCTGACAGGAAAAATGACCTTATTTCCATTTCCTGTACAACCCCTTACTCATTTGTATTCCTGCACTGGATGTAATCAGGGAGATGTGAAAAATCTAACAATGGCCAATTAGAAAATTGATGCAGAAGAAAAATATCTGCAGGAGAGGACGTTTCAGGGCAGTCCTTGGGCCTTGCTTTGCTGTGGAAGCCTTCCAAACACGCACCGAGTGTCACGAACACAATGACATCTTCCTAAGGCAGCCTGGAACAATAGGCTCAGGCAGGTGGCTGACCCTGCCCCACGGGTCTGCTGGAGCTGTCAGCTGGAGACCCACCAGCACACTCCTACGTCAGCACTGACCATGTCACTGCCAGAGCGTCTGCAGCTCTAGCGGAAATAGGCAGAATTCCTTCTTCCCTGTGGCATTAATCAGCGGCAGCGGTTGCGATAGGGGCGTCAAGCATCTGAACAAAACCGACACATTACAAAAGAAGTGAATGGGAAATGGGAGCATGGGCTAGAGCAGGAGCACCAGAGCAGGTCTGAAATGAGGCACATTTTTGTGCTTTGCAGTGCTACTGTTGTTACTTTCAACCAAGAAGAAATATCGTTTCGTGGAAAAGATAATGGACTAAAGTTACCACCAAGTGCTCTCCTGTTCTGGAGAGCAGGGACAGGGTCTGAGTTTACAGCCACAGTTATGTGAGCCACACACAAGCAGAGGACATGGCCCTCTGCCCTTACTGCTTTAGCTGTCTAAATGTGGACATTTGATTTCAGCCAAGTGTGTCCATTAAAGTAACTTCCATATCACAGTAATTCTTTACTACATTTGGTTTGAAGTGGAAACCTCAGAGAAGGTTTACAAGCAATACAAATGTCCACAAAACGAAGTCTTTCCCAGATATGTAGAGAGCACTCTAATAAGTGACATCTGGTAAGTTATGGCTGAGAGAAAAAGCGAATTTAAAAAAACACCTCCAACTAATAAATTCTAAAAGTTCTTATCATACAGAACTGCTGGAAGCACTTTTGATTTATTTACCAAATTAAAAGATCTGTTAATTCAATAGAGGGAAAATTAGGGCTGTTACAGCCATTCAGAGAATTATGAACATATCTATGTTGCCATGTGCAATTTTCTGAGAAAAAACAGCTTTTGCCTCATCTACATCCTCTGCTCCAGACATCTATTTTCCCTTGAGCTTGTTCCCATGGGAAATCAAGCCAAATTAAAGAACTTAAGATAAACCAAGTAAGACCATTCATATAGTCTCTAACATCCTTTAGCTAACTTAATTCCCAACCCCCCCCCCCCGCCCCCCAACAGAAATTCATACAAATGGCAGTTTTCAGAAACCACTAAATCAAAACTAGATAACACAGCTACAACATGAGTAAATGTTTTGTGCTTCTGAATGCCATAAGATATTATCTGGCCAAGAGACTTTAGCAATGTATGGAGCCAGTTCCATCCCATGTACATTAAAGGCTAAAAGTTGTTTTTAAGATATGCTGTTATTAAAATCATACTTACAAATCCTGCACAGTGCTCGCAAAAAGTTGGTTTAAGATAGGTCATTTCCTGAAAGTTGTGAATAAACCCTGGCCCCATTTTACACTGAAACTGTGATTTAGCTCTCAGAAAGTAAGCCATCATTTCTTCTTTGCTTATAAGACCATCTCTGTAAGGGAAATAAAAAGTAGAGTAGATCTGTCACTGCTCATGGCACTGAAAAATTTAGGATTTTCTCATTGCAGAAAGCATGCAGCACACAAAGCACATCCTTTGAAAGAGCTGCAACAGTCCTGGAAGAGAAAAACCCTTACAGCCTTTGTGGTTCTTATCTTTCTTTAAACAATAACACTGAACCTTGTTTTCTCACCTGTTAGTGATATGAGAGCACAGACCAGGCCACTAAATGGAGAAACTTGACTTACTGCTCACACAGAACAAGTGGTTGTGCCTCTGGCTGGCCACCAGCCTTCACAGTCAAAGAGATTCTGGACAACAAGAATTATCAAGCCAAACTGACTAGGAAATGGATGTTATATATACCTTCTAGGGTATTTGTTACCCCCTCTCTGCTACATGCACTCATTTCCCATGTGCTGTACAGAGCTTATTTGTTTCATCAGTCTGATGCCTGGTCTGGATAGAGCATCTCCACTGTAGTTTCACAGTACTGTAGGATTTTGACTCCAGCAGGAATTTGTCATTAAGCTATTACATAAATGATTTTTAAATTACCAGATAAAGCAGGACTCCAACCTAGGACTTAAAGAACTGACTAGAGTATAAGAATTTAAATGATAACAGAATTCGGTTTTCAGTAATCTTGTCAGACACATGAAACTTGGGAGGCGCTGTTTCTTCAATATTTGTATTTTCTGAATTTTTAAATTGAGGAAAAGGGGAAAAAAAACACCACAAAGAGATCTCCAAGCTTACTGGTCTTTGTCCAGCACACAGAAAGAGTCCAAGAAGGGGAAGTTGGCAGCTATACTTTCAAAGTCTTCCTGAGATATATAACCATCATGGTCGTGATCGTAGTTCCTAAAGACAGACTGCGGGGAAAAAAAGATATTATTGTACTATTATCTAGCTTATACCAGTCTATACCAGCCTCTTCAACATTATAATTACATGTAAACTAATGTTTTATTCAGCTATTCAGATGCTCTGTTGCATCTGTTTTGTTCCTTTAATTTTTGCTTAGTATTTCAATATGCATATTATCGGACTCTACAGGAAAATGGCTGATTTTTAAAGAAAACTTGACATTAGCACTTATCTAGTGATGATCCTCCACACATCTTCACACATAATTATGCTTGCTTTACTTTTCTTCTTTGATAGAAATATTACTAAAATTCTGCCCCAGGTGATATTCCCTTTGCTTCATTAAGTATACTTTTTAATCATGAAGAAAAAAAACAAACAAAACAAAACAAAACAAAAAAACCAACCAACCAACAAACAAACAAACAAAAAACAAAAACAAAACCAAAAACCCAGCAGATTTCCCATGAGTACTTCAGGCGGTTTTGGCTTTATTTTTCTTTTAGGTGGGCACATCTACTTTGCCACAGTACTGCTTCAATCTAATTTGTTTACTAATATTTTGACACCCCAGTCATGAGCAATTTGTGTCCAACAAACGTTCTCTTCCATCAACCCACCCCAATCCACCACTAAGTAAAAACTGACATGGGATCAAATTTACAGGTCACATACAGTGATGGGTGCCCTCCTTAGCTGCTAAGGAGTCACTGTATTCTGTCTTCCTGTTTGCAGAGATGTGCAAGTGGTGTTAAAGCTACGTGCGATGCTGATGGGAAAAACATGAGTGTCAAAGCCACCATGACTGAGAGGCTTATAGTGAGGTAGACTCCTCCATTAGATTAAAATAAAGACATTACATGAATATACTGAGACCCCTGAAAGGCATCTGCAGTGTCCTTGTTTTAACAAGAACCTGATGAAACGCATTTCCATGAAATGACTGTAACCAATGACTGGCAGACCTCAAAAAAACATCATAAAGAAGGAATGAAAACACAAACCCAAGTAGTATTCAACACTTTTTGTAATAAAAACAATGGCTAAAAGCACAACTCAAAGCAGCAAGTAAACAACAAATGCTGGCAAAATGAAAACAGTTGTACACAGCGGTGTGAGCCTTTTACTAAACTATATCCATAAAAGCCCCAAACCATGTTTTAATCCTGTCAAACTCTAGATCACATGTCCTAAACCAGGCCAAAATTGTGGAATGGGAAACTGCAACTCCCTTAACTATAGGAACAAACACAAACTCCCATCCAGCACATTCTGGAAAGATTAAGGAATTGTGACAGACTTCCTATTTAACAAGCTATCAGAGAGGTTTGGATGTGGAGTCATTTTTATCAACACATATGGCACTGACCATAAGCAAAAGCAATTCAGGAACATCATGTGCATTTCTGACATCCCACATTAGAAGAAAAATGAAACTTTTTTTTAAAAAGGGCATGTACAAAAAGTAAACTATAAGATATATTTGAAGTTTAGGTGAGAGAACTGAAGAGTTTTTTTAGGTTATCTTAATAACATAAACCCAATTAGTGATCTGTAACACAGACAAAGTCAGAATTTAATAGTTCCTCACAGAGATACTTCTTAATTTGTAGAAAGCAGAAAGAAAAGTTCAGTCTCTCCAAAGGAATCTGGAGGTGTTTAGCTTTGTTTACATTAACGAGCACAACACATCACCTTCTAAACTGGAGCTAGAAGATTCCAGCTCTAATTCTGCATGATCTTGTGTCCACATTTTTAAAGTGACACCAAGACAATGCTATCTTTACCATACATAACATGCTCTGGACAATAAACTAACATCAAGTTGAAAACCAGAAATAGAGTTTCCAGAAAAGTTCATTTGACCTAATGTATGAGACCTTGTTTCTGAGTTGCTTTCTTTTCAGCTGTTACCAGACATGAACTGTGTGGCTAGAGCTGCAAAAACCAAACTTTGACCTCTGAATTTATATTTGATAGACAAAGCTATTAAACAGCAGCCAGGTTTTGGATGCTTCTGAAAGTCTGCTCCTTTGCACCCAGAAACCTGTTTACTAATCCTATTGCTAATTGCAGGAATAAAATAAATATTTATGAACGTATCAGTAATGGCACAAATTTGTTATGGTATGTCTGAAATTCACCCCAACCACAACAATCTCATTATAAGCTTGAAATTAATTATAATGATGAAAATATTAAATCCACCATTCTCTTAGACCAGTGTAATGGTCCGAATACTTACATCCACCAGTTTTCGTATGTGCTTGTTGATGACTGTGGGGTCAGGTTTAGGTATGACTCCAGATGCCCACTCCAGTGGCACTACTGGCTTGTTGGGGGTGGTTGGGGAGGTAGGCTGCTGAGAGATGGATCAGAACACAAGGACTTTCAAATCTGAATTAAGAAGTTGAATTTCCTGCGAAAAGCAGCTCAAAATGTCAGAGCTACAACTACAAACTACTGGAGTACTTGTGCTGTAAAAATGTGCTTAGCAAAACATCAGGCAAGGTTTTAAAGGGCTGCTAACAGCTTCAGTGAGGCTCTCTGTGGCACCTCGCAGCTACACTGCCACCACCCAGGGAGCTCAGAGGCAAACCCAAGAAGTCTTTCCTCAATGACATGGCTCAACAGCAATGAGACTTGAAGGAAGAGGAAAGGAAGGAAGGAGGGTCTGTAGGGTTTGTGAACACAGTGGGCATCAGAAATAGGTAAGCCCGGAAACCCGCTTTACTCCTCAGTGAAACCTCTGAGGAGATCACCACAGTCCGGCCCCAACTCCCTACTGGAGGGACCACACCCAGAAGCCACGCAAGGGACCGCCACAACCTGAATAAATTCATGCTCCTGCTCTGCGTGGCACCAGCAAAACATCAGGATGCAGAAGCAGGGCAGAATTGTGCTCAGCAATCCTGCTGGTCTCTGGCTGAGATGTGCCAGGATGCACAGCTCAATTCATATAGGCAGCTTGAGTAGAAAGGCTCTAACCTTTGACTTGTTCGGCAGATAACACCAGCCAGACTATTTTATTTTAAAAATGTCTTGGTCTTGACAAAACTGTAGCTGACAGCTCACTAGATGCACAGACTTCACAACCTGACTGTCTGCACACCACTACAGTACTTTGGGAGTAGCTCTGGAATGCAGCTCAGATTCTTCAAGTAGAAAATATAGGACAAACCTGAATACATTTTCAGGTAAGGATTCAAAAATAGCCAGTTAGTATGAAAAACACTGCAAGACAAACTGGCCTTTCCCTGCATCTGCCACTGGACATCTAGCAGATGAAGCTCTGTCAAGCAGAAAAAATTCAGTGTGTTTTGGATCAGAAGGGAGAGGGTCCATAGTCTCAGAAGGTCCCTGTGTTAGCTGATGAGCAAAGAATCTGGGTCTCATTTGTATTGCTCTGAATTGGTGTTACTTAAAAGGGAGAAAATTAAGACATGTAAAGATATTAAACGGATCATTGTGTATAACAATGGTATTGCAGACTTTGACATCCAGATGAGAAATGGTCACAGGTTCATATTTTACTGTGTTTAGTTGGAAAAGAAAAAATTACTTGTTAGTGGATTGCTTTATTAATTTGGCTTTTCCTTTTTCAAGTGTTAGAACAGCTTTTATCAATTGATAGATTTTGACCCATACAAATGTGCACAAGTAAGTTTGGGGGGAAAACATCCCTTTATCAACAAAATTCAATTTTCATAAGAAAATTCCTAAGAGGTACAGTGAACCTGAACATCCAGATCTGCCAAAAGCACTGACTCAAAGCATTTGTATTAAAAGTCTCAGTGTGGTGCTAGACTACCAAGACCTCTCAGGGAGCTTTTAACCTCTGCTGGTTTGAGTGCACAGTGGCAGAAAGAGACTGAATCCTCTGGAGCCTTCCTCTTCCCTTCTGGGCTATTTCATTTGAAGCCTCATTCAATTTTTATGGTTTTTTTTTTGACAAGTTGCAATGAAATCCTCATGTTACTGACCACTAGTCAAAGGGAAATATTTGTTCTTCTGTTGCACTCATAGACTCAAATGGACAAGTGTGATTTTATTTATGTATTTGAAATGAATCCTGTGAGAAAAGGTGCTAACTGGTTGTCCAGAGACTACCAAGCTGAATTTATTAAATGTCCCAGAACACTATCTGGCCATGCAGTTTGTGATTCAGACTGTATCTCCCATTTATTTCACCAGCATAGGGACCATAGTATTGTAGACTGAGAAAGCATTTTCAGATGTTTGCAAACATCTATGTATTTTGGCATTGAAGTAAATTCTACTGAAAACCAAAAAAATTACCTAAGTGCATCATCAGTGGCATAATTGCACCAGGCAGAGCTGTCCTCTAGATAATTGCTGTATTAGTAAAAACTCCCAACAAGATCACTAATGGGTGTAGAAAAGCAGGATACTGTGACAAGGAGGTGCTATACTACAGCTGGTGGTCACTGCTCAGTGTTTTTTTAGGCTGATATACTGACTGAAGGGTCTCCTCCCAGTTTTAGCAGAAAGAAAGTCTTGCTCAAGTCCCTGTTGACAGCAGACTCATATGCTGACAGATCAGCTCCACTTTTGCCTCGAAAATGATTGCAGCAGCATGAGGCATTTCCTCCATAGTGCACCTGCATGGGAGTGGTACCCATATAACAATAAATCAAGGAGCAGCTGGAATGACATAACTATGCTGTCACGTTGCCATTGACAAATTTTTCCACATACAAAAGCCCTACAGATTCTTTCTCCTGTAACAGAGCCTGTGTGCTTTGGCACTCCATCAAAGAGAAGTAAGCTTCAAATAGCCCGGCTTCTGTCGATTCAGCTGCAGCTTTTTACCCATCAGGGTGCTGCAATGGCTCAATGTCACTGGCTATTCATTGATCCTTATGCAGAAGTCTCCCACAACTGCTGGGCCTGTTAAAGTTCACAGCATTGTTTATATTGCTTTTGTCCTGCTTAAAGCTCAGGCTGGAGGTCAAAGCAGCAATGTGATAATTTTCTTCATTTACAGTAGTGGTCCATTAGCCCTTTGACAGCACAGGGCTGTAATGTTTCAACTTTGCTGGCAGTAAGGAGAGCATGAGGGACCCAGAAGGACTTAAATAAACAACTGTTGTGGTCAAATCATATCCAACAAGGACTGGAGACTCAGTATTGACATTTCAAATGTTCAAGCTGAGCTAGTGTTGATTGTGGAAATGTTCATTAGTTTCCTTATCATTGCTCATAACACATCATTGTGAGTACACACACATAGTCCTCAAACTCCAAGAGTGATTAACAATTTTAAATCCCAGAGAAGCCTTATACTTGGAAATTAAAGGGTTCTGCTTCCTTGCTTGCTTTTAAGAATGCTTCAAAACCTTAAAAAGCACTGACTGGGATGCATAATCTCAGACTCCTGGACCCTGTTCTCACCCCCTGTGAAGCATTTCCAGCCACTCTCATCTTCTGCTGCTGTCAGACTTGAGAGGGCTCATTCTGAGAGCATACAGGCTGGATATGAAAGGTAATAAGAATGTTAATACACTGAAGAAATGCTCAAAGGAAAGTGGGGTCCCCAACCTTTGGCAGCAGAAGAAAGTGAATAATTAATACTTGAAGTGAAATTCAACTATTAATTATGAGGTTTATCTGTATCCTTTGACTTTCAAAAATAAAGGAAAATGCATGAATGCAGCATTATCTTTAGATGCACATAACCAAATAAAGACTAATATCTGTTCTATTCTGTTTAAATATTGCTTGAGAGCCCAAGATGCAGCCAATTATACCTAAGCAAACAGTTCTAAAATACTACAGTAATTATTTGCCTTGCCTTAAACAAACCTTTTAACTCAGTGTTGTTTTATGTAACTGCACCAGCCTCCAGAAAATCAGCTAAGGGTCACACAATAAATAATTGATATAAACTTATAAAGGATTATATATTTAAAGCAGAACTTTGTTTTCCAGGACTTTCAGAGGTTTTGTTGAAAAATAATTAACAGTGACATCTGGCATGTTCCGCTATTTATTTCTCCCAATATGCACTAAAACCTAGAAATAGTTCCTGTGTTTTCTACACAAACATAACACTAAAAAGCTTTATATACATATGAATAAGGAAACACATTCAAGCTGTCATTAAAAAATTTAATCAAATGCATGTAAGCAACATGCCAAAATGCAGTAAAAGATGACGTACAGATTTGGAGTTCCTTGGCTCCAGCACCAGCGAGAGCTTGTAGATATCATCCTCAGTGTGGTAGAGGTCCAGGGACAGCTATATGTAAGAAAGAATGGAAAACAGTAATATTTACTAGACTGGCTTGGATATGACAGGCTTGTAAGCTAAGGTATATCTCCCACTGAATGTAAACACAACGCTTTGCTACTCTGAGTTTAGGAGACATGCCAAATCCACGTTCAGTTGCTGGGGAAGTGGATTTCCCCAGAGTGAACACAACCCAGGCTGGTGAAGAACACTCTGCTGCTCACATCAGGCACTGCACTTGAGGGCTGGCACAACCCTCACGGGTGAGGGGAGCTGACCCCACGGGTGAGAGGGGCTGCAGGCTTACCTCATGCACAGAGGGACATGGGCCCCGAAGACCACCCCTACACAAACCACTTTCTTCTAGCAGCTCAATGCTCATGAGAGATCTCAGAGAAACAACCTGCTGACTGCAAAAACTTCAGGACAGTAGTTGTAGAGGGGCTAGGCTGGCAGGATTTCAGATTTTATTCTGGTCAAATTTTGCTCCTCAAGAAGCATAACAGTAGTGCAGCTCTTCTACAAAGATCAGCCCGTGCAGCAAATGCCTCTCTGGAAAGCCCTGGGCAGAGAGAGGCCTGGGAGAAACAGGCTGGGTTTGCCACTGCTGTTGATGCAGAGAAGTGCTCCATTGAGAGCAGTCCCAGTTTAGCCCAGCTTGGGCTGCTCCTGGTCACCTCTCAGCAAGTCAGGCAAATTGCCTTCCAGCTGTTCAAGATAAGTGAAAGATTTTTCTATCATGTTCTCATTCTTTTCCCTGGAGGATTTATTGAGAAAAAAAAAAGAAGGTACATAAATATATTTAAAGTAGGATGAATGAGTTTTTACTTTGGCAGCTGGGGTCTTGCACTGATCAATGTCTGCAGTGAAATCTTCCTCTTTTGAAGTGATGAAGGGGAAAGGTAATTGACACTGTAGCTAATGTTTTGCAATGAGAGGAAACAAACATAGCTTGTTTCCTGTGATCATGTTCCTGCATTAACTGGCTTTGAAGAATTGACACGATTTGAAGTTATCATCCACCTTGCAAATCCCCAGTTAAGCCAAGATTGAGTTAAAAGGATGTTTTGCTGCTCCTGAGCAGACAGATAGAATTACTACTGACTAAATGACTGTGACAGAAGGTTATTTTTAGAGAATCTGAAATGCCAAGTAAGTAGCAAGCAGGAGCAGTGGCACCTACTGCAGAACCACCTCTAGGAACCACCCTCTTTTAGGCACAATTTTGTGTGATGAGTAAGACACAAGCTGTGCCCTTTCCCAAGATAGGTTCCCAAAGCAAACACATGGCTTTATAGAAGTCTGGAGATCACATTATTCATTTTGTCTAGCTGAAACATTGCTAATTTTTGCACTTTGTAATTAAAGGCACACTGAAAGGCTATGCATCCTGCAGGTTCATTTACCCAGCCAGCATGCTGCTGTCACAGGGTTAGGTAAGGGCCTGTCCTAAAGACAAAATTGAACCAGTAAGTTCTGTAATAAATATTCTTCATGTGGTGAGATGTTCAGTGACTGTATTCTGAGGTTCCTTGGTGGCATGAAATAAGCAGCACTCAGGTGGAGCACATAATGTTATCAAGTCAGACTGGGAGTGAACATTGGTAGTTGAAAAGGTGCTTTTTGGTTCCTGTGAAAGAGCACAGTTTTCTCAGCAGGCCAGATGAGCTGGGTGTGGATTTGGGAGTGGAAATGTATTAGTACTTATTGAGCAAGCTTGTATCTCTCCCTCCCTGAATTAAATGACCTTATCTTAAGCAGTGGATATTACTTCATTAGGCAGAATGTATAAGCACACAGTGGACAAGGTCTAGTTCAGAAGTTTCATACATTAGCACAAAAATTACAAGCATGATGATTATGCAGTTATGTAAGCCTTAATTTTGTATTTTATTTACAATTTTGTTCTGACAAATAAAGTATAGTAAGAATTTTCCTAGAATAAGCTTTACAGTGAGTGGCAGTTTCTATTCTAGTTTGACAATCATTGCTGTCCTATTTTTTTTCTGAGCAATTTGGAGGGACATTGAGAAAGATAGGGGAGTGATCAGAAACACTTTACTTTTTTTTTCCTAAGTGGAACTTACTGAACACAAGTTAGGGAGGATGACTTAAAATTTGATTGTTTAGGTAGTTCTCATTCTCTTCACCAGACTGTACAAATGCCTGGGACTTTCCAGTCATTTGCATATAGTCTCAGAACAGGTTAGATAAATAGATACTGAGACATAAAAATAGCAGGGGAAAAATGGTGGCACCGAATAAGTTTTAACACAGTTCTTATAAACACACTGTGGTCTTGCTGAGAAACTGAGATCCACTTCCAATCCACAGAAACATGTGGATGAAACATGTACCCACAGGTTTTTATTCACACTGGAAAAAAAACCCAACAAAGCAGTGTGGAAATACTGCACAGCAGGTAAGGTTAAGTATCCTTACCAAATATAATTTTTCTAAAGGCAAAACTGTCATTAAACCTGTTTTTCCTTCTGCTGCATTGCCAAGCTTGTGTTTAGGTCCTCTTTCACTACATCTTAGCTCCACATTTTGGATTCCAGGGAGCAGTACAGAGCCAGGTACAAGGTTCGGTGAAGGTGGAGCAAGTGTGGCCAGCAAGTCAGGAAAAGATGAATAATCACAGACTAGAAGCAATCATGCACTGAGAAGTGAGTCTATCTTCATGTAATGTACTCTGGCTCACTGGCAGCTGAATTGTAACACGTTTTCTTCGCTTGCCCATGTAACTCAGACTCCTTTACACAGCCCAAGGCTAGACTTGCATCCCCCTCAGCTTTCATAGTCTCCTGTGCCAGTAAACCTGGCATGTGTCCCTGCTGTCCATACACCAAAACTTTCCCATGTTTGTGGCATGCTAACTTCCATGCAAAATGCTGGCTTCTTTCAGCTGCTTGCTCAAAGCTAAAATTCCATGAGCTAGAAGCTGACTTTTTATGCTTACAAAAAGATGAGGTGGGGTGGAGGGGTGTGGGGATGGGGGAAAGCAGACTTCTAAGTTTGCATGCAGACATTTAAGGCATGAGAAGAACAGCTTTCCAAACTGTTGACCACTCAGTAGCTACCACTGAAACCAAGAGTCCTCTTGTTCCCCATGAACCCTTTTGGTCAATACTCAAAATAGCATCTTTAAAATGCCTGTAAGCCCCTTGAGGAACTGGCCTGAAGTTCACTACCGACCTCTCACCCAAGCATTTAACCCAAGCTCTTACTTCATAGCTCTTATCAAAGTCTCCCCAAACATCACAATTTCCAAGCCATTTGGAAGGAATCATCTCTCTTGGAGCAAATAGGACTCTTCCCCGAGGAAGAAGAAAACCAGGCCAAATGCCCACATGCCCATGAAATGCCCATTTTATCTTTTTGTGCAAGTTGTTGGAGTAGCAAACCAGTACCCAGCGATTTACTTGGCAAGCAAGCACAGGCCAGGCACTTGCTGAGTGTGGTGTAAAAGGCAACACTGCAAGGGAGGGAGGCCAGGCAGGAGAATTACACATTGCTTATCAGGACAAGAGACCAACTAAAAGCTTGCCCAGATAAAAGCTGCTCAATGGCAAAACAGCAGAAGGGAAGAAACAGTTGGGTCAGCCAATTTACACACAACTGGAAAGCATTCTACACATTTATATTAATTTACTAGATTTGAAAGGGAGTTTCTCTAAATAAGATAGAGATGGAAAAATTTTTTACAGTTGACATTAGAGAGATAAGACCTAGCAATAAAGGAATTGTTAATTCTTCACACTCTGAAAACTGAAGATGATGTAGGCAGCAGGGGAGGCTAAATCTGCTAAAAGACCATTTGCACATGGCAAGGTCAACTGTTTTTAGTTGCCAGTTCTTGTCAGCTTTGGGTTGCAACCCTTTTCTTGTCCTCTTTCTCTGAACCCAGGCAATGATTTAAAATTTTCTTTTCAAGAAAAAGATAGACAGAAACATTTAATCTACAATATAGGTCTATTATTTCTATTTAAAACACTAGTGTAAAAAAGAAGTATTGTATTCATATACACAGATAAGGACAAAATCTACATACAGGAAGAAAAATTAGAATATTCATATTATGGTATGTATCAAAATTCTGGTCCAGGAACTTTTCATAGAAGTTTGTAATTTTATCCCGTTCCAGAAGTCACCATTTTAAATCAATACTCCCCCACAAATGTACTTGATCCACAACTACACTTCCAGTGACTGATGTGAAAACAGAATTACCCTGGAAAGGTTTTAGGTTACCTACACCTGTCTACTTTATTTATAACCCCTGATCAGGTCTAGAATCAACACTGCAGAATGCAACTTCATTTTTTACCATCAGGTTGGCTCAACTGTAACAAAGTCAGCAGAGTTATATTATGAATGAATGCATCAGAGTATCATAAGTGAGAAAGTACCCATCATGTACTCAATTACCTCTCCTAGTAAATGTAATACACTGAAAGAAATACAAAAATACAAAAAAAAATCCCTGCCATTTTGCTGAAAATACAGAAAACAAGGAAAAAAATTAAACACTGAAAACCAGATAAGCTATGTGAGCTCAGGCTGATACAATGATGAATGTATGAAGACTTGCAAGGTCTTTAAAACATCTTTAGCTTTCTGCTCCTTTTGAAAAACAGGCTGTCACCAAGAAGAGAGAACAGCTAATGAAAGTGGTAGCAGCAGTTCAGCTTCCATCTCTCACTTCACATTGTCTAATTTCTATCCTTTTGGACTCACTTTTTTATTGCTCAGTTCCCTAAAGCCTGAGGTTCCACTTCCCCCTATTCAAAGCCAAGCTTGTAAGAAATTACTAGGAAGGGAAGGAGTGTCACAAGAAAGCAGCTCTCAGTCATTACAAAAAAAAAAACAAGAAAATAAATATCTACCTTTATAGTTCAAAATTTAAGTTAAAGGATTGTTGCAGGGTTCAACATCTGGTGCCTGCTCTTTCCTGTCCTACTAATCAGGATTAAGACTTGTTCCCAGGTTGTTCCACACAAGGCACTGAAGAAGGTTTTCCAATTTCCCCAAACTTTCCCAGTCCTCATTACAATGAAGCCATAGGTATATCCACACCAGCTTGGTTTCTCCAAGCTCAGGCTCATATTTGTCCGTTTCCTTAGTGCAAAGCTCTGCACCTGATCAGTCCCAGTATAAATCCATCACATTTTTATTTACTGGGTAGGAAGGGTACTGTGTCACATGGAAAGCACAGGGGAGCAAAACCAGAATGATGCTCAGGCTGGAATTTCTCTCATGTGCTGATGCCAGCACGTCTCCCAGTTGTTCCAGAGGAGACATAAACCTCCATTCTAAGTTCTAAGAAACGAGTTTTACTTCTTCTAACATAAATACAGCCCTCCATCTGTCATTCTTAAAAGAGGTAATTTATAACAATCCTGTTGCTGCTTCCAGCATCACATACCACTGTACTAAAACTCATTGACTTTCTTAACACCTCATGTGAACTTGTTTCTGTTTTGTATTTTTTCCCTTTTCTTTTTCAAAATTGAGATAAAAATATGCACTTAACTTTATAGATATGAATATTCCTACCCACACTCAACATTTCAATCACAGCAGTGAATTGAAACATGTTCAATACTTACGGTTAGCAGGTTAATCAAATCCAAATTAGGCTCTAAATGATGAGAAGCAGTTTGCAGGGAAACCAGTTCACTCAAGGTGATGGAAAGCTGCTGCATTTTCACTATGTTAACTTTGTTCTCATCTATCCAATCAGGAAAAATGACATGGACAGCAATCAAGTCTTTCAAATGGACTCCTAAAATAGGAATTTTGAAGCCAACACAGTCAGCAAAAGCCTTGCGGTAGTTGCAGTAGTTTCCATTGGAAGAGACCAGCTCTGTCATTTCGTTCCAGTCCTACAAATAGCCAGAGAAGCAAGTCCCTGTGAAAGCATTCATTGAATTTCCTTAATCTGTTTTAAATGAACACAACTCTTGTCAGGCTATCAACAGTGTTAATTTCCTCTCTGGCACAGGCAATCAACCAGAGGATCTCTGTGAGCTTATCCTGCTCCACTGAGAGGAATGCAAACAAGTGTCTTTCAGGATGCTCTGCCATGATCCAAATATTGTGCTGGTGAGACACCTGCACTGCAGAACCCATCAGACCTCAAAGAGGTGATGTTCACCTCAATATGTCTGTATTCTGGAGCCCACCATACCTTGGTGACTTCGAAGGACAGATGAGAGTGAGTCTCTTTCAGGCGGGAAATAGAGCTGTGGCTTAGACCTCCCACAACTGCCATCAGTGTGTTGAAGTTCTGGAGGTGAAGGAGCTTCTGCAGGAGAGATTAATCATGCATAATTAAAAATTAACAAAATACAAGTAGCAGCTTCACAATGTCACACACAACAAGTTAAAGGAGACAACCCATCATGGCTAAAGCACAAATCAATAAACCAGGGCACATAACTGAATAATTCAGCATTTAATTTTTTAAATTAGCTTAGGTCCAGAAGAAGCACACAATAGAGACAGTTGCCAACTGGAATACAACAAAGAAAAATTATCATAAAGTTATGTCTGCTAGTTAAAAAATGCAGGCACACTACACCTGAACAAATAACCTCCAGTGATGCTGAACAGACTCTTCACAGAGGAAATAACACAAAGAGCATCAGCTGATTTGTTTACTGTAATCTCCATTTATATTCCTGCTTTGTACTGGAAGAAGATGACTCATCTTCAAGACCTACCTGTGCAACATTGATAAACTTTGTGATTACTTCTGCTCTTTGCTGGGGGGTTGGTTTGCTGAGAACCATCAGCTGGACCCATTTAGAGATGCCATTAAATAAAGCAATAGATCTCTCCAAAGTAGGATTGTTCTCCAAGCAGCCATGGATTACATAGCTTTGGTAATCTGTGAACTAACAGAGAAAAGACACTTTCAGTAAAACAGTGGACAAACTGAAACTTGATACTTTTTAAGGCTCCTCTTGTTTAGAAAATGACCATGACTCAAGGTCAGCAGACCCTGCTGCACAGGTGGTCTTCCTTAAAATCTTTTTGTGTTGTTTTGGTGTGGCTTTTCCTTAAATGTCAACTTACATCTTGTTTGTGTGTCAGGAAATACAGAAGCCTGCAAGATGGGTGTGATTGCCACTTCCATCTTTCCTATAGTTTGCTCAACACATTTTATTCTGTGTAGTTATATCTGACACCTTCAAGCCATGGTACTCTATAGGATACCAAAAATTAAATTTCCCTAAATGTCTGAAAAACAATTTTCAGCTGTCCCTTAAAGGGAGGTTTTCGGTAACTTAGGACATCATTTTAGCTTGTGTAGGGAGCTGCTAGTGATGCCAGACAAGGTGGGTTTAACTGATCAAAACCAGCCTGCTAGAAAAACATGAGGACATATACTCTGACACAACAGATGCTTGTCTCCTAGCTGCAGATAGACAGTATTTCAGTGTTCAGATAATTAATTTTTTTTGTTATAGTTAACACTGCCCTTCCTTCTCCCCCATTTTTTTTTTTAATAGGTATAACCAAACAGATTTCAGACTAATCATATTCCACAGTTACATATCTTTGAGAGAACAAGTGGTACACTTGTTCTCACTGGTTGCAAAGAATCATCTATGACAGCAAAATCCAAGCTCACGAATTAAGAGAGAAGCTAGAAACAGCAAGGAAAAAAAAATTCACTGCAGGTTTGAGTTTTCTCCCCGGAAATCCCAAAGGAATTCAAATGCATCTTAAATCTAATTAGAAATCCATGCCTTTTTTTTCGTCTTTCCCTCCTTTGAGGTTAACATTGCACAGATCACAGTAGGGTGTTTTCCTACGATTTGAAGTCTACATTAATTAACCTTTGAACATTATTAAGCAACATCAAAAGTGATTCTATTTAGACTGGTCTCAGCTCCTCATTGATCTCTTTTTCCTTCCTCACTTGAAACAAACAAACAAACTCATACATTTTTCTTAGTTTGGGAGTTTGATTTCTGTCATGCTTCTGAACACTTTAAGAAAAGTCTCATTTGTCATCTTGAGAACTTACTGCTTCCATTTGCTACCTGATATAGTAACACCAAGTGACCCTGTCATATGGACATTTGCCAGCAGAAATCAGCATTTCTTTTGGCATTTGTCTTACTCATTTGTTTTGTTTTAGCTTCAAATTTAGTTTTCATCCACTTTTGCCTCTTGTCCTTGTACAATCCTCTGTGAAAAGAAGCAACTGTGCCTGAATCTCCCTCAGCATCAAAAATCATCAGGCACAAAAAGGTCAAGGAAGTGCATGGCTAAGTATATCATATGAGAGAGTATAAAGACTCACTACACTGAAATGTTGAGAAGAAAGTCGTAAATCTGAAACCATGTGAACACACTTTAAAGACAGGCTCCTAATAGCAAGTGACAAAATTGTGGGCTTCTTACAGAAATTCTCCTAAAAGATTTATGCTCCAGAAAAGTGAGATGTTCAGCTAGCTCAATGGGCTCCAGATGGTCAAACAGCAGGCAGGCTTTTCCTTTCTTGGAAATCTTCTTCCTCTGTGTAACTCTTCTCATCCAGTCATAGGAAGGACTGCAACAGAATAGGAATAAGTCTCAGTTCTGTTTGGGTGCATGTCAGTGTAGCCCACAGTTGGAATGTATCATGTAAAACTAACCACAGAAGGACCATGAGACTTCTGCTCTGTGACATCCAGCACATTACCAACACTCTGAATAAGACCTGTTCAAGAGTATACCAGAAGATAGGAGTTTTGCATGCACTACTCCAAGTGATAAATAATAGCTGGTTTCTATCACAACAAAAGGATGACATTCTTCCCTGTGATACAGGAAGCCATAATTAAAGGTGCTTTGGAAATACAAGAACAGCTCAAAACAAATTCTGATACAGAGTAAAAAACATACTTGAATAACATCAGGCATTAATTTTTCTTCTGTAAGTCCACAGGTCCCTGAAGTAATGGAACAACAGAGACAGCCAAATACTGTGCATATGCCATATTTAAGAGAAAATCTACAATATCAGATGAGATGCAAAAGCATGTCTGGTGATGTTTAAAAGGTAACTTTCATTCCAGCTTGTCATGGAAATAGTAGTTGTAATCATTTTGACGTAATGCAACTACATATGTGAATGCTGAGAATTCTCCAGTTAAATAATAGCAAATATTGCATAAAACTAACATATTACTGATGAGAAGACAAGAAAGCTTCCCTGGAAGATCTAATATTTATACAGCATGCCAGTCTACATTGCTTGTTATTTTGTATGAGACATTGTAGGAAAAAAGTAATGTTAATCACTTAATTGGCACTTGCTTTGTCAGAAAAATAATTTATTTCCTGTTCATATGAAAAATTTACATACAGATAGGAATCTTCTCTTTATTGTGTAACTATAACTTCAAATTTATAGTAGCTTCAAATTTAAAGACAATTTTGTAAGTGCTTTTTTTGCTCTCTCAAGATCAAGATGGGCCTTAATATTTTTATACTTTGTACAGAACTAGAATTCTGCTGTTCCAGACACAAAGATGTCCTTGACATGACATCCTTACATGCTGGAGATATCAATAAGACGGATGTGATCCTCATATCCAAGCTGGCTGGCTACTTCTTGAAACTCTTCAGTCAAACGAATCAGCCCAAGATCCAAGTTAAATTCTGCAGGAAATTCCAAAATCCAGTATCTGAAATCCACAGACAGCAGTTAAGAGATGCCCAGAGACTCAGGTATAACATTCAGTGGCTGCATATTTTTTACATACTTCTTTTTCATAGGACTTATTTCAGGTCCACTGTTCTTTAGACAGAGTGAACTCTCTGCTTCTTCTGTAATTATTTGTGATACTGAAGTTGCAAAAGCAACTTTATCTTTTCATTTTTTGCTTAACTCACAACAGCACAACAAAGCAGCATTCTACTGAAATGCAAAACTAAAGCGATGTCTCAGGTGACACCCACAGAAGGCACACACAGTGTCCTGACTCAGGCTGCCAGGACACCCAGATAACACTTGCACTTAGTCCCTGTCCAAGTGAGACAACTTTGTCTGCCCAGAAAAGATTTTTCAATGAAAATGCAAATGTGCATTTGAGTGGCAGTTCCACCAGGATAACTGTGTAAAGCAGATGTAAGCCACGTAAGCTTACATGTAAAACATGCAAGCCCCCTCCTCTGTGTAAGGGGGAGTGGAAAAGGCTTTATCAGCCCTGACTTCAGTAACCCCCCTTTCCTTCTCAGTGATGTAACTTCATCCAGAGGAAAGAGGAAAAAGCATTTGTTTGAATGAAGCAAGTTATATCATGATTACTTATAAATTCATACTTTCTCTTCTACAGAGAAGTGCTCCTACATAAGAATAGCCCAACACATGAAAGTTTTCGCAGGGATACAAGGTCAGGGCAGCTGGTGCAAGGTTTGAAATACACCCAATGTGTAACAACTCCAGCATCACTAACACACTCCTGTCATCATAAATTATGTAGGGATTGCAAGCGGTTGCATGAACTGAAGTCTACAACCCAGAGACAATTTTCTTCTCCCACACTAAGTTACAGCTGGGAGCAAAATGTCTCTCTCCTCTGTGTGGCACTGAACTTGTTGCCCTCTGAGAGTCTGATAAATCATAACACTCAGGAGCCAGATAAATAACAACACAAGTTTTCCATCAGCTTTTTATCTCGAGGCAGTTCAGTGTCTTAAAAGCTGGATGGCTCAACTTAATTGTTTCAAACACTTAATTGTTTCAAACACATTTGACTTGGTCTCCATTCTTCACTGTAGAATGGAGACCAAGTCAAAAAACCCAAACAAAATTACATTGATAGTATTAACAGAACCATAAAACCAAAATGCTAGAGGACCAGAAGCGCATTTACCTCATGAAGTAGCAGATTTTCAATCTGAATTCATTGCAGTTCTCCACATCAGCATCTCTGTAAGTATGTCAGCTAAAGAAAGTTTTGTGTGCCTTGACTCAGCAATGTTGTTTTTATTCACTGGAGGCTGATACTAGAGCAGCTGAATTTTCAAAAGTATCAAACTTTAATTCTAGATATAACTTCATTGTGCCTCTGATATTTCATTCACTTTCACAACATCATAGGGGACAGAGACTATTTCCTGGCTGCCCCTTTTTTCCCCCCTATCAAAAGAGCCTCTATTCTACAATTCTGAATATTCTGCTGAAAGGCGTCTTGCCAGCTCTGGCTAACCAAATATGATAATAGTTATGATTACTGAGTTAAGAGGTATAAATGACATGTAGGTAGTTAGATATCACTGAAAATTCATAGTACTCAACAGTCACCTGCTGTGATACACTTGAAAAATTATCTTGGCCTCATATTTGCAGTTATTCAAAGTTAGTATTGATGCAAAGTCGGTATTCTTGTACATATGTAGAAAGCTTAAAAAGCCTATGTGACCATACAGAAACTCAAAAACTCCCATCTTTTAGGTTGAAGAAAAATTCACCTCTAAACCTTGTTTGTCATTAATTAATTGGCACATTTTTACAAGCAGTCAGGAAAACAATTTGCTTTTGACACTCTACTGCCAATTTGCAGCACTCTGTGAAAGGATATGTGGACAGAAGCTTGCCAGCCAGCTCTGTCGAAGGCAGATACCACCGGTGCATTAAAAGAAAGGTTCTTGGCAAATGGCTGGAGCACGGGTTTCCTGTGTCATCTGCAAAAGAGAAACAATTGAGTTAACCCCACCATGAAAGAGGGGAGCTTTTACTCTTCAAGCACAGTCAGACAGAAAGGATCAAAAGTGGAAATGTTGGCTCGTTATCTAACAAAAAGGGAGGAAAGATCACCAGTGTACAAAAATGCCCCTTGAACAGTAACTTGCTAGAATGCAATGACAGTTATTTAAACAGAAAAAAATCAAACTGGTTCAGATAACAGGCCACAGCTGAAAAAAACAGGGCATGGGCAGCACTGTGCTAAACTTTATATAAAGACAGTGCCAGTAATCTAAGGGACAAATCCAAAATTAGTCCATCAAGAGGGTGGGAAGATGATTTATGTACAACTACTTCCAGTACTTATTTTATTGCAGCTTTATAGCTTTAAGTTAGCAGTTAAATTATTAAAAAAAAAAAAGGATCTGCTTCAAGGAATTCAATGTTAAAGCAGCACCTAGCACCTCACATCTGTGCCCAAGGTCACATCTCCAGCTGCCTAACAGAGACCCTTGTGTCTTTGTAGTGTAGTCACTGAAACTACACAGAGGTATTCCCTGGCAGACTGGCTGACCATCAGTCTTCCCCAACATCTGCAATGTTAGATTATTCTCTGTCACTTTTTTTGAAATCAGTAGATGATGTGATGTATGAAAACAGGAGCCACACATGGACTATGCTTGTCAAGAGAGTGTGTATACAAGAAGAGACACTATTTCCAAGAGACAACAAGTGCTTGGGCTCTGCTAATACTTAAATCAAGTTCTAGAGCAACCAGTTTTAGGGTGGCCTACAGGAATGGATCTATGGGATTCACTGCAACTGGTAGCAAGGTCTGTCTATCCATCAATTGTTCAGTCTCCCTCGCCTTTAGATACTTGTTTCTCTCCACATAGCATATAAAATTAGTACTTCATTCCAGTCAAAATCTGTCCTGCATCTCCAGGGAATCTAAATGTAGCTTTGTGAATCAAAGCCGCATTTGAAAACACTTAAGCCCATCCATGAACTCATTTGACTCTAATGTGATATATGTCATGATTAATGGTGTTATGGATCAAGGTCTTTTTCATCACTTCTTTCTCTCAGACCTGGTACATCACATTTTAATAAGAGCAAAAAGATTACATGAGCCTTAGGTCATATTCTTACCAATTACTGCATGATGATTTGGAAAACCTTTAAAAAAATGACTGGTCAAAACTACAGCTGTGTAACCACTCAAGACAAAGATCAATGCCAGAAATAACTCCTTGAATAATTCATCTAAACATTTCTCTTGGTAAAGGCCAGCATTGTAAAAACCACCATCCTCACAATTGTGCATCATCTGTATTAAGAAAATTTAATACAGTATGCATGTGATTAAAAATCTGGCTTGAATGATTCTGGGCCAAATTGAAACATGGAAAATTTTACAGAACAGAAATGTTCTTAGCCAAGAGAAAGACTGGCTAAACCAGAGAACAGCAGGATTCATATTAAAAGATTAATTTTAATAACAACAAAATAAAATATTGAAAGAGCATACCAAACATTTCAATACAAGTGTTCAAAAGCTCATCTAGTGTTGCAGCTTTTCCAAGAGTGTTTGACCCCATTGTCTTTTATTCGTTGTCAAAAAATAAGAGACATTTTCACCAAGTAGAAGGATGCTTCTTCAAATGCCCAGCTTTTTCACTTTATTTTGTTGGTTGCATTCTTAGCTGGACTTCAATGAAAATCTGAAGAAAGTAAAAGAAATCATAATTATATGACTATATGAAGAATTCTCAGGATGCAATGCTTACAAGTTCGACTCTTCTTTTCTATAAACTGCTTTTTTCCCTACATGATACAGAGCATGTGAAAGATTGCCATAAGCTTTCCCTACATTCCAGCTTGTGTTTCTAAGCATTGTCCAAATGTTTGTCCACTAGCACAAAATAAATCCATAGCTAGGGTCATAAAACAGAAACCAGATGGTAAATGAGGGCCTGCATGTACAGTGACGCACATTTTGTTCAAGTAGTTCTATTTACACTTGATAAGTCACTTTTTGTTAATAACCCTGCTTTTATGTTTTTAAGCATAACCATTTTTCCCCCTGAGGTTACTGGTTCATGATAATGCTAATGGTCTTAATTGGCACAGACTGCATAAAGCGTTTAATGAAGTTCATATCAAACATTAAACCAGGAGGCAATTTTTCAAAGGACCTTAAGATCAACTTTTTAAAATAAAATAAATATTCCCACGGTAGCTGGGCAGTCACAGAGACCTGAATACATACAGAAACTTCTAAATGTTATTTTACATCTACATCTACATGCATTTAAATATCAAGTATCTATTTACCTGAAGATGCACAGAATACTCTGTTACAAGTTTTCAGAAGTAATTTTACAGGTTATATTTAAAGAACAAATCAGTATTTTATTATCTAACTGTGACTAAGCCCCACTGCTGCCTGATCACATCAAGTGTTTGAAATGTGACAAGTACATCCAGCAACTTATCTAGAAAACAAAAAGCCAAGAGTAGAACTAAGGACTAAAATAGTCCTTGAAGTGAAACAACACAGGAATTTGGGAAATTCATTTTCAGAAGTCATTGCCCATAACATCAACTTTTTAAAGCTGGTCATGCAAAGCACTGATGAACTATGTACCTGCTTCAATTCACCCACAAATACCAAGTTTTCCAAACCCAGGGTATCACAGACCTCGCACTACAAACCCAGTTCTGATAGGACTGGCATTCTTCACCCTTTTTACAAAACCACCTTGACTCCCTTGCCACTGGCCAGTGTTACAATGAGCACAGAGTGACACACTGAGCTGTGTCTCTGTCTGCTTGCAGCCCTGCAAAATGTCACTGTGGTCCGGCCACTCAAGGGATGCCAGGCAGCTTTACTGGCCCTGCTGGTGCTACTTCAGCCAGCCAGCTCACACCCACAGCACAGGCAGCTGTGGTCCTTCTTCAGCAAAAGGCAGGGCCTAACATCCTAACACAGCTCCAGCTCCCAGAAAGAGGAGAAATCCCTTCTCATTCAGGGTAGGTCTGCACTGCTGAGCTGATCATGCCCAGACTGGCCTGCATCTCCATCAGTGAAACCTCTCAAGCTCTCAAGCAGACTTGGCATAAGTAAGCTGCTCATTGCTGGCCTATGCTAGCTCCCACCTGCACCTCATCTCCATTTAGGACACCACTGAGTGGCCAGGGGTGCTCTAGCAGCACAGTGCCTGTATCCCAGCACCTGGAAAGTGTCCTGCACTGGACACTTCTTTATAGACCCAGCCTCAGAGTCCTGCAGTGCTGAGCCTGTTTGAAGCATGCAATAGTGTTTTGCTTGGAAGAGCTTAAAAATATTCTATTTAGCCAAAGATGCAAGTCCTATGAGGAGCAGCTGAGAGAGCTGCCATTGTTTAGTCTGAAAAAAGGTAGACTGAGGGGAGACCTTACCACTCTCTGCAACTGCCTGAAAGGAGCTGGTAGCAGAGGGGGTTGGCCTCTTTTCCTAAGGAAAAAGCAACAGAATGAGAGGAAATGGTTTCAAGTTCCACTAGCAGAGAAATTTAGATTGGATATTAGGGAAAACTTCACTGGAAGGCTGGCCAAGCACAGGCTGCCCAGGGCAGTGGTTGAGTCACCATCCCTGTAGGCATGTAAAAGATGTGTAGATGTGGCACTTAGGGACGTGGTTTGGTGATGGACTTGGCAGTGTTTTGTTAATGGTTGGATTTGATGGTCTTAAAGTCATCTTTTCCAACCTAAACAATCCTATGGTTCTGTGGTACTGTTTTTAGATGTGTTCCTGCAGCCAGGTTCTTTCTGGTTCCATCCAGCAATGGATTTAGACATGACACTCTCTTCCCTGAAGCTGAGAGGATCCTGGAGGATGTAAGCACAGCTCATGCAACAGGGAATTCCTACCAGTCAGTGCTCACACAATGCCTCAGTCCAAGTCAGCCAACAAGTAACCTGATCAGAGAGGTGCAAACATTAGATCCTGCCCCTTCCTCCTAGGTGGAAGAAAGCACTTTCCTCTGAATTTGGTGGTGCAGAACCCCTCTCTTGAAAGAACAAGCCTGTTTTTCTAGGAATCACACACAAGATACTTGCAATGAACCAAGGGGAAACTAAACTAATCCTTTCACACAGCAGCAAACAGAGCATGCACTTAAGAAAAAGAGGGAGGTGGGTACACAGTGGTCCTTGGCTTCAAGCCTCTGTAGCAGGTGGTGCCCTAAGGGTTGGCTCTGGGGCTGGACTGGGCAGCCTCAACCCTTCCTGCTAGAGCTGGGCTAATACCAAAACCCAAAGATGTGTGAAGTGAACAAGAGAATGAAGAGAGTTGTGTGGCTCTCTAACCTGCTGGTCAGGCCACAAGAGCTATGGTTACCCAAGAGTTAGTCTTTCTTCCCAAGACTGTTTATGTATTTAGAGTGAAAAAATAAAAAAGTAAGCAGAGCATTTGGTTGGTTTGCTTTCAGAGTTAACCAGCAACTGTGCAGTGTTTTTCAAGATCACAATCTTGTACACTTAAGTTTTGCTAGAATCCCACTTTAGGCATGTTTTTCCTTTTTGACCATACCCAAATCCTTCTCTAAGTGGCGTAATAACTGGCGTAATTTTCACAAAGCCAGCAATCTAGCTCTTCCAGATTTATCTGACTTAAGTTTTCTTTCAAGAGGAGAAAAATAAAATAATTTGCCACTTCAATATATTTTTAGTCAGTGCTTCAAAAAATTAAATGGGTAAAAACTGTTGCATTTTCTGTCTAAGCCTAGAAAACTGCTGAGCATGAAATATAGGAGTGGAAGAGATTTGATCTGGCTTTTAAATTTTGTTGGTATTCCCATCATCCATAAAATATAGCATAGGAGAGTATCATCTCTCTCTTCCACTGACAACAGTATAAAGGCAGCCATACGGTAATTAACAAATCATTCCCTGGGTAAAATTAAAGGTTTGGTGTTTTTCTTCAATTTTACAACAACTTCTTAAGTAGCAGACACCTAGATCCTGACACTACAGAGCTGTCCTCCCAAACAGCCTATCTGACCTCTAAAGGTCAGAGCATTATTATAATAATGCTTCTTAAAGAAGAATAAAGCATTTCCACCAAGTGAAGAACTGGCTGACTGGGTCTGAGTCAAAACCTGGCATCACATCTCTTGACTGCAGGCTCCAAAACCCACAACCATTACATCATTACTTGCGTGATTAAGCACTGCTGTTCTGCTAAAACAATAAAAGAATTGTCTTTAACCATGACACAATGGTATCCAACCACACACCAGCATCTGCAGAGATGGATGAGTAAAATACAACTCTAAATTTCATCTACATAAATTAAATAAACTATATTCTGTCAATGGTTCAGTGCAAGAAAGACACAAAAATAGAATCATCACAGAGTATGTCTACAAATAAAAAGTTAAAAACGTTTGAAATACGTGGCTATTATTTAAAAAATCGATTGCCAAAAGGGCAGTTGGACTTTCAAACAAAGATAACTTTGAGAATCTCTGCCCTCAGCTGCTTTCCAAGGTAACACTGAAATATCTTATTGCCATCCAGCTGTTTCAGGGAATAATGCCCACTATAATGGAATTATAAATCCAATTGAGTTTACTGTGATTAACATGAGCTGTTAAGGACACGAGAGGCACACAGTCCTCCACAGCCCCCCATTCTCATTTCTTTATCAGGCCACTTGGAATTACAGTCTCCCCTGCAAGTCTTGCTGGGAGTTAAAAACCCACCACATGCTGGGAAGGGATTTCAGGGGATAATCAGGAATAGGTGAAGACTGCAACAGCAGCAATACCATCAATATAGACCTTAGCACTCACTCAAGGAGTGAAGGAGCTTTTCCTCCTTCATTTAGGCAGTAGAAACATCCATAATATCCCTATGAACCAAGTCATGGTGTCAGGCATGCCATGCTGTATTTTATCAAAATAAGTATTTCTGTCATGGGACATGCACTTCCTCCGTAGGGGGAAAGCAGAAACAACTGCAGTGATGTGCTCAGAGGTTAGAAGTTTGCCATGGACTGAACTATAAAATATAGAGTTCCTTCCAAGTCCTGCCATCACCCTGACTGCCACATGCACACAGTTCATTTGAGCAGATGGGTTTTCCTAGTACTTTTGGGCAATGTAATTGCATTTTGTGTTCAACATTTTGGAATTCTTGAGATGGTGTTATTGTGGACTGTCCTGATAGATTACTTGAAACAAGTATGTAGGCTGTGAGCTCTTGAGACAGATGTGGTCAGGTGCAATGCATTAGTTTTTAGAAGAAACAGGATACCCTGCCAGCAAACTTGTGATCTTAAGCAAAAGCACCAAGTGATGTAAACAGGGTGGGCAGCATGAAGCCAAGGTTTTGAATGTTGGCTACTGTCATTAGTAAAACCAAAAGACTTCACTTCTACTGCTGGAGGCTACTAAGGGGGGTCCACACCCACAACCTACAGCAGTTTAAATAATATTAAAATCCCAATCCTGTATAAATCCATGTGTGGGCAGTCTAAGGTGGATTTCAGGCAAATTGTATTGGTTACAGGTGCAAACTAAATAAGTCAGTTTTAAATAGGCTGAAATTTGACGTACAGGGTAATATTTATTCAGCTAAATTAAATTTAAGCAGCTTTTTAGCCAGGCCAAATTAAATGTACATGAATTATTTCCCCCATTTATTAAAAGCGGGCTGCTTTCCTTCTACTTAAGGACAATAAATAGAGGCACATGCAAAGAGTCCCACATTGATGCAGAGGCACCTCTATGGGTCCCAGTTTATCCATAAACTTTCCAGGCACTCACACACATAAGACTTGTATTCTTTACAAGATTAGAACATTCTTGAGGCTTTAAATAAACCAGACCTCCCCTCCTCCAAGCCTACATAACACATCAGTGAATGCTTGCATTAAACAGCTTCCACCTAGCAGCTGGAGGACTGCTAAGTGGGAGCAGCTCAACACGGAAATCCAATCAGTAGCAGTTTGCAGAAAAAGAAGTTGAGAAGAAATAATGAGTTTCATGAGAAAGTTTAAGGGTACCTTCCCTTGCTAAACCTTTTTCCATTATTCTGCCTTAATCATATCCAGGGCAAGCTCTTCAGGACAGAGATCATCTGCTACCCTGTAGATGTAATGGAGGCTCTCACAGTAAGACCCTTTCCTGTTATTAGTCTCCACGAATATCAGTGTAATTACCATAATAGAATCCCAGCTGGGACTGCACCTTTGCCTACACAGATGCAAGCAAGACATCTGTTTGGGCTCAAGTCAGCACAGATCTTAGCTTGCCTACTGTGGCTCCTGGAGTTTGCTCTCTCCTAGCAGTTATGTATTTCTTGTAGCTGGTCAGTAGCAGTTCCTTTATTACAGCACTCACAGCTCTATTTCTAGAAAACTCCAAGCAAGTGACACAGGCATCAGGTTTCTCCAGGGTGTGGCACAGGGAGGAGCTGTGCTAGGCAGGACAGGGCAGAGATGCTGGGCTGTCAGGCAGCCCAATGCCACTGCTCCTGCCCAGCCCATGACCTCAGCACCACATGCAGCTGGCTGCAGGACGGCACATCTGGCTTACCAGTGACGTTTGTTGTATGGAGCAGGGACACAGAACAAGGGAGACATTGTGGCGCTGCTCCACGAACACAAGATACAAGTCTTGCTGTGGGCAGGAGAGGAATGAAAATGGAATATTGGAGTCTTGGGCTCATCTGACTTCCCAGTACTCATTCACCTTTGTTGCACTCCTTCAGATTGTAGTTGCACAATAAACCACAGCAACTGTCCGCATCCCATTGCTTTGATTCACTTTTTTTTTTTTTTTAATCAAAGGGGAACTTCAAAAGACACTGAACAACAGAGCAAGATGTCTGTGTTTGAAAAGAAGATAGGACAGGTGCTCTGCTGGTGGCTAGCTAAAGCCAATCCTTTGGTAAGACAACCAGCAATGCACAAGGTCAGGGTCTGTATTCAGCAGTTTCTCTCCAGTGCTGCTCCCTTCTCACTCTGGTCCTATGCTCCAGCATGGGTTCTCCATGGGCCACAGTCCCTTCAGAGGTGCACTTGCTCTTCCATGAACTTATCAACTGACCAGAGACTCTTCAGGGAAGTACCTGCTCTGCCACAGAGCACTTCCTTGTACTCTGACCTTATTATTCCCTCTCTTCTTCCCTCCTCCTGTCTGTTCCCTTGTTCTCTCCTTGTTCCCCCCTCCTCAGAATTTTCTGCCTTTTCTTAAATATGTTTTTCCAGAGGCGCCACAAACTTGGCTGATGGTCTCAGCTGTATGGGGTCCCTTGCAAAGGCAGCTGGAAGTGGCTGTGGCTGACACAGGGCAGCCCCTGCCCTTCCCCCACGGAGGCCATTCCTGCAGACTCCCTGCTGCCAAACCCTTGCTATTTGCATCCAGTATGGCCTCCAAGGGATGAGCATTTGTGCCTTAGCACAAAAGTATTCAATTTACAAATACTCAAAATATATTTTATTATGCTTAATTTTGAGAGAAGGCTCCACTAAGCTTAATATTTACTTTCACAAGTCACCCAATCAACATAGAAGGGTATTATAAGGCATTTGAAGTCCTACACATCTAGTCTTCTATGGAAACAGAGGTTAAATTAATAGGGCCACAGGTAAGAGACCACATGGATATATGGATCCACTCACATGGACTCCCCATGTGTTAGTTCAGACCCACACACATAGGACCATGGCGTCTGGTGCATAAATTAGTATATGGAGTACAATACATGCTGACCTAAGATAAAAGAGAAGCTTACAGAAATAATGAGGAATGCCAACAGACAGTCACACGACCAGAAACTTTCAGTAATCAGAAAGTCACTTGATTAAGGCTTGATCTGCTTAGATAGCTGCGGGTGACCTCCTCGAGGCTTTCCTGGACCGGTGCTGTCAGGGCACCCACATAAATCAGGGTGACTCCCTCAGCCCACCTTCCGTCCGAGCCCGGATAGTCTAATGTAGATCTCACCCAGAAAGCAGGAGGACTCTCCACTGAGCTGATTCCAGGAGGGTTTATTGCAGGGAAGGTAAAGGAGAAGAGTCTGGGGGGAGCCCGGAGTAAAGGGGAATACAGTATTTAACAGGGGGAAGGGAGGCGGGATCAGGGTACAGAGGGTCCAATCAGGCAGGGGCTCAGGGGAGGAGTTGGAGGGAATGGACAGGGCTTGAACCAATGGGATGAACATATAGGAGGGATTAACAGCTGAGGACCAATGGGGGAGCAAACAGGGTAGTACATTCTGGAACTGGGGAGTGAACAGGGTTTAACAGACAGATACAAATTAACATAACTGAGCACAGAACCATGGGAGTTTTCCACATTGACTCTCCCTATCTTAGACAGTTGTGGTCTCCCAAGGCATTCTGCCTTCCTGCTTAACTCCTGCAGATAGCATTTTGTTCGGCATTCTTTTTGGAAAAACATAACTAAGAGGATTTCAGAGACAGCGTAACATTTCTACCACCACCACCCCCAGGTTTTCTTCCTTGTAATTCACCTAAAATGATGGACAGCAAAATAAGTGGATCTGTAAAAACAACAAAGGTTACATTCCCAGTTGTAATACTTGCATTTTATGGAATTGGTTATCTACCATAGAAATTTCGGTTTGTCCCATCCACTTTTATATTTGTTTCCTGTATTTACTTGGTTGGTATTTGCCTCTGTAATTTAACTCCAGCTAATAAATGCAGGAAAATATGAGCAGACATCCTTGATTTGTTCCATATACTATGCTGCTGACATCTTCCACTTTCCATGGGTCAAGGTAGTAGAGTTGCCCAGAATAGATCAGGTTAAAAGAGAGAGCTAAGGAAGACTAGTTTGTTTTCAAAAGAAGGAAAACTCCCAGCCATATTTCTCACTAGATTTGTCATGAAAATGATTTTTCTATTCCCAGTAAAGTCCAGTTACCAATATCAGATGTTTGATTAACATGTGTGACACCAGGGGATGCAGCTCTTCTGAGAATCTTTGTGCTTCAGTCACATTAGAGATCTCCAGCACCAAGGCAGAGGACAGCAACAGCAGTAAGAATTTCACACACTCTAACTTGATCTTTTTTCAGAAGCCAAGCAAGACATGATCAATACCTCCTACAAGTTGTACTACAGCCTGTAAACATTCTGAGAAACTCCTGGCAATTACCTTTGCTATTCACAGACTTGCATAGAGCATCTTTCAAGAGTAAGTCTGCTTTGTTAGTCTAGTCAAGTCAGGGTTAAAATACATCTTATCAGCATATTTTCACAACTGGTTACACTGTTACATGCCTATAATTAGGCCGGTCCAGCCCAAGTAAAAAACAATTCTTTTAGTTATTTAAAAAAAGCATCTGGGAAAGTAATCGACCCTTCAGTTCTGAAAGACAAACCTCCAGAATATTTATTACCATGTATTTGTTACAAAATATTTTAATATTTTATTATTGTTTACCTTAACCAGCTATGTTCTCTTCAAGACAAGCCAGAAAAATCACATTTATTAATTAGATTACTGAGAAATCCTAGGCCCTATCTGCCTAGACTTTCTTCTATATTCAGCTTGAAAATCTACCACAACAGTTATTATGCCTTATTTTTAACAAAGTCAAAATTTTAGTAGCATAGTCCCTGGGTAGTAAATTCTTTCAAGCTGTTAAATATTCCAAGAGCTTTAGAAGTCAGCGCTGCTTTTAGTTTCTCACAATTTTTCAATCCATTTTAAGGCAAAGAGGAGTCATAAGAGCATGTAATTCATATCAAAATTCAGTAAGTTATCAAGGTATCAAGTTCTTGTCTAATAAACCCATAGGTTCTAAATATTTTTTCCCTTAGAAAAAGCTTTTTTCACTCCATATAATTCTGTAATTTCCAGCTGTTTCCTACTGTAGGCTCATGGAACAGTACTTTCTGTGCCCCACACTGGGATACAGCCACACTGCAAACATCAGTGCCACCCTTTGTAATGATGCCACAGGAACTGCAGACACATATGGAGCTTCTTAAGCCCACCAAGCTCTATGGGTCACGCAGACAGTAGAGATTATAGCTAAGTGTCCCAAAAAGTAAAATTTTAAAACAATTCCCCTCTTCCACTGGCCATCTCTGCAGCTATGTTGTATCAAGGTAAAACAAAATCATTATCTCCAGTCACAGATACCACTATAGAGAATTCAACACCTCCTACTTACCTGCTATCCTTTCCAGCAATGATGATCATATTTGATTTCTCACTCTTCCTAATTTCTGGCCTTTCCCAAACTAAAGAACTGAAATAGAGATTTTGGAGTTTACTTAAAACAACATTATGAATTGAGCATTTAAAGTATAGTCTGGGGAACTCTGGGTTGAAGTTTAACCTTTTTACTTAAGAAACCCCTGCCATGGTACAAAGGGCATAGGAAAATGCAAATTTCTAAGGTTTCTTGCATAGAAAACAATACCAAGAGGAGATCAGGAGATACAAAAAGCCCAGATAAAGAAACCCCTCTGTCTCCAAGCTCATTAAGACCACGGAATACCCAGATAAGGACCGAGAAACCAAAAAGCACATGCGAAAGGAGAAAAGGTTCAAAAGTTCATCCTCGAGGAAGACCACAAAATCTTCAGCCTCAGAGACCACCAGGGACCCCCGTGCGACCACCAGAGCCAACAAGGCATGCCCAGAAGGGCGTGGATCTGATCACCATACGAGGCGAGGACAGGCGGGGCCAGGGGTTGAATATGCATGAGAAAGTTGTGCAATCTCTTACATATGGAATAGCTTTGTGAATAAAGCTGTGGGACAGCCCGAGGCTCAGGGCACAAGTCCTTATGAGAGCTATCTCACTTGTGCCGGGGCTCCAATACATACCCACTGCATAACTAAACCTAGTTGTGGAGTCTATTTATTCTCCGCATTGCTTCTGAACAACTGCAGTTACTGTACATCTACTAAAAGCAAGGCTATCACCTTATGAAAAGGGGAGGTTAAGTGCATGTTCCATTTTTTCTTCTTCAGTTCTGTTAACCCCTATGTTCCCTCACATCTCTCCCCATGAATTCACAATCTTTACCTACCCTAGTCTGAGGAGTGGCCTCCCTGTGTAGTGAGAGCAGTTTTGCTGCTGACCTTTCCTCCTGTAACTATAATCAAAACCTAGATTGGCTTCAGAAATGTCTCGACCATATATTTACAGCCTGGGAAGTACTTATCAGCGCAGTAAATTGAAGGCAGCAACTGGTAAAACAATAAAGGCAGGAAGAGGCTTTCAGAGACCATTTAAGTAATGGGAAATTGGATGTCTGAGATGGAGCAAGACAGATTTAAAAGGACACAGGACAGGACAGAGCTTTGGCTTCTTTCACTCATTTGGCTGTTACTGGGCCGGATAATCCTTTGTTCTTCCTTTGATGAGCGTAGAAGACCGTTCACATGTAGCTGCTATTTCCCCACAGACCTGTTAATAGGTCCCACACTAGGAGTGTGGCTGGGCCAGCTGCTAATGGCCAGCAACCCTTCTCAGTCCTTGGTGGCAGCTGCCATCCATTGTGAGCCGTTGCTCTTTAGGGAGATGATGCAAGTTGAACTGGCATGCTAGGAAATGGTGACAGACACATGGCACAGACAGACCTGCTGCTGACCCTTGCAGCCCATGCAAATTGCAGCCTCCTGCACATTCACATGAAGCAGGGCTTGGCTGGTGCTATGGTTTTGCAGCTGCAGAAATCACCAGTGCCCCATAACTCACAGGCAAGCAGGCCCATAAGAAGCTGGTAGAGTGAAAACACAGCCCAGAGATCAGGAGGGATCCAGGATCTTTCTTTTTGGAATTCTGCCAGCAGATGCTGGGCATCAAAATATGTAAGCAGTTTCTCACCTCTAGTTATTATTTTTGAGTTTCCTTTGGGAAGATGGGTGGAACAATGGCAGCTTCAGATTTCTTAATGATACAAAGAGAGCATTTTAAACACAGGCATACAGTGCTTCTTGGGCCAGTTCAGAGATTTTTAAATATTAAACCTCCAACAGAGAAGAGCAGCAAATAGATTATTAGCTGGTTTCGGTGCATCTGACTAGATTTTGTACTCCTTTTTTCAGAGGTAACAAAGCAACCATCAGTGAGCTGACTAAACTTTGTTTCCTCACAAAGCAATCTACTAAGAAACATGCACTGGTTAGTACAAACATAAAGAAACAGCAAAGCTCTAAAACTGTTTATGATACGAGAAGTCTACAGAGTACAGGATATAAGAACAGTGTCACCTATATTCCTATATCCAAGCTCTTGGACCAGAGTGAGTTTTATTAATAACCACATACCTTTCTTACAATAAGACAGCTTGCAGCCAACAAGTTAAATGCCTTCTTTAAAAGGAGAGTAATGTAAGAATGGGCTGTATATAAAAATACACAGAACAGCAAGACAACTTGAAAAAGGGGAAGGAGCAGTGTAAAAACAAAATCTCAAAGAAAAAAGAGGAAAAGCATCTTACAGTTCCTGCTTTAATAAGTAATACTTCAAACAAGCAACTTTGATATTTATTTTGCTAATATTATTTTGGCAGTTATATATTTATTGTATGAAAGAATATCTAACACAGGATTGCAGCTACACAAATATCCCATTTCCACAGCCACAGAACACACTACTGCCATAGGACTCCAGAAAAACAAACCTTATCAAAACCTGTTAGTTAAGTTTGCAAAGCTCATGTCTTAAGATACAACACTGTAATTCTTTAAAGCTCATGAATGCTAAATATTCATCATTATTTGAAAAGCAACAAGAGCAGTTGCTGTAGCTGTAACAGCTGAGAATCACATACTGCACCCAGTATACTTATGGCATGGTAGATAAAACCCTGCCAGTGAATTGGTAGTATAACAACTCTGCAGGGGCCAGTTCAGACCATCCTAGGCAACTTGAAAGACTCTTTCAAGACTGAATTAATCCAAACCTGCTTGTTTTGAATTTACAGAGGACACCCGTAACTCTTTACTCCTTAGCATGTACTTATCAAATTTAAGGACCTTATCAGAATTTTCTTATAGACCTGATAAATTCCCATAATTCTAAAAAAAAAAAAAATTAAAAAAAAAAATCCTGTGGCTATGTAGTAAAGCTAATATCAAGTGAAAAATGTGGTCAAGTAAGGGGAAGAAATTAAAGGGTGGAAGATCTTGATTTAAAAGCTGATTTAGAGGCTTAGGGACTTGCTTTTCTTCCCCCAGTATTTAGCATTGAAAGACTGGCTGCTGTTGCCGTCAGGTTTTCAAAACAGCTCAGTCCTTTTCAAGCTTACTTACCAGAGCAAACTATATTTCAATAAGCACTAGTATACCAGATAACTATGCTCAAGTCAAATTTTACACCAATTTCTAATTCAATATCATTAAATCAGTTCAAGTATTCAAAAAGGAGACAGTTTTGAAACACAGACATGAAGCAAACTTAAGATACATTAATCTGAAAACCATGTCTCTTATTTTAGTTCTGCAATATGAGCTGAGAACTAGATCCAAAAGAAGGATTAAGAGCCCAAATCCTGGCTCCCTTTTACTTCTACACCCTGACTCCAGGGGTATGTTTCTCAGCCTGGTCTCTCACTTCTCACCTCCTCACTCCAGAAGGTGACTGTCTAGAGCTTGTAACTTCTTTCTGCACTTTTGATATTAAAGTCTGAGTCAGTGACATCAAGAAGCTCCTACTTAGGTCACTCCTAAATCCTTCTGGGACCTGTTCACACGAAAGTACTCTGCCTTGTCTGTGTTAAGCATCCTTTAGTCACATCTAACATGTCAATCCCACACTACACAGATGCAGTCATGATGGCCAAATTATTTTTCCAAGAGCTCTGAACACTCCTTAAAGCTATGAGAGGTTCATAGGATCAAGTCTTCCAGTTAATGGAAGGATTGCAGATCTCACACTATCTAGGCTGAGACTACAGAGGAGATTTATCATCCTCAGAACCTCAGTGTAATTCCATATTTACATGAAATAATGAAGTTTCTTTGGTCTGCAGGGAGCAAGCAAGTAAGAGCATGACTGTGTAATTTAAGGAGAAGAGCACTCTCTCAAGAAGAGGGGGAAAAGGTGAATTCTAGTTCCTGTCCCAATTCCCACTTTAGATAAAAAAATACAGACAGTCATTAGGGCAGGGCCTGGAAACCAAGAGTTTTAGGAAGGGTGGCAGCTGTTCCAGGAAGAATGTGTCCATGAATTCAGCAAAGTAGAACATGAGTAAGCAAGCTAAAGCAGGCAAGACATCTTTAGTAGAGGAGATTATTAGTCTTTTAAGGAAGCTATTTCATGAACAGTGTGATAAGACTGGAATGTCATGGCTATTCTGATTTGGAGGACAAAAATCACTATATCCAGATAGTGAGTTGACTCAAGCCCTAATTCAGCAAACTTTTTCTGATGTAATTTTCCCCACAATTATGTATTTGCATAAGCTGGGATTTTTTTTGCTTCCCACTAGCAACACCAGAAATTTCCAAAGAAGCTCTGGGCTTGAACAATGCATTGCTGTGAGACAAACAATTCACCAATGTGTGCCACACAAACCAGCACCAAGGTTATGGATTGGGTGAATTATTGGGTGAATATGGATAAATGAATTATGGGTTATGAATAGAAGCCTTTTTGTAATAGTGCTACTTCAGATATGGGAAACTCAATTTGTTGAGACCAGTGTTTAAGCTAGAGAAATGTTGTTCTAAGGAACACGAACAAGAGCACAGCATTACGACAAAGAATATACGAACTTCTGGTCATGTATCAAAGGCAGCTCTATCACCATGTTTGACAAACATGCAAATACTCCCCATAAAAGCCATGTTCAGTCTATTTGACCATATCATGTATGACTTAAATACCAGTCTCTAAGACTGATTTCTATGTTGAAAATCTTCAATCTGTTTCAGGCATGGGGAGTAAAATATACTTCAGAAATAATGGAAAATCCTTGTTCATCTCAGAGATCCTATTCCTGCACACACTTGTACTCCAGACCCCCTTGCACAAGCCCATCACTGCTCTGAGTGGAACAGGTTTCCATAGAAGGGGTTGAAAAGAGAGGCAGTTTTAACAGGAGTGGAAGGAGTTGTATATGGAAATGTATTATCAATATATGTAATATCAATATATGTATATCAGCTACTGTATATTAAGCTTGGTATGACTTTTGTGGTAGTCCAAAGCAGACATACTGCTGAATCACTAATATTAAATTTGTGTTAATTTAAGATGATACAGTTATTTTCTCTCTGCAGGAACTAAATATATGAAGTATCTGAACAAAAATAGCTCAGGTCTTGCTAATTTTGCCTGTATTATTATGCCTGGCAGGTTCTCAAGATGCTGAAGCCCACTCCCCTTGCCTGAGAAACTCCAGATCATTAGTAAGGAGCATATGCATAAATCACAGGTGGGAGAGTATTCTGTAGAGAGAGTCAAACCATTTCACTTATTTGAATGTGGTCAAGGGGAACAGTTATTCAAAGAAGTGAGAGAGCAGATGGACACCAAAACAACCAGAGTAGTTCTCAGGGGTAATTGTATTTTCTGCTGAGCTGTAAACATCACCCCTGTGGGTATTTCCACACACCCACACGTTGATCCTGACCTCATACACACTTAGAGATTAGCTGACCTTTTTGATGGGATATCTCATGAATTCAGCTCAGCAAATACCTATGTATTTGAAGGATTAGTCTTTGCATTAGTCTTTACAAACTGGACTCACCAAATCAGTTTTGTTGATGTTGCTGGTGCTTGTAGCTGTTAATGTTTTATATTCATTACAAGAGAAAAGTTCTCCCCTGTCATAACACCTCTGTTCTGGTGGTCAGGTGGTTTTTAGATATGATATACCAATAAGAAAACCTATAAATGAAAAAGTATCACTTCACTGGCTATTCCTATTGAATAGAAAAAAACATAGAGAAAAGCAATGAAGAGCAAAAACCAGAAGACCTAAGAATTTGTTTCAGGCTTTTGATTCAAACTCTCAAGGTATAAAACCTTGCTATTTTGGACTTGTGAGAATGGGCCAACTTGAAAACAAATTTATCAAATTCAGCAGTGAAAAGGGAATATGCCATAAATATGTTAAAATAAAACACTCAGCGCAAGTTGTTTAGAGTACCTGTACAAATGTGTTGTAGCCAGGCCTGGGTAGCCTAGGAAAAAAAGAAAATTACACAAGTGCCCTTACAGTATTTTTAAAAGTAGCTTCCTCTCTTTATTCAGGAATATCCTGGGAGTGGCTCCTTGGTACAATGGTATTTGCAACTAGAGAGAGGGGCTAGCACAACTGCAGCTGCTCCTCAGCTACATGTCTTGATATAGAGCAGGAATATACCCATTCAGAGACCTGCCAGGCTGCCCTGATCATTTCCTTAGAGTAAAGGGAAAAGATTTAACGGGAATCTTATGATGCTCTCAGTGAAAAGGGTCTGCACTGAGCTTCTGCACAGGGACAGCAGTGTCCCCACTGTTATCCAATCTCCTGTACAATGTAATAAAAAACAATTCAGGATGAACTTTCAGTTATATAGTGGGCTTTCTAGAGACCCATCAAGGGGAAATGCAAGGGCAGAGCCCTTCCCCAAGCAAAGAATGCTGAAATTTAATTAATGTGCTTCGTGCCTATGCAGACCTGCCTTGATTTACATGAACATAATGGGAGTGTATATTCAAGAAACTGAGAATTGTTTTTTATGAGATCAGGAAATTATAAAATAATATAAAAAGGTGGTGGTACAGAGGTTGTGTTTTCTGCTCAAGTGCAAAATCAGTGTGCGACCCAGTGGTGTTCCATGTCTGGTGTTGCAGTGACAGATATTGCAGTTAGAATTCATGAGAAAAGACAGGAGAAAAGAAAATGAGGAGAGCCTGAAGACTGCACCTACTTCTCAAAGTGCACTGTCTGTGTTTAACAGTAAATAATCTTGCCAAAATGAGTTAGTGATAAGGATTTAAACAATTACACTCTTGAGGATCTTGTGATGATCAAGTTTTCTTCATTTTGTGGACAGAGAATTTAAAAGTCTAGTCATGAATCTTGAATTTAATTCAGAATCAGATACAGTAATGACAGCTGGAAGCTGTAAATAAAGCAGGGGGTTTTGTCTTAAACTTTGCAGATCCAAGTGATGAGTTATTCTTCTTGATTGCAAATTACCTTTATAACCAACAGTAAAGAGGCACGAAACGGAGCTCTCCCACCACATTTCTTTAAAACAATTCAGTTACCACTGTAACAAGATGTTTTCAGACATTTTTACCTGAAGGCAAGCTCAGTAGTGCAGTTATCTAATGTTTAGTTTGTAATCATCATTTTGTCTCTTTTATATTACACTTAATTCACAGCTCTGAAGGAGAATTAATTAGCTGCACAAGAGGCACATATAGCTGGCTCACAGTCCAGCTGGTGCAGAGCCATATGGCTTTACAGCAACCTTCTGCACCAATGCTGGCACAGTGTTTGTGGAGAATTTGGGAGGAAGAAGTTACAGCAGGTATGGACTGAGCTCATATCTGTGTTCTGGTGGATTTGGGGTTTAACTTAGGTCTACAACAAGGCCTGGACAGTTTGTTTAACACAGAGAACTCATTACAAATACGAACTACAGTGTCTGGAAACAAGCACACCACGGCATAATCTTACTCAAAATCCGAATTCCTACAGTTCTGAAGAAAAATAAACTTCTTCTGGGGTCAGGATAAAAAGTGACAGGAAACAAGTTATTCTCCCTGCCCCACATGGAATGGAGATGTGGACAGGCTGGAGGGACCCCACTGCAGCCAAGGTGCCCAGGGCACCACAGGCTCCTGACACAACGCCAGGCACCTCAGCACCTGTAGACCTGCTCTGTTAATGGTGCTCCACAACATCCCTGTGGGAGGGCTGCAGTGTGCTGAGAGTGCTGCAGCTCTTGGTTCAAAGGCAGCCCACCCCTGGAGGCACAAACAGGCAGGAAGCCACACACACTTCTGGTTTTGTGAACAACTGAAACCGATTGACATTTTCCCATAAAATTTCCAACTGTCAAAATCATAAACTATGGTTTAAAAGAAAAGTCTTCTAAGAGAAATAATGTTTCACTTTCTTATGGAAGAAATATTTGAAAAGCTTATTCTCCCCACCTTTAAAGGAGAGACTGCATGCAACCTGTCAGTGTTTACTCTTAGCCCTTCCTCAACAGGACCCCACTGCTCTGTCTGCCCCTCTTTAACCTTCCCCAGAGCACCTTAGTCTTATCACATATCAAGATCCATCACTCATTCATCTGTTCCTGTTCCTCCTAAGTGTTCCTCCAAAGAAACGTGATTCATCTCTATGTAAATAATTGATCAAAAATTCCTTTTTATGTATCCTACACTCTGGTTTTAAAAGAAAACTTCAGACCATAAGAGTCAAAAATTATCAGACAGGGACATCAATAATTCATTAAGCAAAACCACAAAACATGCAAGTACCCAAAAATAAATAGAATTAGGAACTTGGAGATATTTAGGAGACTCCTTTCCTGTTTTTTACAATTTTTCAATCTTCACAATCTAATCATGCATTATTGTTCAGAACGGCTCAATAATGTCTTAATCAGTACATCTTCAGTCTTCCTGCATTTCTCTACTTGTATCTTTTCCTTTCAAAAAAATCTCTTCATTCACCCTCAGAAAGTAACGAGTCACAAGCAATTTTGCTCAGATTGATCACACTGTTTTGAGGGAGTACCTCTGTCAATTCCTTACACTAGTACTTTTAAGCCAAACACTGACATTTCTCTGTACTCAAGTTGCATCACTACCTATTGACTAGGTCTACAGAGAAAGGAAAATATAATCTTCATAAAAAGCTTCCTCACTCCATCATCTGGCTAAATAAGCACCATAGTCCTTTCCTGGCTAGCACAAGGGTGAAACACAGTACCTGCCTTGTTCCCACAAGACCAAAAACAACGCTGTTAATCACAGGTCAGAAAAATGCAGGCAATCTAAGCATGAATGACTGCTTATCAATGAAGTTTCAAAAATATGCTTCACCCTTTCAAGTATTTTTTTATTAAAGGTCTAGGATGAAAATGGGAAAGCAGTGACAGTTTAGGAAAAAAAAAATCATAACCAGGGAAAATCACTTACTGTACTTGGTTCTGCAGAGGTATTCAACACAAACATCACCCTTCCTTGTCCAGCTGCCAAGTGCTAAAGCATGAAATGAGCAGCTGTTTCCTTCAAGCTGGGGCTGTGTGTCTTAACTAGTCACATGCCCCTCCTGATAAATCTCACTACCGTGCCAGGAGGTTAGAATCTGAAAATCATTATTCCCCCTATTAGAAAATCCTTTTCATAAGAGCAGCCTTTGCTGAAGCATTTGACTGTAACGCGGTGCTATGTGCTCCATAACTTCTGGTTTTTTGTTGGTAGGATTTTTTTTTAATGACTAACACCAAGAAGTAGATAAGCCTTAATTGACAGTAGGGGCAGCACAAGTGGAAAGTTAAACACATTCCCGTTGATCGCTTCGGTTTTCTTCTGACTTCAGACTTTGCTGTGTTTTAATACAGGAATTTAAACAGGAACAGTAAAATTTAAAATTCTGTTGCATTCCTAGTGTCTTTAACACCAGACCACTCCAGTCATCATACAAAATACATGAACAATCCTACTTTTGGGGATTAGTTGTTCTTAAGGGTAACATTACTACCTTTTGTGTTTGGACAGTCGAGTGATGAATATTAATACTGGAGATCATTTTAATTTTAGCATCTGGCATTTTTACATCATGGATTATGTGGCTGCATTTTGCCAGACACTGTACAGTCAGACTGAGACAGACCCTTTGAGGTGAGGACTATCAGTCTAAACAGAGAGAGCAAAACAAAAGCATCCTTATCCCCACATTCCCAGATGTCGGACAAATGAAGGAGAAATGCTGAAGTCAAGAAAGGAACAGATTTTGATGGAGTTTTCCAGGGTGATATGTAGTCACATATTACCGAAATTCAACTGAGACTTTACACTTAACTCCTTTTAGCTTGATCACACATTTAAAGATATTTAGGTATTTAGGGACAAAGGCGTACAGTCAATGGTATTTCAAGGGTGAAGTGCAAAAGATAATTTTCTGAATTTCTGAAATTCCCGTCCCACGTATAGGATACACTGTGCTGAAATCCTGGCAGCAAATTGGCAAGACTGAAAGTACACAGGCAATTGTCCATCAGGATAGGATGTGGTAATGGTATTTTGACGTTTGGTAAGCAATCCAGATCCTGCAAGATGGCACGGTCTCATTGGACTACAAAGGACATTATAGGGCATTTTTCTGAAATACAAACTGCACCAATAGATAGTGCTGCAACAAAGATTTGGGCAAATTAAAGGAATTTCTCAGAGCTGGGTGCCTGTTTTTAGAATTGTTAAAATAGAATAGCATATCTAGCTGGCACACGTGTCAGAATCCAATGAAAACCAGCAAATCCCTGAAGTCTGCAGTGACAAAGGATAACTCGGGTCGCTTCCTTTGACCTTACCCAGCTCTTCATATTATGTAAACCAGCACATGGTTACAAAACCATGCAGTCACCAGTGTTGCCAGCATAGCCTGGAGCAGGGAAGAAGCCCTTGTGCTAATTACCCACGCCTGCCTTTGTGAGCTTCTCCTGTTTCTCGGGACTCTGGGGAAACAAGTTTCCAAAGAACAAACTCCTGCTCTGAAGGAGCTCTCTCGATGCGGCCAGGCATGGGTGCATTCAGCTGTGGGGAGGCTCTTGTCCCAGCCTGGGGGGAAGGAGCTGTGGGGCTGGGGTTCCTCCTCAAAGGGCTTGAGCTTTGCAGGAGACCTGGCCTCCTCTTGGCCTGAGTGAGGTGGTCAGTGCAGAGGGAGGAGGAAGGCCTGGGAAACAGGGAATGTTTGCTGCAGGTGTGTCCTGATGCACAATCAGGCTGGGCAACACCTCAGCAAGCTGCTCCTCATGTTGTCCTGGGAGACTTCACGAGACTGTCCCAGGGCATGGGGCTCTGTGACCCAGCACAGCTGCTGAGGAGGCTTTAAAAGAGGAGGCTGTAAAAACTATGCATATTAAAATGAGAAATAAATCTGTGAGGAACGAGTTTAAATTTAGGCCCCTGGAGGAATGGCAATTTCCAAAAGGGAGTAAGAGCTGCCCTGGCAGAACTGAGTTGGAAGTTCTAGCAGACCCTGGCCATGGATCACAGAACTGGGTGTAAACACCAGGCCTCACTCAGAGAAAGGAGAAGGCACTCACTGTGCTATAAGGCACAGCCCATTGACCAAATGAGTTATCCTTGATAAATGCCATTTCACTTCCCCTAAAATGCACTGAGATCAGGGGTAACAGAACTTTACATGCAACTTTAAATTAAATCCTAAATTTCTTTACAACTTTGTACAAAATTACTCCTTGTTGATACTGAAAAAAACATGACTGAAATGTGTTCCAAAATAATTAATTTGTCCACAAATACTGGTTTTATTACTTTGTCCATTTCTCTGATTATGCAATATCAACTGCACTCTTTTTACATTTATCAGCAGCCGTTCATATAACTGATTAAATACTGGTAGTACCTGTAGTAAATAGGTAGTACCTATTACCTATCTGAAATAGCACAGAGTACAATGTCATCACTCTGCAATGAATAGCTGTCTCTATTTGGTAGTCATGCTCCACATAGGAACTTAATTTGATGATAATGACTGAATGGCAATATTCCATAAACAACTTGGGATACACTCCCTAAAAAGAAAAGTAGCCTTTGTACTTTCTGAAATGAGTAGACAAATAAATTAATTTTTATGTCTCTGTAAATACTGTCGTAAACTGCGGTTTATGTGGGAAAAAGTTTATCTATCCTCATGCTAGACAGACAATTTTAAGTCATTGTGAAACAGAACAGAGAAGTAATTTCGGTGTAATTCCTGAAAATAAAGACCTTAAAATTTTTGTGGAGGTTTTCCTTTTTTTCTGTTATTTCCCGTTTTTTAATAGAAATACCAGCATACAAAATAAGATCAGGTAGTTAATGCAGCTACAAAAAATTAAATGTTGTGTTCTTACATCTATCAGTTAGCATCTTAAATATGACAAAAGCTTTGCTGTGTGGAACACAACAGTATTCTGCCTTCTCTTTCTGCTGAGAAAACAAATGAAGACTGGATTGAAAAGGGTACATTTCTTTCTCCATGGACATTCATTTGCGAGTAGAACACAATGATCCTTGTGGGTTCCTTATAACTCAAAAGATCCTATGATTAATGTCTCAAATAAAAACTTTGAGATGAACACAGATTTCTCAGTCATGCTGAAATGAGACATGAGAAATACTGAAAAGGAGCAACAGAAAATAAGTACAGTTAGCACTGAATTGTGGTAGGGATGTGTAAGGTAAAATTTTTAATGTCACATAGTATGGATAGCTTTTAGAATAGCCTCAAGGAACTAAAGAATGCAACAGCTGTCCATTTTGGTTTGGGTTGAGATCAGGAAGATTTTTGCTTTTACTGATGCTGGACAAGTGGATCCAGAGCCTCTCCTTACTGTAGGAGAGGCTTTATTTCATGGCTTCTTTTTAACTGTTCTCTTTTTTTTTTATTTTATTTTTTTTTTAGATGCGCTTGGATATGTCTTGCTTATGTGTCATTTAATTAACTGAAGGTATTTCAATTTAGAAATTGATCACTGATGTTGAGATCGCTTATCTCAACATTAGTGCTTTGATACTGTGCAGAATTTTGAACTACAGAGTTATTTTCTGCATATGGCAGTTATGGACCTCTGTTTTGTGGGTTGCCTGAAAATGTCTCTTTACTGTTAACATGTTCTTCTGGAATTTATGGAACAGGTGTAAGACTCTCAGTGGAATAAATGTCAGGTTATACCAACTGCATGGCTGTGTTGCTACCTTTGGTTCCTAAATGGCTGCACTACCATTGGACTTCAGCCTTTTAGAACATAGGAAACTCAAACCTAACAAACTGCCTGGTTTGCTGGGCTGCCTCACTGTCCCAGATATTATATAGCTTTCACTAGCAGCTGAAGTGAATGAAAGCAGACCATGGAAGCCTTCACCAGACAGGATGCTTTATAAATACCTAAGTCTGATTAAAGGGGCTGCTATAAATAGTGCAACAGCTCTTACACATAGCTTCCAGCTGAAGGACATATGAGGGGCATATCAGATAGGAAATTCTGCTGAAAATACTGCATATAAGGCTCTCAACCTTACATTACATTAAATCAGTTTTAAACATTTATGGGCTGTATTACATCCCTAGCAATCTAAGTCAGTTCCAGGTTCTTCAATGTAATGCTCTAGGGGGCACAGGAGTACTGCAAATGCCCAGTGTACTTCCCCTTTGGTGCCCAAGGGTGCACCCAGTAGTCACATTACCTCTAAGAGAGTAAGAGTTGACAGGTTAAGTCATCAAATTAGGCCATCCCTGGATATGACCCTTGAAATCAGTCCTTCCTTTATATCATCAATTAAATGTCATTAGGCGAGCCTAGAGCAATGCTTAGAGTCAAGGCTGCTGGTTGCTTTTCAGTGGGAAACAATGCTGTTCAGTGATTTAAGTATATGAGAAAATAATAATTTAAATGGAAGTTTGATATGCTGTGTACCCATCTGAAATTCAGAGTTTGAGAATTAAGCTAAAATATCCAATAATTCTATTGTCAGAAATTATGGATGGAAAAATTTGTGCTTCTTTGAACATTTCTTTCAAGTTCTAGTCTATGAAGTACAGACCTGCTTTTTGACAGCTCAGCTGCACCATGGCAGGCAGTGGGGGAATTTTTTGTTGACCTAGTAAACATTCAGCCCAGAAATAATCCTCTGACAAAGGTTTTGGCTTGCTACTGTGATGCCTGAATTCTCTGGGAATTAAGCCACTCTGCCAGTAGTCTGTGCCCTCAGTGTTTCTCATGCCATGTTCCAGATGGGCTCTGGCTTGTCCTCTAGGCTGTCTTTCCACCACTTTTGGATGGCTCTTAATTTTCTCCTAAGCACTTGGTCTGCTTAGTGGAAAACCCAGAAGCAGTATGCCTGGAATGGAAGGGATAGGAGAGAATAGAATAGAATAGAATAGAATAGAATAGAATAGAATAGAATAGAATAGAATAGAATAGAATAGAATAATTTCAGTTTGAAGGGACGTGTGAGGATCATCTCTTTGGGTGAACATCATCCAACCGTGAAGTGCAGACCTGTAAGAGTAAAGGAGAGAGGATCCAGGAGGTAGAGATGGGAGGTGGAAGGATGAAGCTGAATGATAAAGGTGGAAGACAGCCTTTTCTCTTGTGCACATTACTGGTGGGACCTCCCTCCTCTTCCTTCTTTTCTCCCCTTGATGTACGGTGGTTTGTGGAAATGCTGTGCACTCATAGCTGCAGGTTAATGGGAATTGTATCTTAACTTATCTTAAAAAAAAGATATTTTTTTAAAGAAGTATAGGGAGATACTAGATTTTAGGGATTACAAATTTGGCATGAAAAATAGGGGATGGTCTTACTTTTTCTGTATCTTTGGTTCTCAGATTTAGAAAGGGGATGACAATGACTGATGGGATGAATGAAAACTTCAAACCTGCTCAAACAAAAAAATACCTATCCACAAGACAACCCTTATCACACTTGTTCCTGCCTTTCCAAAGCCCACAGTATTCACAGAGAAGCTAGAAATTTATAGTTTCTTCCTTATACAGACATGTGTAAGAAATTTTAATTACTAAAATTTTTACTATTATTGTAAGAACACTGTTTTTTATTTCCAGTTTGTTTTACTTGGTTTTGTTTCACTTGGAAGTACAGAGGTGAAATGAGAAATATAAATTGTTCTGCACTGTGAATGCTAAAGAGGGCTGGCATCTCCCTTGCTAAGAGATAGGGTGAAATTGTGCCATGCAGTGATAGCAGGCACTAAGGACAGCTTCTGTAGCAGTAACAACAGACCCATGATTACAAAAAAAAAACAAAACAAAACACCAAAAAACCAAAGCAACAAAAGCTCTTCATTGTCTATCACCAACTACATTGAATAGTTATATTCCACAGGGTGGATATGCTCAGTTCAGAAACAGAGCTTGAAGAGTGTGTTCCAGTAATTCTAGACTTAGATACAGTAGCACATAAGCACATCTGTCATAAAGGCGTTTTTTTCCAATACTGCCTAGATTGAACTTGAAGATTTCTAAACAGACTTGTGCATTTGGAAGAGATTTGTTCTCTAGGTTTCTGCAGCCATCCTCGTTGTGAGTGATGTGCTGAACAAGGATGGGACATTGCTGTGATGTTGAATGTACAGCAGCTCTCAGTTTTTGTCATCTTTTCTGCATCTGGTAAGTTTGAGCTAATCAGTAGTTCCTTTACCATTTAAAAATCTCCAGTAAGCATGGTTTTATTCCACACTTGGTGCAAATGAATACAAGAGACCAAAAATATGACATCAGGGTTTTTTCCCAAGTTCTTCTTAAAATCCTCACTCAGACTTTATATGAAATTATACTTGCACAGAAAGTTTTCAATTCATTGAACATATGTTTTAAAATACACTTATTTCTGTTTTACTGAAAGTACCTAGCTTTCTGCATTTTACTTGTCTCTCCTATTGTAAGTTCAACTGCTGTCAACTTTGTCTTGCACAAATAATTTCTAAAAATTATTTTCACTCAAATTTTACAACGGAGAGAATGTTATCTGCCAAATTTGTATTACACATGAATAGGGAAAAACTTTTTTTCACTTTATTAATTTTGATAAACATGTTGTCACCACTGATGTCACAGTGGTTCTTGGTTTGGTAAGTCACTCTTTCCTCAGTGATGCAGCACAGGCTGGTGCCGAGTATTTAAGTATTAACGTGGAGCACTATATTCCACATTGCAGCATGACATAGTCCATTTGCATTGACATTACAAGAGTGGAAACAATAGTGACTAGTGACAGACCCAGAAAAGAGAAAAAAATCCAAGCCTATTTCCTTCTCTCTAGAAAAAACCCCGACCTTTTTTGAACAGTTTCTGTCAAAATACTAAAAATTAATGCACTGCTTGCTAATGAACAATAGCATTTTTCAGCTCTGTGAAAAGAGGCGTGGATCACAAATGCCTACCCTGATAGAACTGTCAGGCAGGATCTCCACTTAGTCCAACACACAGCATGTTTATCAGCCAGACTGTTATCCAGCAGCCTGTCTGAAATCTGCTGTGAATGTCTCAGGGTTCATGCTCCCAGCTTACTCTGAGATGAGTGAATTTGCATCCATCTGTGCCTTCCTACTATGCATGAAGTATTCAGTGCAAAGACAAGAGAGAGTCTATTGCTTCCATGCTCCTAAGTTCAGAGGAGACTTGCTTATTATAGTCACAACACAATATTTTGTATGACAGAGCCCCTTGGGGCCAAGGTCTCTGTATATAACTGCTGGATTTATTACACTTGTTTTACTCTGGGCCCTTCTCTGTTGTTAGTTACAGTTCCATTTCTTTTAGTGGTATAAAGACATTATGTTTTTATATGTTTTTACTCTTTTTAATTATTGTTTAAGACAGTTATTCCTAATAGAACATATCTGAATGAATGGAACTATATCAGAGTGATGTGCTGGGTCCAGGATTCCACACAGGCTGCGTTCCAGTATAAAACCACAGCATTATATGAAGGCAGTATGAAAGTTCTTTCTTTTAAGAGAAAAAGAAGAGACTATCCATGCTTGAGGAGAAGGTCAAGCAGCATGGAAAAATTCAGCATTAATCCACTTCTCTCTCTTGCCTGTTCCCATTTATGAAGTAATGAAGCATATTTTGTAGTTCAACTGAGAGTGAATTTGGTTTTCCTTTTCCCTTTAGTAATGACCTCATCTTTGAAGATTTATCTTTGTCTCCAGCCTTCCAAGATAATTGTGGTACAGTAATAATCCAAAATAACAATGGAACACTACGCTGGAACACTATGCTGGAAAAAAGGTGTGTTAGAATATAAAGGATTCTAAGAATGCTGAGCTGTCTAAACAGAGATGTTGGTGCACATTAATTTCTGTTCTTTCTAACTCAAGTGAATTACAACTCTATAATGTAAACAGTCATTAATCAATTAGTGAGACAATGCCAGACCTGTTAGTTTGACTTTAAATTCCTTCCTCCAGTCCCACCAATGGAGTAATTTGGTGCATGGCTGGACCATCTTGGCAGAGCAGACTGCACACAATGCTCTGTGTCACACCGTAACTGCTCTGGCTGTTCACTGCATTTCTGCTACCTTGACTAAGTGACACAACTTCATTGCAGCACTGGCAACAGGGTGGCCACTTTGCATTTTCATTTTCCTGGGGCTGTGTGGTGCTGCACTACAGAACCTTTAGAGCAGGGCTGTGTTTTGCACTGTGCAGTTGTTTGAGTCCACAGAGTCTGTTTGGGATCATTGTGATAAATGGGTCTGCAGCCATTACTAGCCAGGGGGTTGGGAAGGGACACTTCAGAGATGACATCCAGATGAGAGCAAATTGCTGCAGGGAGTTTAGAGAAGGGGGAGGACTGAATCTACCTCTACTTAAGGTAGAATGTTTGTCATTTCCTCCTGCTGCCAAAAGCTGGGAAAAGCTTCTCTTTCCCCTAGGGCACCCCTCTGCTTCCCAGGAAACACTATACTAAGTAACAAGGACATTACACCAACCCTGAAACTCAGTGTAAATAGGAAGATAAAGACAAAAATATTTCTCAAAGCCAACTTTTTTTTGTTTGTTGCTTTTGTTTGTTTGTTTGTTTTTTTTTTTTTTTTTTTTTTGTGGTGGTGGTAACCCAAGAGCTGAAGATACCTGCATGGTTATGGACCAGGTGGACTTGCACTCCAAAACAGTCTTTCTTGTTTTCCCCCTCCCCCACCTTTTTTTGTGTTAATACCATATATTGTACATATCCTTCAACAGCACTCTGCTGCTGATATGTGTTCATGCAGCAGAAACCCACTGCTACTAATCCTTGGAAAAGAGACCCCAGGTCATGTCTCCCACTTTTTCTCATCTATTGTTCAGATAATAAGTGGTTTTAAACTGCCTAGGTGTGACCAAGTAAGAGATTTGACAAATTCATTCTAGATGTATTTTTCTATTTGGTTATTATATCTATGTTTCATCTGTTCCTGAACAACGGCTCTTTACCACAGTTTGCTCATGGTCTGGGGTGAATGAGAGAACTTATGGTGAAAAAATATAGCTGCACTTTGGCATAAAGATTGATTTTAAAGAAGCTTTTTTTAAAATCCTTGCTTATGCAACAGTACTTTTCTAGTCCACTAGAAGAGTAGGAAAGCAACCAAAATAAAGTTAATGGCTTTTTCTGATAGCACAGAGACTTCTGGGAGAAACAGTCCATCTTCCATACACACATTGACCTTCATCCTTGTGCAGTAAGTTGGTGCAAAGCCTGCACAGTTAATTCCCATTTGAGCTAAAGGATTTGTGTCAGCCTGAACAATTCTCACTGTTGTGGGTTGCTACTCACGCGTGTAGAACATTGTGATCTTCCCATAAACGTTTATCCATACTCTTCTGTTGTAAGCAGGAAAGCTTCTGGGTTTTGGATGAGAGAAATGATGAAATTAACACGCTGTGTTTGTATTCAGACTAGATGATCTAATGACTCTGCCAGGCTTTAAATTTTATCTGTCGAAATAATTTTGCTTGAAATCAATGAGACTACCCATATGCTTAAATTGAAGCATCTGCATAAACATCTTCACGATTCAGGATGTTATTCAGCACATAGTTAGGAGCTAGGTGTTTTAGACATTAGAAAAAAATTGTTAACATTAACCTTTCTGTTGTGTTGAACAGCTGCATCTCTTTGTAGAACTATTTTGATGCTGTCCAGTACTGAATGTTGATGTCTTAATGTGTTTCAACTGGGTTTCTTTTTGTGTTCCCCCTTCCCCAGTTCTGTTTTTTGAGTGAGACTACTGTAGACTGTGCATGTGTTCTTGAAAAATCTTGCTTTGACTACTCCAAACACTTGTAATACTCTGCTCTTTTTTTTTCGTATAATGTTAGTGGGCCTGACTAAATGGTGACTTGGAGCACAAAGCTTCCTTGTACGAGTGTCTGGTAGAATGGAATAAGGGCTTAGAGAGAAATTAAGATACTTACACCAGAGCAATTGCATGAGGAATAATAAATCTTACTAAACCTGAACTAGCTTTGCAGGAAAGCATGGCATGACTTGTCACTCAAAGTGCATTACTTTTTAAGTCATGTGATTTTTCTTCAAGTCAGTCAGCTTTCCTGGAACCAGAAATCCATACTGCTCGCACAGTAGTGACAGCTGACTGAGGTATTTATTTGACAACCCTAAACATCTTTAATTACCTGGTAAAATAATGTCAGGGTAGGAAGCATGTGAACCTCAACTTCCTTCTGGTATATCAAATTCTCATATTTAATTTTTAGCTTGGAGCTTTAATAATTGCAGCTCTGTTAGTACTTGTGAACACTCAAAAGTGTTTATGTAGAAAGAATCTCCTGCAGAGTACTTAGACCCTAGCAGGTGGTAAGATTTTATGAGGTGCTGGGGTGTAAATTTCATTCTAAGCCTTCTGAAATCACAGAATAAACTAGGTTGGAAAAGACCCTTGAGATCATCGAGTCCCAACCTGTGACCTATCATTACCTTATCAGCTAAACCATGGCACTGAGTGCCTCACCAAGTCTTTTTTTAAACACCTCCAGGGACAGTGACTCAACCACCTCCCCGGGCAGCCCATTCCAGTGCCTAATCACTCTTTCAGTGAAGTACTTTTTCCTCATGATTTTATCTTCAGGACAAAACCCTCCATTTGCAAACTTTGAACTCATGAACATGTGAACTCTAGCAGTTTGGAAACAAATCTTTATATGTGTGTGTTTATTCGGAGTATTAATATGGGAATTTTTAAATACCATCTGTAGTATTTTTTCCAGAGGCAAATATGAAAGTGCATCAGTACGTTTTTGATCACCTTTTCCTATAAACTACAATGTAACTGGCTGATTTGTAAATTATCTTCTCCTTATAGCTAAGGAAGTGTTTCTGTTTTGCTACATTCGTGCAGTGGCACCAAGCTTTAAAATAATGTGGCGAGTGCTGCTGACCTGAAAAAATCTGAACAGTGTGTACTGTTTAGTTGTATTGCAGTTGCTGTGCGACTAACATCTCATGGAAATGATTGTATTTATTCAACATCAGAAATTGCAATGATTCCTAATCTTTAAATTAAAACACTCATTTTCTGTTTCTGCTTAGTTTTTGTGCAGGGCAATCAGTTACTGAAATTGAAAACAAGGAATGTTACCTGCATGAGAGCATGCTATGGTAGCTACTCAAATTGCAGCCTAAAGAGCTTTCTCTTGCAAATATCTGTACAAGCTTCGGGTTTTACTGCCATTTTATTCTTCACAAGATCAGGCTCATAACCACCTAGAACTGAGAATTACTGTAAATGCTGAGTACTTTGAAATCAGACAAAGAAAGGCCTGATTATTTCCATGAGCCTTGGCTTCCATCTGCCTCATTGGAGTTGCTGCTTGGCACCTCCCTGGATCAGATTTTCAGCTGACTGCTGCTGTTTACGATTGTCCTATCGTGGCTTTTCACCTACATGGGTGACATCCTGCCTTGCTATCTTCACAATAGCAGACTCTAAACATAATAGCATCCTATGGGGATACAGCAGAATAATGACACATCACACTTCCTTTTTCGTCACCAGCAACTTTTTACCATAAACCGCTAATCCTAGACAACATCTGAATAACAACTTAATAATCTGAATAGCATATGCTTAGAGGTAATGTGTCAACACAAATGAGACTAATACAAAGGTTATTCTCATAGATCTTTCAAAGAAGATAAAATTTGCATGATGAAAACCTGTTATTCTACAGCTTCTGTTCTGCTGCCTGCAAATCACAACAGCATTTCCTTTGTTAGAAGTGCAAAGGACATGTTGAGAGTTGAAGAAATCAAACACAATCTTAAAAAACTCCATTTTTCCCTCTTAAAAGTCTGTCTTGTTGATGATAATTCAGTGACTTAATATGGTCTGTCTATCTTAAAATGGAGCTTTCTACACAGTCATGATAGTGTGATATTGTGTATAGTATCTGAAAATCAGCAGATTAGACATTTCCACTCATATTCTACTGTCAGTTTAAATTAGACCTCAGAATGGCAACACGTAGTATTGCAATGCAAGCAACAATGAATAAAATATCTTGATTTTATATCTATATGTAGTATATTTTTATGTACATGCATGCACACACACAAATTACCTTTCATAATAAATCCTGAAACTCTAGAAGCTTTTGGGTACTTTAATTCAGGCTAAGTTCCTACCTTCAAGTCTACATCATAAGACTAAATTATCACAAAACTTGCATTATATACATTTTGATATGTTTCTATATTCTATATTAACACATCTTGTATAAATATGTATTTAATATACTTCTCCCTCCCTCTGTCTTTCTCTAAATCTGTATTTTTAAGCGAATGAAGAGTCGACATCGTATTTTCCTTTGGGGCATACATTTACTAAAACATTTCTCTAGTACTTAATCACAGTCTGTAAGATGAACATGATACAAGTCAGGAAAACAGCAATTATGTCATGGATTTATGGCAAAGGCTTCTTTTGCTTAAGAAAAGTTATGAGGAATTCATAAATAAATTCAGATTTCTTTATCTAAAAATAAGACATCCTGCCAAATCTTTATCTAAAAGTCAGTTGCTATCCCTTCTCCAAAACTCATTCTTTTTTCATTTACCAGCCTGGCCGCACCTGAAAAGAAGTGGAGCATTCAGCAAGCAGAAATGTCAGAAGGAGGCACTTACCTTAATTTGAGAGGTATCCAACTTGCATCACTCTCCTTTTTTCAAAGAGTTCTTCTCAGGATATCCAGATGCTGAGGTTATTTGATCCCAGCAGTGTCCTGCCCATGGCTCTCCCACTCAGCTACCCTGGCAGGCCCTGGAGAGAGAAGCAGGATTGTGCTCTGTTCCTTCCCTGCAGCTTCACTGAGGCTGGGGCTCCTTTGAGCTCAATTAGTTCTAGATTGTTTGGCTAAATGGCAGCCACACTTCCTTCTATTCTTTCCAAACTTAGTTTTCCTGCCTCCAGTGGTGCTTTTTCCTTTCTTTGGACTATAAATAGGCCTGTCACAACACAGTCTATAGCAGTAAGGAAGGCAGGAAATGCATTTAAACAAAGGAAAGATCTTAGGGGGTTTTGCCCTCCCCTGCCAATATAAGTAAAAGAATTTGATAGGGATTGGTCTGCAGACACAATTCTCTTTGCATGAGGAAAACACTTGTTCAAAAACATGCTAGGATGTCCTCTTTTGTACTTTTTGTACTCCACCAAAAAAAAAAAAAAAAAAAGAAAAAAAGGAAAAAAAAAAGAGAAGGCACAGCAGCAGTAGGCCTTAGTCTCTTGAGTAATTATTACTTCCTTAAAGGATTAAGTTAGGGTTAAAAATCTGATTTTTTTGGGATTGGAGAGGTGGGAAAAGGATTTCTTTTCTTAGAAAAGAGGACAAAATTGGCTAATATGCTTTAAGAAGACAAAATATGTCTTACAGGATGTGCAAATTTTCCATGGTTAAGAATGACAATTAAAGTCTATGAAACTTCATTCTGTCTGAGTGCTCTCTTCCTCAGTGGAACTTACCCTGCAGACTAGAAGTGTTTAAGCAAACTAAGTGTGTTTACACACAGGGAAATAGAATTGCTGTGCATGTATTCAATGGAGACGGCTGTGCAGCTATAGCTCTCAGATAGCAACTATGTCAAAATCCTCAAATATGTTCCATGAATTAATTTGAGAAAAATAATTATTTTTATATTTTTTTTTCTAATCAGAACTTCCAATTAAATTATTTTCAGCTTAGTGGTTTTAAAAATACACACCAAGCTTCCAAGACTCTCTCAAGCTTGAAAAAATAAATTAACAATTTTCACATTATACTCAGTTAAGATGGGAATATAGTGAGGTATTTCTTTATCTCTTTGCCCTATCCCTACATTTTCTGTTGTCAAGGGTACATCCCTTTCCTTCACTTTATATATATTAAGTAAATCGCTGTAAAAACCCTCTCTGCTGCTTTTTTACATTAGTAGTTTTTATGTTAGAATAGCTGTGTGTTTACTGAAGACTCTAATGCATGGTTTGGGATTGGAGATTATTTTAATGGGAAGGTAGGGACTTGAAAGATAGATTTTTCATCCACATAGCAACAGCTTTCTTCTGTTTAAGATTTGTATCTGAAATATACAGATGAGGGGTCACAATGAAAGGGGTGAGAGTTAAGGACCTGTGACACTTAAGGAATTTGGAGAATGTTAAACCTTTTGTTTCAGACATTATGTAGGCAAGGATCATGATTGTTAGCCAGTATGCTGTTTTATGCAGGGACTAGTAAATCTGTGTTAATCTTAGGTAGGCTACATGATGCCAGAGCAGTTTACATAAAAGCCATCTTCAGGAAAGTGCCTGCCTTGTTGAGAACTTTGCAAAGATCCTGTCTGCCATGAGAAGAATGTGATTGGTTATGAAAAAGAAGAGACATACTAGTGGTGTGTGAATAAACTTTGTTGTTGATTTTTTGAGAATTAATAATAACTCAAGACCAAGGTTTTCCTTGAAAGTGCTTTTTAAAATAAAGTTAAACCAAATTGGAATGCTTCAAGCAAAACTCCTTTCAAAATCAATAATTTATTTTATAGAAGGGCCTGAAAGTTATGATATTTACGATACTTTTTTCTTGTGTTATTAATCATATTTAGGAGACAGGGAGAAAGCCTTTGGAAGATGTTGATCTTTGCAGATCATGTCCTACAGATCTGACTAAGAGAAATATAATTCTTTGTAGTGAACCGTGGATCAAATACCGACCTCAGCTGAAACATGGAATCAGATTTTGCTTAAAAGACTCTGTCATGGAGATGACTGAAGGCAAGCTGCAGTCTTTGTAGCTCTTTTGGACCTCAGACCAAGGCTGAAGGATTGGCAATGTGTAAAAGCTGACTGAGCAGCTGTGGAATAGGCCTTATTAACTCTGTTTCTGCAAAGTTGGTCTCTACAGTATAACAGCACCGAAATGCAAAGCTGCTTAGCAATAATAAACTTGCACATACCTTTATTCAGATGTAGTTTAGTTGAAATCTTAAATCCTCTCAATGAGTTACTAGTGGTTACAGAGTTGAATTTGCATCACACAGGCTCTGTGTTCTGTTAGCACCAAGCAGTGCCAGAGCCCTGGAGAGACTTAATCTGGAATTGCTGCTTGCGTTGTGTCAGCACCATGCCAGTAGAGCCCAATTGCACAAGACTGCTTGCACTGCTTTTGCTGGTAGCCTTTCTTTCAAAACCATACACATATTTTCTCCCTGTCATTCAAAACATCTCTAAACATTAAAAATAGATTGCAAAGTTAAAGCAGAATTACTCTTCTCAGTCATTCTGACTGCACGCTGGAGGAAATTCTCACCCAGTGTGCAAACTTTCTCACTCCCACTTGACCATTTCAGTCTTGAGGACAGTCTGTCTTGACTACAGACTTTCCCCCAGGAATTGATCAGATAGCTGGTGGAGCCACAAGAGAGCTTGGAGCAGGGTGAGAAATTGTTGCTGAGGGCAGATGCTTGTAAAGTGCAAGGAATTTTTCCCATGTCAAAGCTGAAGAGATGCATTTTCTCTGTCTGTCTCATTTTTACTCATCCTTATGCATTAGTCTCTAGGACAGACAATGACTACACAGGGTAACGCTGTGGTGTCCAGAACTTTTGGGGATGTGCTTGGTCCCCTGGAATTCAAAGCAGTTCATTTATATTCCATACCCTGAAAATACTTGCATGTGTGCATGTGTCACAAACATAAACTCTTTCTTTCCAGTGAGTTCCTGTGTGCAGATGCAGCTTCTTCAAAGTAAAGAGAATCATTAATTTCTCACCACAGGATACTTAAGGCTGAGTTATCACATGGCAGCATGACAAAAGCACTGCTTTTTGCTGGACATCCCAGAAGGAATTTGCACAAATATTGATTTCTACGACAGAGCACTAAACATGAACTATTCACTACCACTATTCACCTAAACATGAATTTAGATGCATTGATGTGGTCTCCCCTCACCACTCCTCCACACCCGTGCTGATTGCTGTGCTAGTTTTAACTCTGCATCTTGCTTTTAACAATTAGAATGCTAACAATGGTATCCAAATTCCAAAGAAAGTTGAATATAGAAGATTTTCAGTACAGCTTCTGAAATAAAAAGCTGAAGTACCTGAACTTTCTCCTCTGCTTTTATGCTGCCCCTCCCTTGGGCTGCTGAGCAGCATTGTGTAATGCCACTCTTTCCACTGATGTCAGTGGCAATGGGTTTGACATCAATTCAACACAAGCAGGGAAGCACACTTCAGTGCCTGTAATTCATTAAGTAGCTTGAATTCCTGGTATTCCTGTCCCTCTTACCTCCTCAGTTGTCTCCTTCTTGCATTCACATTTCATTGCCTCGTGGAATATGTTGCAAGAAATTACATAACTTTTCCTGGTAAAACTATACAGAGGAAGAAACAAAGAACTAGTTTTTATCTTCTATAGCTCTTGTTTAGTCTACCTGTCTTAACACCATGAAAACCACTTGTCTCAGTAATACTGAGTAAATTATAAAGACTTTCCTTTTGATTTCTGATTCTGTTAAACACAGATGGTCTTTCTGGACTGCAGCACAGCCTGTAGACCAGATCCCCAGCTTCTACAAATTGGGGTTGCTTCAAAGGCTTCAGTCGAGTGACACTGATTTGAGCTGCCTGAGGAATCCTGCCAATTAGTTTTAATGTACCTGTGCCAATTCACAGCAGCTGAGGCGCTGTGGGTTTAAGGGCCTTTCTAATTGTAGCTTATGTTCACTGTATAGAAGATTAAGTGGTTTTCTCCCCTCTGCCACTCAAGTAAATTGTCAAAACATCCCAAAAAGATCTGCTGCTTACAGCCATGGGGCAAGGTGAAGAAATGTTCATGGTGATCTTAAAAAAAGGAAGGGAAAACCATAGGTCAGACTCAGGCTGTGTGTCAGGATACAAGCAGAAGACTGATTGTCTCCCTGTGTGTTTGTGGCCTCCTTAGTTTAGCACAGCTGGGGGCTGTATTCCCTTATGCCATATCCTGTCTCTCTGTGCTTTTGATTGGTTGTGTGGCCATGAAGGTTGACCACAAATAAAAGTCTAATTTATTCTTCACCTGCTTGCTTACCAAAACAGAATGAATATTTTTCATTACGTACCTTAAAGAACATAGCTTAAATCTGACAGCAGGATAATAGTGCAGATTAAAGTTAAAGCATCACTTACAGAATATTAAAGTTCTTAAGGCCCAAACTTTCTGTACATCCCTATCACCTTTCTCTGTGATTGATTTCTCTACAAATAACCAGGAGTTTAAAGTTTTTAGGGGCGTGGTGACAGCAGGAAATATTATCTCTATGGTATTGATGGGGAAATAGAGTAATTTGCCAAAGATCTCAAAGGAAGTAATACTTTTATTTGGGAAGCTTATGCTGTTTGTTTTTTCCACTTTTAATCTTTCTTCTGGTTTTTTTTTTTGTTTTGTTTTGGTTTTTTGTGTTTGTTTTTTTTTTTTGTTTTGTTTTTTTGGTTTTTTTTAATAGTATTTTGTGTTTGTCCTGTTCCATTTTCAGTTGCATCTTTATATTCAAGGTTCTTTGTGTGCTACTTCTGTCCTGCTCAGGGTGTAATCTACTTTGCTTCCAGACAGCTCACAATTTCAAATTGTTTCCACTTGTAAAATTGTCATATAAGCACCCATGTGCTTTCTTTCTCCCTTCTGAGAAGCTGCTACAAACAACTGCCACATTTCAACACTGTTTGGCAAAACTCTCCTCTGTGCCACTGTCCTCCAAAAATATCAACATTGTTGCTGAAGGGCAGCAGTGAAGGTGGTGTTTTGTTCCAGGAATGTAAAAGGGACTACATAAAATTTCAACAAGTTCTTGGACTGTCAGAAATTATCTCAAACAGGTTCTACTGGTAATGCCCATCTTTGTGGTGGTGTCTCTGCTCTCCTGACTGCTCAGGATGCCATGCCAGAAATCCCCATTCCTGATGGCATCCCATGTATGTACAGGGTGGGCAGCTGCTCTCTCACTGTTACTAATGTTATCGCATTTATTTGCAAACGTTTTCCACCTCTACCCATCTTATTTTCTCATTTGATACATCTGTTGAGAGAAACCATTTTTTACAACACTTGGCTCAGCAAGGTTCCTGTTTTTGACTCCCAAGCACTATGACTCAAAGGTATTAGTAATGGGTAGATCACCACAGGCAATACAGTCCTGCACTTCAAACTTTAGATCTTGTCTACTTTTGCATTTATTATAATGTGTATCTTTTAGAATTGAAGTTTCCAAGGGAAAAAAGTGAGAAAGCACATAGCAGTGACAAGTTTTTTCCTCCTTTGTATATAATGTATTAAAGAGAGATAATATGTTTTACAGCTAATGCATCCCTGGCAAAAATGCTTCCTACAGGAATAAGTTGACTTTTTCATGGTTGCTAGAAGCTGTGTGTACGTAATTTTACCTATCCACAGAGTCAGATATAGATTAGGGAAGAAAATATTTAAAAATGGCTAAAATATTTCTGCTTTTTGTTTGGGTTATGGAATTAGGTTCTTATTTACCCTAGTTTCACTTAGTTATAGTTCATTGACCAGTATGAGTTACTTCCCCCCTGTACGAATTTATTCTCCGGGTTTCCTTTGCCACTATGCCAAGAAGCAAAACCAACTGCTGACCAAACATGTTTGGGTTTCAAGGTGTTGATTTCCTGCATCTGCCAGAACAGGGGAGACAGGTTAGGTTAAGTTATGCTAAATGTCTTTGTGTGAGTTTTTGGAAAGACTGCAGCCCAAGTCTCTTTGCTGCCATTTGAGGTAGGGCAGCCTGTTCTAAATGGGTTTTTGGGGTACTGCTAGGCAGTTCTTTGTTGGAGCCTGAGTCATGCTGACAAACTTGTGCTCTTCTGCTAGAGTGGTGGGTTGAACACCAGAAATCCTACCAGAACATGTGCGAGGAGGGGAAGTGACTAATTTGATTGCCACAAGGTGACATTTCTTCAGTGCCAAATCTCTCCCTTGCACCTGTCTTGAGAGCAGATGGTTGCTGCAGTCTCCTCTTCTAAAAGGAAGAGCTGCTCCACCACGGTTCCCCTCAAGTGCTGTGATAGCTGTCACCTCCTGGCTGGTGCTGGCTGGAGGGGTGAGTCCCCTGGGGACAGGACTAATGGCACATAAAGAGTCCCAAATCATGAGGTTTATTCAGTGACATCAAGGATCACAGTGGATATCTGTTTTATTATGTTGGGAAGATGAGTGTCTGTTCCTTTTTTTATTCAGGAATTGTTCCAGAGCAGTTAATGCTTTCCCTGTCTCTATGTCCTGCATGTACGAGCTAGATTTACATGAGCTAGACCAGCTGTTCTCAGCTTGGGGTAGGAATTTTGTTATGCAGGGAGATTAAGCAGTTTCTTTTTCATGCATCAGGAAGAGCCCTCGCAGTGTTAGTCGGCTGGACTTGTTAGGTGACAACTTCTACCTTAGGCTCACGGTGTTTTAAAAATAGCCATTGTTACACTTAGCTCTGTGGGAAACTTTCTAGTGTGCTTTTATGCTGATTTTGGGCTCAGGCTTTTCAGTTCCAGCTATTATGTTCTTTTTCCGGGGCTTCCCGTTTCTCCCGTTGCAGGAACACAAATTCTGTCTTCTTGGAGCTGTTTTTTGAGACCACTGTTTGCCTCTAGGAGCTGGGGCTTTTCTTAACATTCCTTAGAGCAGAACTGCGTGGCACAGCATGTGCTGCGCTGACCTCTAGTGACAGGTCAGGAGGACAGAAAGTATCTTTGCTTTGCTGTTCAAATCTGCTAACAGCAGCTTCCCTCGGAGCATCCCCCTTTCCTGCAGTGCTCAGCCCAAACAAATCCTAAGGGCTTAATCTCTCCTACAGTATCTCCAAGCCTTTAAAATATTTGCTTAAATTTCTGTCCAGTTGTTGAACAGCTGGTGTCGGACTCCTATCTTTTGCTGGCTGGGCAATGGCAGAATTCTATTAATTTTTATTAATACTTATTAATTATAAAATTAACAAATTTTGCAAGCTGATGATGCTCCATTCCATTTATAATCCTACAATAAAATGATTTATATGAAGGTAACTCAACCCTTGAAACCCAGAGTTTAAAAAGCTTGTTTTGACTCTTAAAATTTGCCTTTTAACTACATTTCAATCCATATGTCTTGTTGCCAACAGGGCAGTTGGAAGGGTTCATTGAGATACTACTTGTTATGAAACACAGAGAAAAAGTTTATAGTTAGCAAATGTCTCTAGGGTTGCTAGATCTCTTTCAAAAGGTCTTAGACACTTCATGCCTCACAGTTTTAAATGGTTTTAATTTTTAAATTTTTCAAGTGTTAGAAAATTGCCTACAAACTGGGAGCAGAGTTACTTCCTGTGTGAATCACTGAAGTCAGCTGAGTGCATCAAAAATCAAGTTGCACCAAAATTAGGTGGGACAGTCTTCATATTAACAGATACTGTCAACTGTACTTGTACAGAAGAATGAAGAGATGACAGTGGAAATCACAGGGAACTAAAGCAGAGACATTAGAAGTATAAGGGAACCAAAATGTGAGAGAGACACTGCAGGGACCTTTTGTTTGGCCTGCCCTGGAGGCTGGTAGATCATGTGCAATAGATTCTTGTTTGAGGTCCTTGCCCTTGAGTCCTGGATACTCCTAGGTCTCTAGGACCTGTTTTGAGTTAGGTGTTTAGACAGAAAAAATACCCCTAATGATAGATCTTCCTAGACTATTGTCCTTAGGGTACACATTTGCAAGTGTTTTGTTAGTCTCATATCTGGTAGATGTAATGTGTTTAGCAAACCTTCAAACATAAACTGAATTTTACTGGATGAGGTAAGGGCTATTTTGGCTAAAAATAGTTATTGCTGCCTTCTGGCAGAATAACCCAATACCAGAACTATTACCAGATCAGAAATTAAAATATATGTCTGAATGCACTATGCACTCAGCAGTCAAACCCTCAAAAGCTCCTTATCATCTGCTTTGGTTTATCTCCAGTGTGCTACAATGAACCAACATCACAATCAGTAATACAGCTAAGGTAGTTCCTTTTTTTCTTAGCAGCCTAAGGGAATTTAAAAATAAGAATTCTCCTTAAAAAAAAAAGTATAATCATGAGCAAATATGAATGAAAATTCCATGTTCATTCAGCTCACTGTTGTGCAAAGCAGAGGATTTCCCTTCCCTGTCTTATTTTTGAAACTTCCTTATTCTATGTTTGCTGTTCAGCTCAGTTTGATAATGCTGCAGGCCAAAGAACACATTCATTGCTAAAGGCATGTTTGAAATTTCTTGCTTAAGGTAAAAGAAGGACAAAGATGTCACATCTCTCTGGGTAGTTTTGTTACTTGGTAGTGGTGGCTTCTGTTCCTGTAAGGAGAGGGATCACTGTGAGGGAAATGATTGGTTTACTTTGGCGGAAGGTCTTCATAAGTACCGGATAGTAGCTATCAATTTCACCACATGCCAAATCTTTATTTAGAGACTGAAAACTACTTTTGTGGCCTCCAATGCCAATGAACAGGAAGGATGGTGAGGCTGAGGCTTTGGATCATGAGCAAATGACAGGATGTACTGGAGGCAAAAATAGCAAAAGCAGGACTTCAGTGAAGACCCCCTGGAAAGGGATATCAAATGGAACAGAAAGTGGGGAATGCCCTTGTGCCCAGAGATGAGCTGGGTGGCTGCCTGCAGCAAGAGGCACAGGTGTGTCATATCCTGAGAATGGTGCCCACTCACAAAGTTACAGGGACTGCCCTGATAACAGTAAAGTTTCATTCAGTTTTAGTTGAAAACAGACAATATCCTGCTGGGGATTTTGGAACACATCTTACCCACTCTTCCGGGCAGCTACTGCCTGGATGAGAAATGGCAGAAATTGAACTTTTAATGTGAAATAAACAAAAAATCTGCTTAGCTGCACTCAAAACTTTTCTGCCAGAGACATTCCTCATTAAACACACATGGTGGGATTTTTTTCAAGAGTTTGGCACTGCCTTTTCCCTGCTCTCACTGGAATGCATGTAGGTGCCACAGGTTTCAGTGGGAGGAGAGCTAAATCAATATGGAGTGCTTTGGAAAAATGCAGCTCAGAATGGATCCTGGCAGCCTGAGTAGATAGGGATTGGAGGTGATGCTGAAATTGTTATGTAGAAATTTTCCATGCTGGCTAGCATTATCCTCTCCATCCTCCTCGGTTCAGAACTAATGGAAAGCAGTGTGTGGCAAAGCATGACTTGAGGGGAAGGGAAAGTCAGTGTTGAATAAAATAAGAATACCTTAATTTCTCCCCTCCTCTGTGTCTTTTATCAGGACAAAAACTGCAGAACATCCCTTCTTCCTGAGCTTGCCACTTAACTCTTCAAGAACATATGGGTTAATTGCAAGCAACAGCGCACATTGCGCATACTGCTCCTTCTGGATGGGATTCTCCTGACTGCTGAGCAGGCTGGTGCCCTGTTCTCTCTAAAGTGCAACAGGCACATGCTCAGATGTGGGAGAAGTAGGGGAGGAGGTCATGCTCCCTCTGTCCCCTTGCCTATCTCACATAAGGACAGGCAGCAGAGGCTGCTGTACCAGGTCACAGGTCTCATGGAAGAATGTAGCTTGGAAGGGACCTCTGGAGGCCCCAGTGCAATCTCCTTCCTTGGGCAGGGCAAACTTGAGAGTTCAGTGAGGTTGCTCAGGTACTGAGGCACAGCAGTAATTTCTCCAGTCTAGAGGGGAAAGAGCAAAGTGAGCACAGGCCTCAGACATATGTGGGACAAAACATGCAGCCTGAAGACTGTCAAAATATATATCTGGTGATCCAGTGGTCTTGAAGGAAACCTGACATGGCTGACATCCTGCATTTCTTTGGTTTATGTCATTCTCTCCCCATCAGATAGTAAAATCTCTTACTAATACAGGTTGTCACAGGATAATCTTGTTTAATTACATGTTCTCTTGTTGGCATACAGGTACTGAAGCGGTAAAGGTTGGTGAGGGGAGAAGTGGTGTTTGGATTCAAGATCTTGCACAGCTGTGCCAGCTGTGGAGGTGGTGCTCCAAATGGGTCCATATTTTCTAGTCCTTCCGTTGTGTAAGGTTATTCCTGAAGCTGAAAGTAGTGACCGTAGGCCAGTCCTGTAGCAGCCTCTGTTACTCTCATAAGGTGACATTGCCCTCATTGAGAAACCTTCAGCAAGTGGCTGATTTTCCTCCTTCCCTCAGTTATTCTGCTTCTCTTTTGGACGCATCACGTTCAGCTTCCCTAGGTAAATTTCAGATCTTCTGATAGAAAAAGCTATACAAATACCAAATAATCATAGAACCAATCAGTTTGAAAAAGACCTCTGAGATCATTGAGTCCAATCTATGATCGAACATCACCATGTGAACTGGACCATGGCACCGAGTGCCACATTCAGTCTCTCCTTAAACACTTCCAGGGGCAGTGACTACACCAGTCATGGTCTCAGAAGTAAACAGTAGCCTCTGTTACACACAGCAATTCACCCCTTCTTTGCTTGAATGGCTCCTTAATAACTCCCTTGGCCTGCTTGGTGTTGAAAGAGTCCCCAGCATGCACAAACTGCCCTTCAAAGTGGGTGGCATTGTTAAAAGAACAATACTGTAGTGTCTTATAGAGGCAGCAGCAGGGTTCCTGAGTTTGCCATGCACTTCGAAGGAATGCACTGTGGTTTAATTGCTGCCCAGATCAGGCTTGTGACATGCTCTAATTGGGTCTGTCACCTTTCTTTTTGAGGAATTAGGAAAGTGCCAAAGCCAGGAGCCCCTCTGCTGCCAAACTCAGATTCAACCCATACAAGGCTAACAATCAATGTGAGCTAATGGGTCATGACAACTCCTTCAGTGCCTTGAGCATTCTAGGACTCCTCTTAGTCAGGAATTTACTTGAGTGTGTCAGTTGCCACTGACTAGCTGAATATTTGTCATCACTGTGAGTTCTGTCTCTTGGATCCAAATGATCTGTCCAGCTGTGAGAGTTTTTTCCCAAAGAATGTTAGTGTTCACTTTGATAGGTTTAACACTGGCTAATTTTTTCACTGAATAGCATTCCGACATTGAAGTATCTGTTCATATCAAATATCCTTCTAGCTGAAGTGCATGTAACTCCAGTTCCATAGTAACTTCATTCTCATTAACACAGCAGCATTAAAAGGGAACTAGCAGAATTCAGTTCTACCATGTCAGCAATTTTATTTTTTGTAGCAAGGAAATGTCTGCCTGAAAAAGGACTGATTTTTTTTAGAGGATCCATATGGGTGTATAAAGCATTGGTGCCATTTGGTATAAAATGTAATCAATTCCAGATTCTGCTGTACTCAGAAACTTGAATTATGGAACTGTACGTGGTAGTTTCTGTATTTTGAAGGCTCTCACCTAAACTGCAGCCTTTGTAACAACTAAAATGGCTACACTCATGGTGTCCAATCCCCTGTCTTAATCATATTAAGAAAATGTTTGTTTAACTATGAATCAAAATTGTATTCCTAAGCCCTGCAGCTTTTCAGGTGAAATGACAGAACCAGCCTTGCTATACTGGGGGAAAGTAGGTGGGCTCCAGAGGCTAAATTTTACTTAATTCCATCAATTGTAGTTCCTTTGTCAAAGCATTTCTGAAGGCCTGGAGCCAGGCAACGTGGAATACTAAGCACTGGGATGTGTGTGGGATTTAGGCTGCTTGGTCTGCAAGCATGTGCTTTGGCTCCCTGCATGTGTTTTAAGGCATATTAGAGGTACAAAGAGGTGGAAGGGAAAGGCACAAGCATGCACAAAGTCTGCTGCCTGCTCATACGGTGTCTGTGATTGATAGAAGTGTGTGGCTGTAATGAGGACATGGCTGTTGAACCAGCAGAATGTTTCAAGCTTCATTCAGGGCTTGGGTCAACTGCTGCTCTCTCAAATCAGGTAGGGGAGATGGAAGATGGCTGAACACACCAAAATGTTTTTTGTGAATTGCTGCCAACAGAAACTGATAGGCAAAGAGATGGTTTAGGTTTGCTGGGGGATTTGTTTTCCATAGAACCAGAGCCAGCATAAGCCATCACTCTGAACCTACTGGTAGCTTTCAATGCTGTGACCAATTTCAACCATGTCTATAAGGCAAACTAGAGCAAAAGGCCAGCACAATCTGAGGTTTTTTGAACTTTGATGAACAGCTAGAGACAAATGACCCAACTAATCCTCCCTGCTGAGAGCATGGACAATATTTGGTTTGGCAGCAATTGTGCCAATGCATCTGCATCTGTCAGCCTGTCCTGGCACTCACAGCTGCAAACAGGTGCTGCCTGTGTATGGATTGATGGAGTACTGGGATGCTGAAAATCTGAGGCGGGGGTGAGAGCTGCAGTGGTGGCTTGCAGCCTAGGCTGTCTTACAGAGATGAACACAGCTGGGTACTGAAGCAGGAAGAGGTGGGAGTCAGGAGAGCACTGTCTTGTCCATGAATTTTCATGGTGGCTGAAAGCAGCCCAGGGCTCATCCTGAATGCCATGAAAGCTTGAAATTGTGACCTTGCTCTTTATTAAGATCATAGGATTAACCTCAAACAGGACAACTAAGAGCTCTTTAGTTACAGCACTCACTAATAAGACTAGACCTTCCTTCCTTCTTCCTTAACCACAGCAGGTAAGCAAGAATTATTTTTTGAGTGTAATTATAGACCAGCTCTACTGTAATCCACCTCTTTTTGACTAGAAGAGTAACTAGCCCTCCACCCTCCCTGCCTAATTCTAGAAAAGTAAAGAGAGTTCTGCACCTCACAAAGAATCTCTTCCCTAAACATCCCTCTTTCCAGAGTTTTAACTGAGACTGTTTTACTGCATTTTAACAGTATCTCCACCAGTCCTAGTGTCAGGTTCCAGCAGACAGAGAGAAGGGTCCTGGGAAGGACAGATGCTACTGCACATTTACAGTCACATGGACTTTAGTAAGGATCTACTGTAGTGTGCAGACCTGAAAGGGATAGAGCTTATGATATTTTTGGTTCAGTGGCTGACCTGAATATTGGAAAACAAATTTTATTCAGAATCAAAACAAGTTTTGACTTTTTTTTTTTTGTGAAATGAGAAATAATAACTTAATTTTCGGACAACTGGACTGAATTTGACTCACTTTTATAAATCTCAAGTTATCCTTCTCCTTTTAATGCAGGGCAGGTCTAAAAGACACAGCAAAACATGTCATTTGAAAAATATGAAAAGGACCTGTTTCAGGATTTCCAAAAGAAACTCGTTCACTCTGGAGAAGGTCAAAGTAAAACATCTGTCAGTCTCCTAATCTCTTTCTCTCCTTCCACTGAAAAATAAGACCTGATGGGAAGGTACAGTTCATCAAGAAAAGGAAATTCTCCCCCTTCTCCTCAGTATTTCTGAAAACCAGGCCATCATACTGTAGAGTGTTATTTGCAGATTTAGTGGGAAACATGCCTAAACCAGGAAAGAAAAAAAATTCCATGTGAATCAGCTTCCAAGTCAAACAGTTTCTGTAGGTCTGTGTTTGAAATCATCCCCCCTGGAAGCCTAACTTCAGGCATTAACTAATTCAGGTTCTAGTCTTATTAAAACAGCATGAGAAGGAAAAACCAGCCAGACAACTTTCTAAGACTATTGTAATGTAAATTAAATCTAGTACTGAGAGGCTGATTCTTGTAAACACCTGAGGGCTGATTCTTGTAAAACAAATACCCCCCCTCCCCCAAAAAAAAGGGGGGGGAGGGGAGGAAAGAAGCCAAAATTAGTAAATAGTACTTTTTTCCTAAAAAAAGGTGATTTTATTGAGTTTTAATATACAGCTTTAATATGTTAGGGTAATCATACAAGATCTCTCTTGTGTTCAATTTACACATTACAATAGAGATGTGAGCTAAAATCTTTTGGTTTAATGTACAAAAGGAATCCAATGTTGTCCACTAGCAGCTTTGAACTTGGCAAGAAAGGTTCTAAAGACTTTAAGTGCAGTCACAACCATACAGGATACAAAATGAATATAAAGACTTTTTGCCAAGGTATATAAACATTTGAAAACAAATGGTGCCTGCTCCACAGGGCAGACAACTAGCAAATTAAAAAAAAGTCACTGACCAATGTTCCAGGGAAGGAGGAGCATCACTCTGCGTAACAGTTCTCACAAAATGGACTAAGAATATCTGTATCATAGAATTTGTACTGATCAGAAAAAAAAGAAACAGTAGGCAAGGAAATGAACAATCAAAAAAATGACATAGTAATATAAAATATTTCCATCACTATTTAAATGCAAAAATAATCAAGCAATAGTAAAAAAAATCCAAAACAAAACAAAAAACCAAAAAACCGAAGCTCTTAAGTTTCAAATAACAGCACTGTTTTTGATTATTTTCAAAGACTTTTTTCTAATGAACACACTATATACTTGTTTCTTTCATACAGAGCAATGTGTCCATTTGGTCTGTCACTTCAGTGAAGCTGCTAAACAACCAATCCATCACGTCTCACATTTGATACATTTTAACCCTTTTCTCCCCCTTTGTTTGTTACTCTGGTGCCTTCGCAAGTTAAATACTTCCTTTTCTTTATACAGTACAGAGTATATGGGCTTAGGATGTGGAGATTTTCCTCTACTCCAGTTCACTCTCTGGTTCTGAGTTCAGTGGTGTGCAGTAGTTTGGCTTGTCTGAAGGCACATACCCAGGGAGACAAAAACACTTGTAGGACCCTTCTGTATTAATGCATTTGGCATTCTTGCAGAGGGACATCCTGTTGTTCAGCTCGCTGCACTCATTCACATCTGCAAAAAGGAGACATCAAATAACACATGTACTTAACTCTGGTGTGTAGTTAGTACTCATTTAGTTCCAGCATTGTCAGGACTAGAAGAATCTGCAGAAATACCCTGAGAACTTTATTTTCAGTTCCGACTGGGTGGAATTAGGCTGGGCCAAAGCTCTAAAAGACGAATAGGGAAGAGGTGGAATTTATCATAGGAAATCAATAGGGTATTAAACGGCTTTAAACTGTTAGATTAGCAAGTCCAAATTCAGCCCAGCTGCACAAAAAAATTAAGCAACCACTTACAGGTGTTTATCTGATGACTGAAAAGTGACTTTAAAGAAAGACACTCAAAGTTCTTAGCATAACATCTGTACTTTACCAGCTGAATTCTTTAGGAGCTGCTGGTGTTGTCAACTGAATAGCTGTGAGGAAAAACTACCTGCACTCAACACCATGCAGCTTTGACCTGACATAAAACAGCAGCCACATCTTTTCTTACTAAGGAGGCCAGCTTGCCATAAAGTCCTGAAGATTACAAGGCACATTGGCAGTTTCTCATCATAGAGCTGGGAGATTTCAGCTGTGTGTAACAAAGCAAAATGTTAAAGGTCAGTGCAGACCTTAAACTGAAATAATCACACTGTTTGTACTAGGCTTCTACAACAAGGGGTGGTCGTTTCGCTCCATCTTCTCACTGACATTAGCTGTTCCCATGCTGTTTTAATTGAAGATATAAATGTCTTGGTTAGTAAAAGTGCAGATTTAGTAGTTTGAGAGTGAAAGGAATAGTTGAGTGTGTCGACAGTTGAAATCTGTGAAAACCAGGGGCCAAACTTCACCAGTTGGTTATATGCATATTCACGCAATCACTCTGAATCCACTCTAAAAATCCATTCCTAAAATCACTCTTCTGCTCTGGATCCAGTTCCATCCTCCTAGCTCACTAAAGCCTTTGAAAAATATTTGGTCTGTACACTGAAGTCTTGATATAAATTTAAGCTTCATTCTACAAATGTGTGTCTGTTCACTTCTACTCTCTTAACTGAACACAGCTGTAATGACCAAGATGCCCTGAGGATCACCAAGATAGTCTTGTAACAATAATTACTAGCCTTTGCAGTAAATAAAACAAAGCTTGGATCTTTAATACAATTCAGGTGATCATCCCTAAACCCTTTGTTGGAGGCCTCCTAAGGTCAAGTGACTGAGTAAACGGACAGACTACCAGGAGATAATAGGGGATATAACAGGTGATATGCTATCCTCACCAACACAGGTCATTTTGGCCATGTCCAGGTGATAACCATCAAAGCAGTCACAGGTGTAGCCTTCCTGGACTCTTACACATCGGCCATTTTCACATCCATTCAGAATACCACATTCCTCTGCTTGTAGCTCCTCAAAGCTGTTCAGGAAACCTGGGAGGAGAAAGAATTGAAAACAAGTAGGTTACAAAGCTATTGAATCAGTATACCCAAATATATAGTGGGAGACTGAAATTCTCTCAGAAGTTTACTGGAATGTGACTTGACTTCACAGAAAATAGGTCAGCTTTAGCAGAGCTGCACCACCTGGAATTTTAAATGTACAAGAAAAGTGCTATGTTTCAAGATGGAAACTGAATAACTTGGTTAATTTTTAAGTTTTATTTTGTGTTAAAAAAATGATTTTTTTTTTTTTTGTAGAATGGAAACTCCATAATTTCATTGTTTATTTTTTAAAGGGTAAGTAAGTGTTTTTTCTAAATAGGACCTTTTATTTCAATTATTATGTTTATCAGCCTTTACGGAAACAAGTGGTCATGCAATTTAGGATAAAAGTTTCTTAAAACAGGATTGTAGAAAAATAAGGTGTGTGTGTGTGTAGAGGGGTAAGATATGCATTATAACTTATCCAGAAGAAAACATATTTAAAAAAATCAATCCCAGCTGCCATAAGGAAAATAAAAAGAAATCAGAGACTGCTTTCCTGTTGTGGTTTTTTGTTAACAGCCCTTTGGCTTGTGCTTCAGCGACTGGTGCCAGTACAAATACCTATAATCTACCAATTCCTTCTTGTCATAATTCTAGATGGTGAGCAGTCAAAGCTCAAAGAGTTGAGCTTTTTTTTTTTTTTTTTTACCTCTTATACAAAGAGTTGTCTTTGTATTCAGTGGTTTGTATAATGCTTTTTGTGCTACCTGCCTTAGGGCTTTTCTAACAGTTATGCTTTTATATATAAGGAAAGATATATACTTACAAAATTATTTTACATTTTTACGTGTTCAGAGACTGTCTCTAGGACTGAGTCCTAAGTTTTTTTTCACTAGCTTTCTGCTCATGGAGCAGTGATGTAACAGGACTGCAGATGGCAGCCCATCACATCAAACAGACTTCTGTGGAAAAAGCTGAGAATGTTTGAGTCAGAAGTTTAATAGCACAATGAATATAGAGGGGAAATTGGAGCTGGAGTGGAATAGATTAGGATATATCTCCCCATCTGTCCTGTAACAGGTAGTGGCTCCAACAAGCCAGTAACTTATTGAAAAACTGCTTACTGATTCATATTGCAACAGCTGTGATACATATATTTACTAAGCTACCTAGGAATATGAATTTCTCCCTTTCTTATTTTTTTTCTCTTTTCTTATTTACTCCATCCTGTCTTGGTCCTTGAGGCCCTCTTTTCTAATGACCTGCTTTTTCCTTTCCTACTCTGCCCTTTCCACATCATCGTCCATTTAACTTCCACACTGCCATTTCTACTCCCCCTCTCTTTGACTACAAAGATTGCTCCTATCCTGGATTTTCTAGCATGGTGGGCTTCTGAGTAAGGATCAAGCTGGTCAGTAATACACTAAGTGGATTCTGAAGACACTGAACAATGTGAAGTACTTGCTGACAGATGTCATATCTCAAGAGCATATATAACGCATACAAGTGTACATTAAGTGGGAAACATTGCAGTCTTTTTCATGAGCCTCATAAATCATTTCCCAGTGCAATAGTATTGAGGATATTGAGCACTGTCACAATGTAGGTAACCAAGTTTCATTACTTGCTGGAGTCCTCTGGCAGAACTTGTAGACAACTCAGGAGAGACCTTTAAAGTAAAGACCTTTTCTAATTTAGAAAACAGTACCAAGAAAAGGAAAGGCATCCTCCCAAATACACAGATATTTTAATTAAAAATACCCCACAATTTATTAGAAATATTGCTTATATGTAGGCATATATGCATGAGCATAAACAGATGTACACACATATATACATACTTTTTCTCTCCCTCTCTCTGTCATGAATACAGTATGTTGTAATTTTAACTAGCTAAAACTAAAATATGTATCACTCACAGCAAGTTCTACCTCACAAAATATACTCTAGCTCAAAACAGCTTGATGGGACCTGTATCATAATTCTGAGGTCTGTATTTGCTTCTGTAGAAACTGATTGCATAATGACAAATATTGCACTGAAGTGCATGGCCCTGCCATGGGATGGGATGTATTGTTGTATTTCTCACACAGCCTGCAGCAGGACTGTGATCATAAAGTCTCTGATGCCCTAAACAGGATGCCCTACCTGATTCAGTGGTAGGATGGGAGCAACAGCCATGAGCTCTTAAACCTCTATCCCTAAGAGGTTGGAACTAGATGATCTTTAAGGTCCTTTCCCACTGCAGCCATTCTATGAAGTGGACTCAGCTGTGGATTCAAAACTTTTCACAATTTATTGTATTTATTTACCACTAAATCATGTATCTTGTTTATACCTTGTGTAATGCTTCTTTCCAGATTAACAGTACATTAACATTGCTTACCCAGTCATTGTTCTGGGTTTTCTGTGGTGTAGTCAGTAGTTTTCAGCTGTGTGACATTTCAGTTACACATCAACACTCAGTAATGCTGATTAGGGAAGAGCAGAGTGGCAACTTGCAGGCCGTGTCTATGTAAAGCACGAGAAATTAGCAGCTCCTTCTGATACTTCCACTTTTCTTCTCTAAAACAGTGATGAGATATTCTAGACCTGTACAGGGTGCCTGATTTTGAGGAAGATGCTGAAATCTGGAAGCATTTCTCTCCTGCAATTTCTAACAGTGAGCTGGGCCCAACCCAACATAAAGAGCCCTGATATTCCTCAAGTACAAGCAAAATGCTGTGTACAATCCCTCATGCCCTGCTTGGCAGGCCATAGCATCCAGCCTGAAGTCCATACATATGTGTATCCTCTGATCACACTGTGCTGTACATTTTCTCTGTTCAGCAAGACTGACTTGCATGCTCTCATTTCATCCATACAAGTTCTGCTGGGAAGTCATAGAAAGATGAAGAGGTTTTTTTTCTTCTAAATTTAACACACTCTGGAGAAATCTGTCCCGTGCTCCAAAGGAAAATCAATTTGTGAGAAGGAAAATTGGCAAGCCTTTTGACCTTGCGCTGTAAAACTGGTGGTAAACACAAATTTAGTATACTTGGCACAAACTGTTTCACTAGATTAAAAATTAATTGTACATTGAGCCCAACTGGCTCTTGAAGTGGAACACCTGACTGAAAGCTAGTGTCATAGGAATAACTAAAGCATAAATAGGCCACACTACCCAGAAGCAAAGAGAAGAATGAAATTGGCCACAGGGGAAAACAACTGAAGTAAAAATCTCATTTCAAGTCTTTTACATAACGGAGAATCCCGCTTACGGTCTTCAACGAAGTATGGGTTGGTTTCTGGAGTGTAGTGCTCCTCAAAGTCAACTAAAGCATCCTGTCCATATGGCCGTTGAGATCCTGGAACAGGAATGTTGCACAGCTGGGCGTAATCCTCTGAGGGGGGAAAGAAAACAAGATATAAAAGTAAACACACTTATAACACAGGCTGCATTACATTAGTCCCAGTGAGCTGTGGTTCATATTTGCTGGAAATAAACTTATCTTCCTAGAAACACCATAAATCTGCAGAAAAGAAAATTTCCAGAAAGCATTCTCTCTTCAAGAAAGATGTCATTAAAATGTTAATGAGCCAAATATATACTATTAAGTCATAACAGGGATAACAGCAGGGATTGATTTGAGTCAATAACTGTATAAAAAGTTATAGGTCAGGTTTTTCTGCTCTGCATGGGAAGCAAGAGCCGAGGGATGCTGTGTATACCACTGCTGATGCACTTCTCTCCAGGGCTATCTCTGTTTATACTCCTCATTCTGTGGAACAAAGGCTATCCCAGACCATCATGGCTGTTAGCAGAAGCCTCCCCAAGGGAAGTAAATTGGGGCAATTTACAAGGTACAGCAAGTATTTCTGGAACTATCAGCCAACCTGCAGAAGTCAGAGTGAAAAATACTTCTAAAATAGCCCAGACTTATCTACAAACTGTATCTTCAACCCACAGGCTTAGAAGTGTGAGTGCTGTTCAAAGTCTCCTTGGCTGTGAACCTCAGAGCATGGGGAAACACACAGGAGAAACAGTTACATCTGATTTTGTGCCTCTCTCAAAAAGCTAGACAACACAAGTTGAGACCAAAGCGACTCTTCATTTTAGGTGTCAGAGTCCATGTTTGAAATGCTTATGCAGTTTGACTCTTTTATAAATCAAATAAAAATTGTGTCAACTCTGTTTCTACTACCCTTTACTAAAAGACATATGCTACAATTTATTTCAAAACAGAAATATTGTTAAAATACAGCAACCCAGGTGCTCCTTTACTGCTGCTACAGTCTATTTAGCTTCTGGTTCTGTGAAGATTGCCTGGTGTTCTGAGAATCAGGCAGAAAAAGGACGGGAAAGAAAAACCACCAAAAGAGAGGGAGGAAAAAAAGCCCTAAGCAGATACAGAATCCAAGAATTGCAGATGGTTGCAGAGCCAGAAACCTCATGCTGTAGAACTGTCCCAGACAGCAAATAGTTCGATAAGTCCAGACTGCCTCTAGACAGTACAGAGCACAGCCCTACTTGTTGTCCAGCACTGTAATTTTATTTTTACAGGTAGTATCTCCTCCACCTGGAACAATTTTATTTTGTACTGAAAAAACCAAAGTGTTCAAATAGTCTGTTTGAATTCTGTGGTCAACAACTTGGCCCTTTGAGAGCACAAGACAGAGCAGTACAGGCAAAGCTTGTCTGTGCACACCCAGAGCTGCCATGGCTGACAGTCCAAGTCTGCAGCATGAACTCCCCAGAGAACTGAAAAATCATTGTAAATCCCACCCCATTCTGCTGCAAGAGGAAAGTGGTTTCCTTTGAGGTATGTCCTCCAGAATATATTTATATACAGTAATAATATTCAAATACCATTTTCCTCTCCCAGAGAACAAAGTACACTGCCCAAGAGCAACATCCCAGGGCACAGGAAACAAAATCAGCATGGCAAAATAAACGACATATAGCAAAAGTTACTTACATCCCTGACTGCACACCTTCCCTCTGAGGTACTGTGATGATGAGCATAGTTTAAAGAATTGTCATAAAACCACAAACACCCCATTCTTTCTTCCCCACATCTAACCCCAGATTAACATCCATGCATGGGGACAGGTTATCATCTCAGAATACTCCTTGATATGTACACACAGGAAAGCAATGCAGAATAGTAAAAGCACTTTCTCACAGATGCCCACAAATGTTCTTGGCAAAGGAAATCTGTGTTCTAACCCAAAATATGAGTTCATCTGGCTTGTGTGGAAGAAACCACCACATAAAAATAGTCAGTGAAAGGCAAAGGGACAAGACAAGCAACTCTTAGGGATCACTGCCTCTTCCACATGAATGTGATCTGATGGGAAGGACTGAGAAGAATCTGTACACTGGCTTCCCAGATTACTCAGTGCTAATTTTGCCATTAGTGATACTGATTGTATTAAACAATGTTTTAGTTCTGAAGAAAACAGTTGGAACTTTTGAAAATCCATAAGAGCTGGAGCTCTCATGTACATGAGAGTTGTGTAGTCTGATGATTGTGTGAGACTATCTTATATTGCATGTCTGCCAATGCAAAGTTGTTCAACATCTAAAGAAGAATTAAGAAAAGTTGACAACAGCAATTTATTTCCTGCCCCACTGGTCCCTCAAAAATCAAGTCCTTAATGTCTGTATTTTTAGGTCTTATACCTGTAATATTCTCTTAGTACTGTATGTTCTGTTTAGCTGTCCAAGTAGTATAACTAAATCTCTTGTCTTTTATAATGTGTTGATTCAGTCACTAGGTGCTTGGGCAATAAACCCAAGGAGAGCAACAGCAACTCATCTAAGAAACCAACAATAGAAATTCAGGACCAATAACAATGGTAAGTTATCTATTCTGGTAAGTTATTTATTCCACCTTTCTCAGCTTGTCTTTTTCTTCTTCTTTCTCTTTCATTTTTTCCCCCAGGGAAAAAAAGGGTGTGCAGAGAGGAGAGTACAAAGACTGAAGGGTAGACAGGGGGCCACATTCTGGAAAGGTCATGAGAACTGGTGTTTTGAAATAAGGTAGACTTGAGACTTGGATCTCTGACAGAAATGAACCCATCAGAGTGCCCCTGTGGGGGACAGAACAAGTTATAGCAATGACACTTTCTGTTGTTTTAAACTTTTCCCCTTGTTATGCTATGTTTCTACAGTTCAAATTTAAAATAATGTATTTTGGGTCACTGTGATGTGTGTTGGTCAAAGTTTTCCAGAGGAGGGAACTACATGAACAGAGTGCTGTAGGATTTGTGGGTGAAAGCATGACTGGTGCACAGAAACTTGCAGGCAAGTATTCAAATGGGAGAACAGCATGACATTGCCCTAGGGAGATGACAACAGGAGACTGAGATCAAGAAGGTGGTAAGGGGGCAGAGACCCAGACAGAACATGTAACTACCCCTGAATGACGGAAGCATTTTAATTGTCTCAGGAATTAATGCTCACTTTGAAAAGAATCTTTCAAGTAAAGTTGAAAGAAAATATTCTATAATTCACAATGAATGAAGAAACCTTTTTCTATATGGGTTTATTTTTTCTGTTCACTCATCTCTTGGCTGTGATCAGGGACAATATTACTACAGTTCAAGAGGAAAAAAACCCCTTTGTTTTAATATAGTTTAGTCTACATTGGTCCATGGTTTCTAGGTTTTTTTCATAACTTGTAAATGAAGCATAGAGACAGCTTGTTGTATAACTTAGAGTGGCTATTATAAAAGGAAGCTGATGTATGCTTCCAAAAATGTAAAGGACGTTTTTAAAGTCAGAAGTATTGCATATTAAACAAGTGTTAGGGGATTACATCTAGACACACATGTGTACTGGTACAGATGTTAGCTGTAATTGGTGATGAAAGCTTGGCTGACAGAGACGACACAATATAAATTGTATGGACCGACTGCCTTTTAGGTGCTTGTTAGCAAAAATGCAGCTGTGCAAATGTGCATCTAATTTGCGTACAGAGTTGTAACTGAGCAAGCCCTTGTGAGCCTTACTTGTACCCAGAGGCCTAAAATTCCTAATGTCAGAAACAAAATTCCATATTTCATGTATTTAAAGCAAAATATTATATAAAAAGCTTTTCCTGACACAACCATGAAACAACTACACCGCAGCCAGTCCAGCTCCTGCCCATAAAGAAAGCTTTATTTCTGTTCCAGCTCCTCAGAATTGTCACCATCACACACACAAAAGAAGCCAAGAAGAAGAAACCAAACCAGATCCATCAAATTATTAGGAATGCAACAGTTTCATCAAAGGTTCTGGACACCAATCTAAATTGGTTAAGTTTATGCTGTCTCATATGAGATTCATCATATGCAGATTCAAAGCTAAAGGTATTTCTGCTCTATATTTAGATTGTGCTATTTGACAACTTTGAAAACTTCATTGACGTTGTCAAGGATAGATGCTAAGGTTTGCAGTGAAACTGAATTGATATCTATTCCACAATACAAGAGAAAGGTAAGGGTATCAGTCTTAAAGGTTATTTTTCATTAGTTCAGAAGGATGTTCATATCCTCATGGACACACTCTAAATGAAATCTCTGAAAAAGATTCACAGTGGATGTAAAGTTCTTGCTAAACTGAAATAATTACCAAATTGATTGTCTCAAAACCTCTTGGTAGTGACCTTTTGTTCCTCTACTAATGCTGCTCAAGTTTCCTAAAATGATCTTCCCATTCCTTTTGTTCCAAGTAGATAGTTAAAAGTTGCAGGAAAAGTCGGGTTGTTTCTGACACAATTTTGTACATGGCTTTCTGACTCCTTGATGATTGCCATGTACACTTGTAATGTGAGGTTCCATGAGAAAGAACCTTTAGCCAAAGCTACTCTGCATGTCTCATATCTCTCTAACCTTCAGAAAAAGCACTGAAACTCTTCATCAACAGAAATTAAATCAGCCAAAAATCTGCACACAATCTGCACAATCTTCACAAGAATTTGAATATTCAAGGCCCAAATCACTGCAATATTTCAAGGCCAGAGAATAGAATCCATTTGACCAGAGTCCTTACCACAACGGAAGAAGGCACAATGCCATGCTAAATGGAATGATGAGCAATGATCTACAGAAATGAATTCAGTGCCTCCCAGCTGATCTCTATCATCCCAAAAGAGGAGAGATGAAAACTCATCCTTTTACACACACTAGTTTCCCCTGTAACTACAGATCTTCATGAGTGACCTTAGCCAGAACTTAAAGGGAACACTATGTTCTCACAATATGGAAGCTAAGCCCAGAACTAACTCATAATGTTTACAAAGGATACACAGAGTTCCTTTGCAACAAAAATGCAATCCAAACAATCTGTTCTGCCAGAAATGGGCAGAATTCAACTCCATGTAGGCATCTCTGAGGGTCTGCATCTGAATTAGTTGTTCATTGTCCATTTTAATCTGGAAAGATATAACCACTTCTAGGACAGCATCTCATTGTAAAGCTCGTGTCTAGAACAGGGCAGAGGAATATATTGCTCAGGGTGCTGATTTATCTTTCCTGATGGAAAGAAAAACTGGCAAGACCAGCACTGATGTGGGTTTCTGCATAAAAACTGCAACATGAAATTGTCCAAGAGAAATCCTACATTATACAACACCTCAGATGATTCACATTACCCACTACTCTCAGTGTTCTCCCAGCATGGGCTTTGCAAATGCTAAGGTGGAGCTAAAGAGAAACTTCAAATACAATATGAGTAGCAGTTCTTTATGTGACTTCTAATCCCACAGAACATCTAGATCATCTACTGACTGGAGATCATTGTCATTGTCTGCAGATATTCTAAACACAAAGTGGTTCCATAAAACCCCACAAAGCAATAGAATTTAAAACCTGCGAGTAGAAAAATTATTTCTAAGGATACACAAATAAGCAGGCTGATAAACTGAATGCTGGTGCCTTTTCCAGTTGCCTAAGAATGTGTTCATGACATTATCTTAGTACTCACACCAGCAAGTGTGATGTTACAGATGTAGTAATGTATCCCCACTCTCATTAGTCATGAAAACATCTGCTAAAGCTGGTGACTCCCAGACCTACCTCACTCTGTTTTTCTGTATGAAAGCTTCTCTAGGCAGCCAGCTACAGAAGGGAAAGTACCGTCCTTAACTGACTGACATCTCTTTGGTTCAGGGGCTCCTAATACCACCTTACCAACACCTTAAGGTGTTATTGAAGCAAAGGTGGTACTGCACTGCAATAGCCTCAAAAATATCATTTTGCAAACACAATAATAGGCTGTCTCTGTAAATTGTGACCACAGCACACCACATTACTCAGTATTTTCTAGTTGTTAGTTCTATCTCCTCTCTTCAAATTTCCGGTAACCATACACCTTGCCTAAAATCATTCTGGTCCCTAAGGGTCTCATAGGAGCTTCTGAAGTCTCAGAACATTTACAGTTCAGGTCCTACAAGTTCAAGTTAACTTGAGGTGTATATGGCTTTATTTTAAATTTCAGATTTTTTCAGTCTGGGCCAGTTGCTCTGTTTTCTGGCATGGAGGCTTTGACCCAGCTGCTAAACCTATTGGTGCCTGTCCTGCTACCAGTTACTAGACCATGGACTCTGGATGGAGAGACTTGCGCTGCTAGGCACTAACAGTAAACTGACCAAGGAAGCAGAATTTCCAAAGGCTGGGCATCCCACATGTATTTTTTTGGGTGGGTGCAATGAAGAAAGGATGTTTTGCTGTTGTTTTCCAAACCAAGAAGTATCCAATTTTCTAATTTTCCTCAACTGGTCAATTTCTACAGATTGCCAATGACAAACCTCAAATAACACAGAAGTTTTTTACGTCTAATTTGTAAACCATTATTACTGTTCTTTGGGCAAATACAGACTGATGACACTGTGAGCTCAAAGAGAGTACACTTCAGCAGTCAACATTTTGGTATTGATGAAATCTGTGAAAGTCTTTATCCACAGCGATGATACCATAAGATAATAATGTAATTGAAAACAATGTCTTTAGATCCCTTGTTTGCACAAATCAGACATACTCAACCACAGCACTACAACTCATGTTTGCAGTATTTCAATCAGGACTTTGAACTAATAGTTTGAGTTCTTTCCTCAATGTTGTTATCAAAATACTTATCAGTCTTACTGTTGCTAAGATGTTGCTGTTAATAATTGTTGCAATATCAAAAAATGCTACTTATTTTTGTCTCAGTCTCTGAATGTTTGGAGTAATTTCAGTGGAGTTTGTTTAATTAAGCACTGATTAGTAGTTTTTAGAAACAGTAGCAACCATGTAAATTCTTTTTTCAGGCTGATTTAAGATTGTATTTCTTTTTGCTTAATATGGATAAATTATTACAAAAGTAAGAAGTAAGTAATCTTCCCACTGGTTTTATGCTGGATCCTACCTGAACAGGATATTTAAATCTTGTAATGAAAAATGGAAGCATTTTAAAGACAAGTTGGGTTACAAAAACCAGAGGTTATTTTTAATAAAGCATGAATATCTTTAGAAGGGACTTGCAAAAGTACCACTTATGGTGGTAGGCCTGTATTTCCTTCGTTCTAAGGGTGGTGACTAGATCTTCAAATACAATGGGACTACAAACAAGGTAAAAGGAAACCACAGATCTGTACTATGATCCAACTCATTTCATGGTGAAAGTCTTGTGGTGATAATGCCTTTCACATCGGCAGGTCTTCTTTAACATGTGTTAAGAATCTTCAGAAAGCCCCTAATTGGAGAAATAAGCAAACACTTCCAGTAGTAAACCCGGCCAACACAATACCTAAGTATTTAAAAATGGAGAAATTCCAGGTTCCCTAGCCAGGACTTGAACCTGTGACCTGATGGCCTGGAGGTGTAAAAGCACTCTCTTGAGCCAATGATATCTCTTTAAGTGCTACAGACTGAAAACATGTCAAATAAATCAATTATTCAGTCAGCTTTAAATTTTTCTTGGTAAACATTCCTGAACACAGAGAAAGGCTTCCAGGTTTCTGTGTGGGTTTCTGTGTGGGCTTCTGTGTGGGTGGGTGCACATGTGTGTGAGGACAAATGAGCACATACCATCTGCACTAAAGAAATGAGAGCTTGTATGTTTGTTCTGACATAATAAACATTCAATATTCTTTTATTTTTAGCTATGTTCCAATCTATAGGGAGAATTTAAAGCATTTCCAATCAAAGTATGCCTCAGTTTCAGTTAAAGCAGATACTTCTCAAAGCAAACGAAGCATCACATAAAAGTTATCTTGTGTCTGGAGGGAGAAAGATTTTATTATCCAACATAATGCTCTTCAGCTTTGCCTAAGGATCATCCAACTGATGTTTAGGATGTTATCCATTGGGAACCTCCATGTAATTTTTAAAATTAGTTTCTCAATTTTCTTCACAGAGCTAGAGGGGATTTGCACCCCACTGTTGGCACAGGATCCAGAATCCTGTGTTCCTGATGATCAAAACACATCTAGTATTTTCAGGCTGAAATAGTTTCATTTTTTTCCTGCACTTTTGTTTAAATTAAAAGCTTCTGGGAATCCTCCATGATTGTGCTCTAGAGGAGAGTCTTAGAATTTGCAGCCTTTGTTCTATAGCTATGTTTGAATATTTTCATCTTCCCTTGTGAGGCAAGTTCTCTTTGCCTGACCATGTTGGTGGTCCTTCTCTCTTTCTTTTCAGATTTATCCTGCTTTAAATATAACTAGCCAGAAATCTCCAGAAGTAAATCTTGTACCTAATTTAACTCTTTTAAACAGGAACAGCTTTTCTTTGCTCCATCACGATTGCGTGCTTGCATGACACAGATGGGTCACTTTCACCATGTGATGAACTTTGTACAAAGAAAAACTCCTTTAATCTGCTCAATCCTTCCACTTGAGAAGTTCCAGGCCATAGCAATGATTCTTGCTATTAGCTGTTGCCCTGTATTTGTCTTTCAAATACAGGGCAACATTACATTTCTTTCCATTGCATTTGTTATTCTAGCAGGTATAGTAATTTGATGTCCTCATGTAAGATTTGTTCTGACAAAGACATTTCAGAGATTTGGAAAAATCTTATAAATCAAGCTGCTGGCATGCCCTCTTTTTCTTCTTCAGTCTCTTCCTGGGGTAAGCATCAGCCAGCAGTTACTCCAGTCAACATCATCAAAATCAGATACTTTTTTTTACTTGCTGCATTTCCAAAGCAAACTCAAACAAGAAAAGATATCTAAGAACAGGTTCAGGGACCTTGCAAGTAAATTTTAAAAGCATACAACCCAAGCAGACTGAAACAACCACATGAATGCTTCACTGAGCTTCTCTACGTAGTTTTTTAATTCCTGGGTTTTTGCTACAAGTAAAACATGTATTGCTTTGGCCACAACATTACCATTAGAGTAACACAGGCCCAAGTGAAAATCCAGGAATGTTCATAATAAAATGCTTTACCAGTGCAGGCTGGTATTCCTACACTGAAAGATATGTCACTGTAAGACACATTTATAGTAAGAAAGCTGCACCCAAACTAGACCTTGGAACAGTTTATACAGGGGGAGAAGAAGTTTGTGTCATACCACCAGACTGTGTAACTAGGGCTGATGTATCTCAGGCAAAGCATGACATACACCTATGCTGCTTCTACTAGCCCCTTCTCTACTCCCCAAAAATAAATCTGTGTGTCAATGACATTCCTGTCTGTATCCATTCAGCTTCTGTAGTCACCAAAAGTAACGCCTTCTACCTGAAATATCATTGAAGAGTATCTGACTTCCAAACACCTAAACAAAATACAGCCTTTTAAAAATACGACAGCAGCATTTTTTTTTAACACTGAACTATATTCCCTGGAAATTCCTCAGTCCTTATTGGTAACCCATTTCTCCTAATTTGAGGGGCTAGGGTTTTTTTGTTCTTTCTTACATTACTGACGCAGGTACAAATGCAAGGGATTAAAGGGATGAAGTGTTTCAGGTTTGGTTCTGAGAAGTGATGTGTGTGTTTCCTTACCTGACTCCTTCATGGGGCACAGTGCACACTGCATACCCCAGGCCTCCCCATACAGGCAGCAGCACTCCGTGTACGTGGTCTGCTTTCCAACCAGAGGTCGACTACACACAAAATCGTCACTTAGGTGCTGCCAGCAAAGGTCCTGGTAGACCTCAGCTTCTTCAGTTTGTTCTGATGGAGAAGATAGGATTAGGTCATCATCACAGCACTGTTATTTAAATAAGACACTGGTATAATCATAAATTTTGTAAATTTAGATAAGAAAAATAACTTAGCTTTACAGACTTTGCTGAATACAAATTTAAGCTTAGAAGTCATGACCTTTTTTAAGTGCCTGAGATGGCTCATCTCTTGAATGTTCAGCTTTGGAAAAATCTTAAAAGGTTCTGAGTTGTCACATTAGGCAAATTTAAAAGCACATTGTGCTGGATATCAAAAAAACAGATCTTTCTAAATCACAGTCATTGCTGAACACTTAACATGGATTCAGCTCGACTCCCATGGAAGTTAACAGAGCTTGACAAAAAACAGCATTGGGAGAGGAGTGAATGTTTGGGGAACTCTATCCACACAATGGATCTTTAAAAGTTGTTATTTTGCTTTTCTTATATTGCCATCAATGCATCTGAAAGAACTTTTACAACTAGGGCAGTGCTGAACAAAAATTTTACATGGGCTCCCTGGGAGACTCGACAAATACTTGGAAGAGAGAGTCCCATTAACTAAACAGACAAACTACATCAGTCTCAGAAAAATCCCCTGAGCTGAAAATAGCTGGAGGCTGAGAGAGTGCTGGGGAGGGTGAAGAGAGGTATTGTTTATCTGCCCTCCTGGTCTCTAATCATCCACTTACAGCTATTGTTAAAGACAGAACACTGCTGTGAACTACTGTCCCATTCTTATGAACATTAACAAAAATCTGTATTTTTGTCAAGGCTGGAATATTTCAGAGACATAATAGTTTTGACACAGATCTCAAAAGAAATCATTCCCAGTCCCAGCAAGTTCTGATCACTGCTGATCAGAAGGAGAGGAACTGTGAACTTAATCTTCCACTTGGAACGTAAAAACCTCAGCACAATCGTTTTGTGAAGACATCAGCAAGGTTTTCATTTTTGTTCAACACAGAGTGAAAAATAAGCGTTGTCACAAACCAAGGTTCTGTTTTGTCTGTGCTTATCCATTTACTGCATTTTTACATTATGCATGGGTGAGCACAGAACTGAAACATCGCTCAAGAGCAAAACTGAGTTCCGAAAGCACGAAGGTGATCACAGCTTAGATACCTATTCTACAAAGAACTTGCCAGAATATGCAGTGAAAAGCAGCAGTGGGTCTCCGTAACTGACTCCAAACTCTGCTGGCAGCAAAAGAACCAGCCTGCCCCCTCCCCATGTGCATGAGGGGGACACTGCCAGTAGCGATACAAGGCTTGAGTGCTCTGTGCTGGCTGAGATTTTCACTGCTGTGTCAGCCGAATGTCTCATGACAAAAGACCCTTTGGGCTCTTGCATTCTCTTCACATCCTAGATGAACCCAAAGGACAATCCTGCTCTTGGTTTGTTTAACTGAAGATTGAACAATAGAAATGCTGTGGTTCTTTCACAGTTCCACGCAACAGGGTGACCACATTACTCCTCAAAATATCAGCCTTACAATTTGGAATGATTAAAGCAGGCATTCAGTCTGTATTCCCATTTCTTTTTACAGAAGCATCTCAGGAAAATTCACTGCAAGTTGCAGGAACCAGAGGTCTGGATTTATGACTATACAGTGCCAGCAATAAATCAAACCCATTGTAATAATTCTTTTGAAGACATGAGTGGCATAGACAAAGCTGTGCAGACTGCATAATGCTCTGGATTTCTGAGACATTTCCAAGAATCTCATAATATCTAACATTCTTTTTCTGAAATCAGTGTCTACTGAAATTAAAAGAACACACAAAAATGTTACTTTAACAGTGATGTTGAAGCCCACAGTTTGAAACTGTGAGCTCAATGTACCTTCAAAGTTAATCAATTGAAAGCATATACAATTTTAGCTATTTCCTCCTATATCCTGTCATTCCTGTTTTTATTTTACTTTGGTAGAACTAAATCTCGAGCCTTAGCCTGCAGCCAAACCCCAGCCTTACTGAGACAGCAAGCAGGCTGTGCCTCATTACCTACAAGGCTGGACAAGGCAGACGCAGAGCTGGTGAACTGGCTGAAGACTCCTCAGCCCGAGCCTAATCTCACAATACTTCCAGCAATGTCATGTCTGTATAGGCAAAGTGGAGCACTGTGGAGTCCTACATCATGATGCCTTCTGGATCAACAGACGACGGTCCAAGCATTGCCTTCCGAAATCCTCCAGAAGAGCAGGCTCATCCAAGGATGACCCGGTCTAAGTTTAGACTTCGGGTCTGTAGCCATGTCAGTACCACCTCGTAAAGGTGTACTCACTTCAGTAATACGTATAATGGATCATACCACTCGAATCTGCTGGTCTGATGCACCGCTTTTCTGTTGCGTCCAAAACCATTGGGTGTGTACAGAAACAGTTGTAAGATCCTTCTGTGTTAATGCACTGGCCATCAATACAGCTGTTTGGGTCCTGACATTCATCCGTGTCTTTAAAATGGAAGGAAATGTATCAAGGAAAGCCAGCACAAAGTATTTGCGTTGTGTTAATCTATGTTTCTATTTTCCTATATTAGGAGCAGACTTCCCTGCATGCCTTCTGTAAATTACCACAAATACCCATTGCTGGCAAAAAAATCCTGTCTGTGCCCAGGAGAAGGACAGGCATCTGAAGGATGCTAACCTCTGATCCTCAAGTCTTAGGGAGCTAGTACAGAGAAGCACTAGGGAGGATAAGGAGGCTTGTTGGAGGGGTTGCAGTGCCAGGAATACCCTGCACCCAGTATAGCTACCACCACTTCCCACATTCGTCTCCCTTTAGGACAATACCAGCAGGCACTAGAGGCGGGCATAATCTTAGTGATTCCTCGTGAGCTTGTCAGAAAAAGGGATCACCTTAACTAGCCAAGGTAGTTATTTTTCTTAGCTTGTCTTGGAAAGTAAAAGATGAAATTTAGCTCAAAGGGAAGAGCAGGCCACTTCAGATAAATTACATTTAATCAGCTAAAATCCCACCCTTTGTAAAGAATAATCATAGAATCCCAAGGTAAAAGGCTCCCTTATTGCAGTTTCTTTCACTATGCTATTCTGCACATTATACATGGTTCTCTGCTTACAAAGCAAAAGCCAGGGTCATGGTCATGAGTAATTTTCAGTTGAATACCAGAACCAAAGGAGTACAAGGTTGTGCAGGCTAAAATGGGCTTATCAATGACCTCAACTGTAATTTCACATTGCATATTAACTCCTTGTGGAAAATATCTGTCCTTGAAACAAAAAAAAGTCTGCATTAATTTGATTTAATGTAGTAAATCCAGAACACTTATCAAATGAAAGGTGAGCTTCAACATATAGGCTTTCACTGCTCACCCCATATACAAAGAACAGAAGACTAAACTGTATCTTGGCAGAGTGAAGCAGCAGTGTGTATGTGAGGAGGGACCCCCCTCTGATCACTTTGTGCTGCCTGCATTAAGGCTGGCACCAGCTCTTGACTATGCACTTAAAGGAGCACAAAAAGCTGTTCTCGAGATGCAAACTCCTGGGAGTAATTTGCTGAAAAAGGAGGCAAATAAAGCAAACCCTGCTCTACATGCCACAGCTATGTCATCCAGAATTGCTGCTCAGCCAAGCAGAAGGAAGGGAAATGACCCAATGCGTCTTTCGAAACTGCTACAGGAGTCTGGAGGCCCAGTGTTTCTCCCCTTACTGGAAATGCCACAGTTCTGATGGGAATCCTGCTGCAGGAGTCTGTTTGTTTTGCCCATCTGCATACCATTATAGTGACAAGACCACTTCAAATAAACTTACCAAAGCACTGGAGCTTAACAGGGTCATAGTATGTGCCTTGTTTGCAGTAGCACTCATAACCTGGCTGTGTATTCAAACAGAAGCCGTTTTTACAGATTTCTTGTCCAAAGAGTTGGCATTCATCAGCATCTGGGGAGAAAACATTAAAGGCTGTGTTACCATTGTTATTATGATGCCATGTAGACAAGCAAGATGGAATAAATCCTATACACTTCTCTCTTCAAGCAAACTTCAGTTTAAACAGAAAATCCCTGGAGCACAGATATCCACAGGAAAAAAAAAAACCCTCAGACAACTGGTGTGGAAGAGGCTATGTAGCCAGAATGGAAAAGGAAAAATTGGTGGACCGTTACTTCCCCTTGTCAGAACTAAGTCCCGTGGCACACAGAGACTGGAATAATCTGCAGTTTTCCTTTCATTCCTTTGTATCACATTGCTCTTAACTCCCAGCAAAACAGATGAACAATATAGCCTGTATTTTCCCATATAATTTGCTTTACTGAAGGTATTCCCACCATGGATCTAATTTAAGCACACCATCTGGCTACCAAACCAAGCAGTTATACTTATGGATGGACTCTGTGACTGCTCTTCTCTTTGCATAGAGTTTGGTGACTCTGCTATGCACGGTAGGAAATCTTCCTATCTGCACTGCTCATGGCTTTGTTTCTCAAAGCACAACTTCAGTGCAGCCTTTTCCCCTCACAGGACCAATCGTGGCTGAACTACAGGACTAGTGACAGCTGACAAAGAGAATCTACCACTCTTTCAAATGAGGATAAACATTTTCAGGGAGGTTTCATGGAAAATATATGCCAGCTCATATACTGCTTTTCACAGTTGTACACATTTTTTCCCAGTCTTATATTTATGTATTTGTTACTGTTGGAAATCCATTCACTTCCTTTTTTCCAGCCTACTTTTCATTTGCTAGACCTACTTAATCTGTTAAAGCTAGGTTGGTAGTAAAAATGGCAATAAAAAGCACAACTTAAACTGGGTCATTCTTCTCTCAATACCAATTGTTTTAATCCACTGTCTTCTATATATTGACTCCCTGTTTATTCTGGGGCACAGATTTTATCCCAAAGCTGTCATTTCCAGCTGTACAGTAATTTTAAAGGTGAATAATACAATTGCTTCCTTTTTTTCCGAGGAACTGAAAGATCTAGAAAACTATTTATTTTTACATCCACTCTTCCAGCCACTAAGTGTCTACAAACATTAAATATTTTGACTGTTAAGCAGCAAGAATAATGCAAAGATTAATAAGAAATATTGTGTTCACATCTGTCTTTTCCCTGTGAAACATGGATTTGTGTCTGGAGAAAAATGGGAAAGCCTGGAAGCAAAACTAAGGAAGGCTAGCAGGCTATTCACTTATGACAGATAATTCCAATAAGAAAACAGGAATTGCTCCTACAAGCAGAAGCTTATGGACAAAAGCAACAGTAACGTTTAAGTTAGTGTAACAGAGAAAGATCAGATTACAAAAAAAGCACATTAGTAAAAATTATTTATTTATTTAGTGTTTGTCCTTTGTGCCATTCCTAAGTTTTACAATATAAATTTACTGAAAAGGGAAAAAGCCTTATTATGGCAGGGATTTGTGGAAGATATTTCCAGGTTAACTATTTCCACATTTCAGTATTTACAGCAGCTAGAGATATTACCAACCCTGAGGTAACACAAAAACAACACAGATTTTATCTGAGATAAAATTTTATTTATCTTTATCATTTTATATGCTGCACACAGAGCAAGTTCCCAACCCCCATTGTGAATATACATAGAATATACACAGAAATCTTAGATCTGTAAAGATAAACAACACCCTTAACTCTCGGAGACTTCAATATGAGCTCTGTGACAGTCTTAAAAATTATTAATATTGATGGCTACTTCTCAAAACTGAAAAGAAATTTTGCTGATCTCACTTTTCCTTCTTGGTGATGCCAGCTCCCTCCAACCCACATTCACCAACTTCTATCACTCTGATTTCTTTACTACCACTGGACTATCACCAGCAATTATTCCATGAAGTTCTGTAATGAAAATATCGTTGCTGAACTTCTCTTCAGTTTTAATATTCGTTCTCCCTTGCAGGCCAAATGTTCAACAGAACTCTCTCCTCTCTTCCCCAACTCCCCATACATATATTTATAAATTTAAGCTGGCATTGTATTCCGTATGTAAACAAGTATTTGTGGTTTGTGGTCACAGCACCTATTCTCATAGTACATAGCACTTAGCAGAAATTAAACCAGAATATTATAGAGACTGTGTAATTGACATTCTTAAGTTGCAGAATGATGATTTTCAGTAATGTTTCATACTACAAACTGTTTTTATCACCTAAAAAAATTTGAATTAGTATGCTTACATTCCTGGCTCACATTTCTAGTCAACTACCAGAACTTCTGAAATAATTAAACTTAATACAAGTCAGTACTGACCTTTGTAATTCTGAGCAAGAAGCTTGTAAGATGATTCTCCAGAGGGAATGAAACCTTTTCCTTCAGGACACAAATCAGTAAATTCAGCTGGGAGAGAAAGAAAAAAAATTATATTGTCAAGAAGAAGGTATTAACATATGTAGTGTACATGTATTTCAGGGTACTTTGAGATATTTGCCGTGTTTACATCTATCAGGCAATCATACACACCTTTAGTTTAATGGGGGATGTTAAATGCCATGGCCTGACTTTCCCCTGCTCTCAGTTTGCAGAGCTAACTTTCACAAACCTTGCTAGGGTGCCCACAGCATCACAGAGCTCCAGGCAAACTAACCTCTCTTGCTCTTTGGCAGGAGAATGTGGTCCTTACTAGGTTTCATGGTGCACTGCAGTTATAACAATACCAGTAGCCAAGTTATCTTAATTAAAGCTAGCATGGGCCTCTCTGAGCTATGCTTCAAGCTGTAATCTAGGCATACTCCAACTGAGATACAAACCCCTGTCCACATTCCTCAGTCCTCATACAGGAAAAACAGTAATTGACTGCAACAGGAGAACATGGTGTGCATTACAGAGAGAATTTATTTCAAGTGTCTTGGAGACTATATAGAATCAAACCTATCCAAGCAGAGAGGCCCATGCATTTTTCATTTTGCATTTCAGTTCGACCGATTCTAAGGTATAGTTAAAACAGGAATTAAATGTGATGATGCATTTCTGTGAAAAGTAATCTTTAGCATTTAATCTCAAAGTTTATGCATGTTCTCTTTTATGTGATTTTCTTCCAGCTGGGTTCTGAATTTCAGCCATCCCTGTTTATGTTTCAAGTACTGTTTTCAAAATTTGTGACAAATATCAAATGGCTCTGTTGGTCTACTTTAATATTTAGAGGTTAAACAATGGTCTACAGAGAACATTATTAATTGATGTTCAGTAAGTTGCAAAAAGTAAAACTAATGGTGTAATATATATCAGTAAGCTGTAGTGCTGTAGAAACAGCATTACAAAGAACAGCTGCAGCCTCAAAAATGTTGTAATTACCTTTGTTTTCCAGCATGTGGGAAAAATCTAATGCATTACCACAGCATCTGGTAAAAGCTCTTGTGAGAATCCATATTTGCTTAAAATCACTGTGCCTGAGTAACAGGCTCTTTTTATCCCTAGGACAACAGCAGAGAAGCCAATGGATTTACACCAGGTACGAATTATTCTTATCACCCTTTCCTCTGTGGAGGGTTCCTATGGATAAGTCATAACTAAATGCTACAAAATATGGGGTTTAATGGGCAAGCCTTCTCTAAAGGCAAAGCACACTCTGTTAACATAAACACAATGCTTCAAAAGCTTGCAAAGGGACAGAAGGCCTCCTCTTACCAGTTCCAACAACAGGGCATGGGAAGATTTCACAGTTATCACCCCAACCAGCACCCAAGGTACAGCAGCATTCCTGTTTGGTTACATTGGACGTAAGCACGTTGTCACAGAAATTAGCATCATTCAAATTGTAGTAGCACTCCTTCTTTCCATCTTCCTGTTGATCAGCCTCTATTGGCATTTCTAAGGTGGAAAAGAAAACATAAACCACACAAGGTGACACATGAAATTAGTCACTTTTCCAGGACGTCCAAAGAGCAGAGAAGAAAGTGGTTAAGTACAAATTTTGGTTTAACTTTTTGACATTAGAAAGAATTATGGAATTCGATGACTTTCCTTTGGCTTTTTCAGACCTGTTCTCCAACTTGACCATAAAAGGATTCCTCCAATTTGCACTTCTATCATTTTCAAGCAATGCATGAAGTACCTGCTCTCATGTTCTGCTACAAATGGACATGGCCAGCTTTTGACATGACGCTCTTCACATATGAATCCAAAAGCTTTTTGCAGAGGTAAGCAAATATTACAACCTCATTTTTTCAGAAAAAGGAGCTAAGGCATGACCTGAAAAGAGTCAATTTTCAAAAGAATGAGCATTTACAGCCCCTTTTAATTTCATGTGAAAAAAGCATGCTCTACATTGGAATACAATGCCCTTTATGATTTTTGCAAAAGTAACTTACTGACTCCATGGTAAGCACAGGAATATAATACAGATGTCAAGTTAACTGACTCTGTGTTTTACTTTAAAATAGGAATCCAGCCAAGAAGGCAGATTTATTGCCTTAAGCATGGAGTGGGTCCTCTCACAATATTTATATGGACTGGAGGCAAAACAGTCTGTCCCATAGATGGAATAAATACCCTATTTATATATAGGGTATAAAAGTAAAAGACCTGTCGAAAGCAATGCACTCCTGAAATACACCAAGAAGTGATTTTGAAAAGAAATACCAATTTAAAGCTTCTGTGTTTGCAGAACTCTGTCTACCTAACATTTTGCTTCACAAAAATTATCATCAAGGGCTCAGAAGTGGGAACTACCAGGTAAAATTGCTATTCACACTTGATTGATATGAAAAACTTTTCACAGGCCATCAGTAAAGTTCTAAAATTATGTATGCTCACATTTATCAATCAAACCCAAAACTTTATGCAGGAATTTGAGATATATAAATCTTGAGGTGACTAGCTCATTTCCTTTTTATCTATGGAAATTCTTTATGCTTAGTACTTAACCAATGTTTAACTCACATAAAACCTATTAAAATTATTGCACTTTGGCTGATTTTTCACTCTTTGAGATTTCATTGATTTTTACCCAGGCTCTTGCACAATAAAGCAAGCATGAGACATTTCTCAAGAAATGCTATTGAGGCAGGAATCAGAACCTCTATTTTACAGAGTAGCAGTGCATTTCAAGATGCTATTGCAACAAATGTTGGTTCCACGGTGCAGCAGGAAAACTGTAACAGAGTTGCTATCAGAGACAGGGTGGGATGACTCGCAGAACTGGAGCAATGAACGGCTGTAAACTCTTGAAAAGGGATAGGCAGGGAAAGAGGTGGGGAAGCCCTGTGTGTTAAGGAGGGTCTCAATTGTCTGGAGTTGAACAATGAGGATGATAGAGTTGAGTGTTTATGGGTAAGAATCATTGGGAAAGGCCAACAAGGCAGGTATCGTGGTGGGAGGCTGTTGTAGACCACCCAGCCAGGATGGAGAGGCAGAAGAAACATTCTGTAAGCAACTGGGTAAGTCTTGCGATCCCTGGCCCTTACTGTTGTGGCAGACTTCAGCATACCAGATGTCTGCTAGAAATACAACACAGCAGAGAGGAAGCAGTCTAGGAGATTCCTGGAGTGTGTGAAGACAACTTTCTGACATATCTGGTGAGGAAGCCAATCAGGGGTGGTGCCCCACAGGACTTGCTGTTTGTGAACAGAGAAGGACTGGCCGGTGATGTGATGGTCAGAGGCTGTCTTGGGAAAAGCAATCAGCAAATGATAGTGATTGTGACTCTTTGGAAATGAGGAGGGGTGCCAGCAGATCTGCCACCTTGGACTTCCAGAGGGCAGACCTTCACCTCTTTAGAAGACTAGTTGAGAGACTCTCTAAGGCAGCAGTCCTGAAGGGCAGAAGAGTCCAGGAGGGCTGGATGTACTTTAGGAAGAAAATCTTAAAGGTGCAGGAGCAGGCCATCCCTATGTGCTGAAAGATGGGACAAGGGGGAAGATGACCAGCCTGCCTGAACAGAGCTTTGGCTGGAACTTTGGAAAAAAAGAGAATCACCTTTGAAACAAGAGGCAAGCAACCCTGGAGTGGGTTTTAAGATCTGACTTAAAAAGTGTTTGTAAGGTGGGAGCTTGAAGATAGTGATGTCTAACAAATGCTGAAGGAATTAAATGAACTCCAGCTCATGCTATTTCAATCCCATAATAACTGCCCACCCACATTTCCCAAAGCAGATGGAGCAAAGGAACTTTACTGGGCAGGCAAATACTAGATCCATTTGGAAAAAAGCAGATTTTAAAATGTCAGCATGGATTGCCTATTATTGCACTTCAATAGTATGAACATGTGTAATAGTTGTTTTGGTTTCTAATTAGACACAGACAATTGGACTTACTTCTATTTTCCTCAGAAAAGTGACTTCAGTTTTGGGAGGCTGAGGGGCTGGCAGACACCTCCATTTAAATTTAGTATAATGTTGCCACCTACAAGGCTTTGCAGTCTTGCCAATATAACTAAATCGTGCATTAAAGGATACACCCGGCTGGCTGCTTATTTCAGCTTTGTTAATTTAGCCTGTGGTCAACCCTTATGTGATAATTACAATTTTCCATAATGTGTTGAATTTCATCAATTGAGGTGGTTTTGTGGTATCAGTTGCTATCCAATAGGAACTATATTAAGACTATCATGTCACAGAAATGCAGCTGAACTAAATCTGCCATTACAAGGTGAGAGGGCAGTACTTCAGTCACCAGTTTATACATTTTCCTTGGCCATTTTCCATCTGTCTAACTGAATTAAAGCCAAATCTTCATTAGAAGAGAAAGCGTGGCTGTTTTCATGCTGTTCATCAGAGAAAGAACACTAGAAGTTGCCCTGGGAGGAAGGGGAGATAGTCTCATCACGTCCTTGTTTATTCCCATTTTACATATGATGTGCTGGTTTCTCCTCCCATTATCTGTTCAGCAGCTTAAATGGCTGTTGTTTACACAACTGTAAGTGAAGGTTAGTCAAGGTGTCATGAATGTTCGGAAAGCAAATGAGACACAAACACTTTTTTTTCTTTTTAAACCAAGACCAGTCTATGTCTACAAGCTTATAATTTCTCTGTTATAGATTATTAACCATTTAGTAAACAGGCTGTTTCTGAAAGTGGTTTCATTAGGTATGTTGACAAAATATGACAGAAAATGAACACTTATTTTTTGTATCATTGTTGTTTCTGGTGTTTTTTGTTGGTTTTTTTTTTTTTCCATTACAAAATGTAAAATATCTCTATACCTAAGGCATGCTGGTAAAGGAAAATAATTTTACCACATTTTTGATATAACTGTTCTATTAACAGCCTATGAGAGAAATTCTGTAGAGTTGCAGCTGGATTGGATTCTGAAGTATTTCTTAGAAACAGATTTATATACCTCAGCATAACCTTAATCATACAATATGCTTAGCACATATTTGATGCAAAAACATAGTATGGATTAGCATATGCTTAGACTTCAGCATACACTGAAATATTTGCCTAGTGTTCTGTTAACAACAGAACTGGTCTGAAAAAACCAAAGCATAGAACTGACAGGATCTTAAATACTCCAACTGTGTACCAACAACACTCACAGATGCAATCAGAAAACTGGCTGCAAAAATGAAAAATAGCCATTATAACTTTGTGACTTCTAAAAACTCAGCAAAGACTCAGATGACTCTGAGCAAACAGCTCGAGTAAGAATTCTTACTTTCAGAATCTGATTTTCAAGAATATAGTAAAAATATATTGGTATGTGCCTATTGTCAGGGTGTACTTGTTTAGATTTCTCAACTGGCTCCACATGTGACAAGCTGTTGGGGGTTAGATCTGTTTCTTTTGTGTTTGTGGAATTTTTTCCTGGTGGTTTGCTAAGTAACTAATTGCTGGGTACTTCATAAATACTTGACTTAAACAAAAGAAGCAGCAAATTTCTCTGGGTAAAACAACAGTGAACAGCAGTTTGGTCCGAGGACACCGCTCCGAAAGGACTGGAGTACCAGGAGACCCTGCTTGTTTTCTCTCTCTCCACTGGATTTCTCTCCAGAAGAAGACTAAACACATATTCACCATCGGACTTTCCTACAGGACTATTTCACTTCATAGAACTGCATTTTCTGCTCAAGGAGGATTTCATCTGGACTGCTTTCACCACCCTGATACCCAGGGTGTCAGGTCACATCCCTGACTCTGTCAGGGCATTTTCTGAGGTTTTGTTGTTTCTTTGTTTTTGCTTGTCTCTTAGCGCTATTACATTTATATTTGTCTTTACTTTATCTAATATTCCTAATAAAAAACTATTATTCCCACTCCCAAATCTTTGCCTGAAAGCCTCCAATTACAAAATTATAATAATCTGAGGGAGGGGATTTACATTCTCTATTCAAAGGGAGATTCCAACTTTTGCTAGCAAATACCTGTCTTTCAAACCAAGACACAAGCTAACACGTGCATATACATATACATGCATAAACACAATTCAGGGATTAGTGCCAGTGATGCACACATAAAATTTACAGCTAAGACTTTGTCCACAGACAGCCGAAATTCACTTAACAATTAGAAAGACCATAATGTTTATGAAATTCAGAATCTGTACTCATGCACCAAATTTCTAGCCTTAAGGAAACTTTTGGACCAAATTATTAACTGTTGCTTGGCAGCCTCAAATTTTTTGTGCTGGTGGTTGGTTAGATTGCAGGGGGGGATTGATTTTGTTTCAATATTAATCAGTCTAGAAGGGACTTACGGTTTTGGACACCAAAAACATGATTTTGACTTATAAATCCCATCAATTACTGTTAAATATATTGCCATAAATAACTGATTGTATTTCATGTAGCCAGGAGAAAGCAACATCTAAATTAGCTGTAGGTCCCTAAGTGGGATCAGGTACCTTAGTGGAGATCTCCAGGGTGATGCTGTGTGATGGTGACAGGGTTGGCCCTCCTGCCTGCCAGAACACTGCTGAGTCATGTTCAAATTGCCATCAACCAGGACCTCCAGGTCCCTTTCTGTGGCACTGCTCCCCAGCATCTCATTCCTCAGCCTGTCCATACATCCAGGGTTGTCCCATCCCAGGTGCAGAATCTGACACTTTCCCTTTTTTAACTTCATACAGCTGGTGATTGCCCAGCTCTCTGATTTGTTGAGATCTCTCTGCAGGGCCTCTCTGGCTTTGAGGGACTCAACAGCTCATCCCAGTTTTGTATCCTCTGTGAACTTGCTCTGAACCCCTTCCAGTCCTGTGTCCAAGCCATTTATGAGGATGTTGAAGAGCACAGGGCTGAGAATGGAGCCCTGTGGAACCCCCCCTAGTGACAGGTCCCCAGTCTGATGTCACTCCATTCACTGTAACCCTTTGTGCCTGAGCCATGAGCCAGTTGCTCACCCATCTCACGATGTGTTTATCCAGCTGTGTGCTGGACATTTTGTCCAGAAAGATCCTGTGAGAGACAGTATCAAAAGCTTTACTGAGATAAAAAAAGATTACATCAACTGGCTTCCCTTGATCAGCTAGGTGGGATACCTTGTCAGAAAAAGGAATCAAGTTTGATAAGCAGGCCATTCCCCAAATGAAGACATGCTGATTGTGACCAATGACCATGTTGTATTTGCAGGTGTTTTTCAGTAACTCTCAGAATAATCTTCTCCACAACTTTACCAGACACTGAAGTGAGACTGACAGACTTGTAGCTGGCCAGAACTTTCTTCTTGCCCTTTTTGAAAATCAGGACAATGTTTGCCATCTTCCAGTCAGCTGGGGCCTCTCCATATTCCAAAGACCGCACAAAAATGAATGAGAGAGACCTCACAACGACATGAGAGGCTCTTTGAGTATTGTTGGTTCAAACCCATTAGGTTGCAGAGACTTACAAGGATACAGATGAAGCAGCAGATCCTGCACAAGTTCAGAGTCAGTTTATCATTCTCACAGACATGGTCCTCCAGCTCAAATCAAGAGGAACCCCTTAGCTTGTGTTGAAGACAGAGGCAAAGAATGCATTAAATGTCTCTACCTTGTCTATGTCCCTGTTTGTCAGGTGACCATCCTCATCCTGTAATGGGCCATGTCATTTCTGCGCTGCCTTTCTCTATTAATGTATTTAAGCTCCCCTCCTTTTTCTTGTTCCCCACAGTAATAGCCAGATTCAGCTCCAACTGAGCTTCGGCCACAAAAATTTTCTCCCAACAGTGGTGAGCAGCATCTCTGTATTCTTCTCATGTTATCTGACCTTCCTTTCACTGGACAAATACCTTCCTTTTTGTCTTAGCTCCAAAAGAAGACCCCTGGTTGGCCAAGCTGGTCTTCTGCCTTGTCTTCTTGACTTTCCATGTTTTGGAATTGCCTGCTCCTGTGCTCCTAGGCAGTGGCATTTAAAAAGTAACCAGCACTCAATGGACCTCAACACCTCAAAGAGCATTTTCTCAGGGGACCTTGCTAACTAGCTCCCTGAGAGGCCTGAAGTCTGCTATCCTCATATTTTCAGAGTTGAAGGTGGCAGTATCCTCTTGTCATCAGATTTTAAATCCGATTGCTTTGTGGTCTCTGTATCCAAGACAGACATCAATCACCACTTAAGTCACAAAACTCTTCTTGTTAATTAAGCAACAAATCAAAAAGAGCATCCCTCCTAGTTAGCTCCCTTTGTACTTGTACCACAAAGTCGGCATCCTGTTTGAGCAATCTTCTGGATCTGTTTGTGCCAGCTGATTTTGTTCCTAGTTAACATCTGGCAAGTTGAAGTCCCCCCAAAGGACAAGGGAAGTTGATTGGAGGTTTCCATCAGCTCCTCAAAGAAAAATTCATCAGTGTCGTTGTCCTGGCTAGTTGGTTTATAGTAGACTCCCACGATGACATCCATGTTATCTGTTTGTCCCTTTATCCTTACCCGGAGACTTTAAACTGTATCATTACCAAATGTAAGCTCCATGCATTCCAGCCACCTTCCTGCCTCACCTGGCTTGCCTAAAGAGCCTGTAAACATCCAATGTGGCACTCCAGGTTTATTATGCCTCTACTACGTTTCCCTAATGCCAATGATGTTGTATCTCTGCAAGCACTGGTATTGAAACATTTCAAGTTTTGGCATGCTACCCCAAATCATACTTCTTATAATCCTCAAATATTCACTGTCCATTATAGCTCCTGGATTCAATGTTATGAGACCTGTTAGTAGTATATTAGTCTATATTACTAGTTCAAATGCATACTACAATATGCAACAGTTAAAAACCACAATTATACTCAAAATTATTATTATTATTACTATTATTTATTATTACTTGAAATGCATCAAGCTTGGCACTTGCTAGAAATTAATCACAAATAGCTTTATATAGTTTGTTAAAAGATAAATGAGAAGACTTCAATCCAAAGCATGCATTTTTTCTCTCTTAGGTACAAAGATGTACAGAACAGCAGATTTTCATCTCCTACAGAAAAAAAATTCTTTCCTCCTTTATCTTTTCTTACTTCTGAAACATTTCCTACATTTTATGAATGGCAGGGCAGAGAAGAAGGGAATGAGACAATCAAGCCTTGCACTATTTTTTGCACTTTTTTTGGTTTTTTGACTGGAAAGTGACAATAGAGGCTTAAATTCCTGATACATACACTGGAAGATTGTTTCAAGGCACAACTAACAACAGACAAATTTCCAGCAAGTGGAATCTAAATAAAAGGAAGTCTTGAGAGCTCTATGGGCAAGTAAAGAAAAGTGTGAACACACTCCACAAATCCAAAGGCCTTTAAACCACATGGAAGAAAAGTCCCAAATTCAAGTTAACATTTGAACAAATGTCACCTATTTACACTTCATACAAGGGGGACAAACACTTCTTTATGCACAAAGATAAAGAATGAGAAATAAGCAAGAGCTGGGTGAACCAGCCTGAACTATAGATATCTGCAACAGGATAACACAGATTAAGTTCTTCCTTTCTGCCTTTTAAGTTCTGCCTTTCATAAGCATGGTGCAAACTAATGCTGACAAGATGATGTCCATATGCACCACGGGTGCTCTGGAAGCACCCGCCTGACTTGAGTATGTGGCTTGTCAAAGCTGGAGAGGATGTGTGGCTATTACAGCATTCTTTGCAACAAGAATAGTTTATAAGAAGAACTAACAACAGTCTTTTCTCCTTTTACTTTGGAAGAAAAGAGGAGAGTAAGATCTCTGTTCCAAGTACTGCCATTTTGCCTTATTCTAGTCCAAGACCATATGTTGTAAAGTACTTATCACTAGCTCCTTGTGATTTCCTATGAGAGATCTTGATGACCTTATCAGAGAAGAGACAAAGGCAAAGCATGTTTTTGTTAGGGCCTGATGAAGCCTGGAGGGGAAGGAAGAACAGTTACTTTCCAGACTGATCACAGCAAAGCTGTGCTCACTGCTGATGGCATAATGGAGTTAGTACTGACAGTAGTGTATCCATCTGTTGACAGTACCATCGGTCATACTGTGTTCTTCACCCCCTTTCTCCCCACAGTAATGTTAGGGTATGTCCTCAAATGTCCCTTGGATGCGAGTTCTTTTTACATGACTCAGGTCCTCTGCTAACTTTTTAGTTCTGGCTTTGTTTCATCAGCTAGCTGAACTCTCCTGAGTACTACCTCCTCACAGGCCCAAAATATTTGTCAATCAGCTGTTAATGATATTTCACAGGCAACTTCTTGAGTGCTGCTGAGTGCTACATTCAGCGATCTAAATATTTGTGAAAATTAGGTCATGGATATTTCAACCCTCTTTACAAGTCTGAAAGATCACGAGTGATAAAAGAGCCACAGCCTGGAAGGTGTAAAGTCAGCATCCTGGCAAAAAGGCCAATTCCTCTAAGGCTTTCCAGAAGCTACATCAGCCTGCAGTGTAAGAAAACAAGGAAAAACTACCAAGACTTGCATTCTGGAGGGGAAAAATAGCTGTGCAAGTAAATCCTGTCATTTCTTGTACTCTGTTCATCCTTACTGTGAGTTTGTTCCTTTCTCCAAACTGGATCAGTGTAGAAATGTGAAGGCAGCCTTAGGAGTTCTAAATTATTTTTCAATTAGTGTATTTCCAGTAGTATTTTCAACACCCAAAATACCTTATAAGAAAAGCTCAAAAATCCAGTACAATGGACTAGTAGGAAAAACAGGAGTAAAGCTGGCAAGGACACTTCAAGAGAGACTGACAACAGAGGTAGATTGACACCGATGTAGTGGTTTGGGTTTCTGCTTTCCCAACAACCTTCTCTTAGGACTTATATAAATTCTAGATAATGCTGACAAGATATCACTATTGTGATGACTTTGGCTGGTATAGAGTTCTTCACTATGGCTGGTATGGGTTTGTTTTTCGAATTTGTGCTGAACACAGGGTTGATAATAAACAGATGTTTTCGTTATTGCTGAGCAGGGCTTACACAGAGCCAAAGCCTTTTCTGCTTTTTGTTCTACCACACTGGTGATGAAGATGGGGGTGCATGGGAGATTGGGAGGAGACACAGCCGGGACAGGTGACCCAAACTGAACAAAAGGATATTCCAGACTGAATGACATCATGCTCATTATATAAAATGAGGAGAAGAAGGAGGAAGAGAGGGGATGTTTGGAATGATGGCTTTTGTCTTCCCAAGTCACTGTTAGGTGTGATGGGGCCCTGCTCTCCCGGAGATGGTTGAACACCTGCCTGTCCATGGGAAGCAGTCAATTAATTCCTTGATTTGCTTTGCTTGTGTGTGTGGCTTTTGCTTTCCCTATTAATCTGTATTTATCTCAACCCGTATTTTACCCACTCCCATAGGGGAGTAAGTCTTGCTTGGGGCTTGGTTGCTATCTGGGGTGAAACCACAACAACTAAATATAACTCCTGGTTTTAATAATATGCTCCCTTAAACATTGTCCAAGCATACTAATGGGTGTTTGTAAAAGTTTGGACAAAAACCAAAATCACTCAGGTCACAGACCTGATTCCTTATCAGATTTCATTGTTACACTACAGTCAACGAGACTGTTTACTCTTACCTGCAGTAATTGCTCATATTACTGCCAAATCTGTTGATGTATAACATTTAGAAGGTGCTTCTGCTATATTTTCACTGCTAATGATTCACTGATAACATATTCTGTCCTAGAAAAACCTCCTCTCATGCACACACTTTCAAGACAACAGTAAGTTTTAAATTTTTCTGCTGTAGTTAAAGCAACACCAATACTTGAACCAGCTTTGCCTTTCCAATGGTTCCGTGTGCAGCTGAAATCATGCCAAGCATGCAAAAATCCACTGGTGTTTTACCTGGTGAGGTAGGGAAGCGACACAGTCCAGTCATTGGATCATACTCCTGGTTTTCATCAGAGCACAGACACAGGAAAGAACCATCCACATTTTCACAGAGGGCTTCGCCACATACTCCACTCAACATTTCACATTCGTTCACATCTGGGGAAAAAATCCAAAACATAAATCAATTGAGACCCACTACTGACTGTTCTTTTATCTGCTGTATCTGTGCCAATATTGTCTGCCAGATTACAGATGTGATCTCTGGGGAAGGATTAAAAACTCACTAATACCTAAGTGGATTCATAAACAAGTAGTAAGTCCTTTGAAATAAAGACCCCTGAAAGTCACAGTACAGTTCATAGATTATTAGTGCTGATTAGGTGCTGACTGTAGACCAGAACACAGCTTTTTTAGTGTTTCTCATTGTTAAATACTTGCTTTTCTGTGTATTCTCTTATTGGGATTTAAGACTCAGAATAATTTTATTTGTTTTCTTATCTTTATTATCAAACTTTCACTAAACTCAAGGAGCAAAATTTCTTCAGACTGCAATACAAACCAGAAAATTCATTTTCCTCCCCAAAATACCATTTTTCTTGTTAACAACCACCAAAGAGAGAATTCCCCAGCCCCACTGCCACCATATGTCTATGCATGGACTCACAGGCTGCTCTGGGACCCACAGAAATTGTGCCCAGGTCACCCAAGGATCCCCACTGAACACTACAAAATTCCTCTCTCAAAAACATATTTTTAACTTGGATTCCATACACCTGTTAATTAGCCAACCTGAAATGCTTTTTTGATAGCATTCTTGTCATGACAGAATTCTTGTCTGTTGTTTAAACAAGGATTACCAAATACTACCAAGCTCACTTTACTTTCTTTTTAGTTGCTAACATTGACATTTGAAAATCTACTTCTAATGAGAGAATCTCATTAGTAGACAGAAATTATGCTGATTTGTATCAGAAATAGTAATTTCTGTATCACAATTCAGAAATTCCTATAACTGAGTGTGGTCTAACATAGAACTTGTGAAGCAGTATTTCATCCCTTTTACCTCTTCCCTATCAAAATCTAGTCATTTGAATTTTTATATAAATATGGATTTTAACTTAGAATTTGCTCACATTTTAAAAATGCACTCAGATTTTCTTTATTTTTTTACTGGCTTCATGTCATAAGGAGTAAGTCTTTGGGGAACATTGCCTACTCAGGAATCAGAGACTTACTTTTTCCTTAAATGGTTTTGGCTGATAAGTGGCTTCAATATTTATAAGAGTATTTTATACTATATAGTATTATACAAGAAAACAAAACAAAACAAAACAAATGCATTATTTTGTGGTTCAGAATTACTTAAGTGGGAGCTCAAAATTAAATTCAGTTTCACACCATCCTTTCCTTTCCCCTTTTATTTTCTTTGCTTCATTTGTTTTCATCCATGAAAAATCACTGTATGACAAAATACATCTTGGTATGCAGCAAAGTAAGTGCAAAATGGCATAAAGAATTCTGTAACAAAACAATTTAATATATTAGAAAATGCACACAAACATGCTGTAAAACTTCTAATTCGTCCTCTCTGTTTGGTATTGCATTTAGGTCTCTGTTACCAGTAAATGTGTTTCATCCTGAGTCTGGCTTGAAGAAATTGCTTAATGAATACCTCTCCTTGATCTGGTATTAATTTTATATTACAAACTTGTACTGTCTCAAGTGGTTCTCCAGCCATTACTACTAACAACAGATCTGGAAACCTGTTAGTCACAAAAAAAATGTGCAGTATTTACACATCTACAAAAATCCCACATCATTTCATGGTGATAGGTGCCTTTCCTGGAGCTGGAAGCTAATGTTAAAATCTGTTTAAACACCATATGCCTAGGGAGGTACCATCTAATTCAGCCTGGCTGTGCCACATTCCAGATGTTATTTCCTCCAGGGGGTAGTGCAGGGTTCTGGTTGCTCAGCTAAGAGACTAAACAGATGTAGCACTTAAATAAGCTAAGATATTAAATTCATGCTATTATATTTGTGAATGCTCCTGACATGCAGAAACAGGGAGGTTTCTTGGGTTTTTTAAAGGAATAATGTAAGTGGTTCAGCTTATTTGCTGTTGGCTTCTGTTTGTCCTAATAACAGGTTTTCACTAAACAGCTACAAAGTCAAGTTTCCATCTGACACAAAGTTCAGTGAGTAAAGAAAAGCTCAACCCTATTTTAAGAGTTGTGGCATAACTTTGATAAAAAAATCTCAGAAAACAAAAATGTGAAATGTGTTTTGTTGGAATGCTGGTTTTGCTCCCTTGAACTCTGCAGCAGTGACTACTAGCACCCATGAGCTCACCTGTACACCCTTGCCCATCCTGTGTGTCCTGGTACCCTTGGTAACAGAGGCAGCGGTAGGAGCCATCCATGTTTTCACAGAACCCGTGAGTGCCACACATTGTGCCATTCGTACATTCATCCACATCTGCAAAGAAGAATTTTAGCATCAGACAGGCTGTGTGACAGCCAAAGGCAGGCATTCACAAAGTGTGCAGAACACCCACAGATGGGCCATTTTGCAAACAGATGCAGCTGTGCCTCAACACATTGGGAAGGGACACAAGGACAAGACACAAAAATTAATGTAAGCACATGAACAATTTAAGTAATTGTTTCAGTGTTAGCTTTGCAGTAAGTATGTCAGCAACGGTCAACTGTGTCCACCTATCTGTTTCACCAAACTTGCTAACCACAGCACGATGTTACATACCACAGACTAAGGCATAGTTTAAATAATTTTTCTGACTTATAGATTCTACCAGTGTAGTATTATACAGTCAACAACATGAGTGAAAATGAACTCACTGTGCCTACAAAGAGAGTTCAAGGGTATAGCTACATCCCCTGTGCAGAAGTGCTACACAGATCTCATTCTGGCTCTCAGCACAGATCAGTTTCAAAGTGTTAGTCGTAAATATCTGTGGACTGAGCCTTCTGTCTGAAGTCCTGTAAATCTATGTACAAGATGTAGATGTACAAGTCATCTTCCTCAGGTACACAAAGTCATTCCAATGCTGGAATGTTTTCTGTACTGGCCTTTTCATTTGTAGTTCCAGTTTTGGTTTGCTGGCCTTACAAGTAAGTCACTTGCACCTGTAAGTCTGTTCTTTGACTCAGCTGCCCATCAAATCATAATGAAGCAGAGCTGCTTGTGGCAAACTGTGGTTTATTTTTGTAAGTGTATTACAAGTGCTAGGAATGCATTATTTTTATCTCCACTCAAAGTAAGACCTAAACTCAAAACCCTGGCCATATATGGTCATTAAAGTTGTCATGAGGTGCTTTTTAGGAGGAAGAACATTAGCTAAAACTGTGAACCTGCCAGGATACTAGGATTAGTACCTTCTGCCATCTATATTCCTCTGCAGTCTGAAGCAGAGAAATTATCATTGTGTTTCTTTTCTAAAAAACACTATGCTGTTAAATAAGGCTGCTGTCTGCTTTCGTTCTGCACATTTCCTCAAGGGATAATCACATTTTAAATGGGCAATCAACTGATTTATCTGAGGGCTTGTTACTATCACGAATTCTGCACATTTTGGAAGCCCTTCATGTGATGGACCCTACCATCATTTTACCTCCAGTGAAGGCCTTTGGCACTTCTTGAACTAAATAACTCTCTGCAGTGCCACAGAGATAAAGCTTCTCCAAACAGGTGAGCAGCACCTGGTGCTTTTCTGTAAGGACAGAGTAGGGCTCAAATGTAGTCCTGCCTATTCCTCCAGCTCTTCACAGTTTTGTCAAACAAAAACCTTGAGAACTCAGCAAAGATGCACTGCATTCTTATCCTGACAGTACTCACCAAGCAAGGACTTTTTTAATTTTAAATTGTGTTTTATGCTCAGCTGAAAGGGAACTCTTGGTCTTTGAACCATGTGGTCACAACCCCCAAGCTACCAAAATTTGAGCAGCATGTCATTACCATCCACACCTGCTACCTCTTGTGCTGCCCTCTTGCAACCCAAGTGCTCAAATTCATCCACACAAGCTTTGCATGCCTCAGGGAGCGGTGTTTTTGGGACCCTGAAAATTAGCTTTTCCTGTGTGCTGTGGTGGTGTCTGAACAGGTTTGCAATTGCATGTAGTCTTTTAAGACCAGAAAAGGCTACCCAGAATGTCTTAAAAAGGCTAAAAAACCTGTCTCTGGCAATTTCTGTACCAACGGAACAAACTGAAATTTTAACATTTTTCTCAGAAAGGCATGTAGATTCCTGTTAGGATGTTTCAGTGATGGAAAACTCCCTTCTCCTACTGAACTGCTCTGCTGGTTAACAAACTTCAGCCTACACATGAAATGCAGGCAGAAACTCTATGTACTAAATACAGCAAAATCTACGACACATATATAATTGACGGTTATAAAAATGTACTTGCAGATGGAACTGGCAGAAAAATTTATTTGGTTTGTAAGTTTTCTAGTAAAGATTTTAATGGTCTTTACATCTTGATTTATTAAACAAAGGAAAAAATATTCAAGGAATTTGTTTTAGAAAGGGCTATTGTATTTGGCAAAGAATACAATAGCCAGTATGCTTATTCTCAAGGAATTGACTACAAAAATTCGGATGGGTTCTGGATATCGAACTTTTTGAAACCAACCACAAACCCTTTCTAGTAGAATTAATTCAGCAATGCAAATAAGCAACTTATCTGTGTTAAAGACTGTCAGAGGTGAAGGGTCAAGAACTACCTTTTATACCTTTTCCTTTTCAAGTGCCCACAGCGACAGAATTATAAAAAGATGTATACAGAGCTAGGGGGAGGAAGACAGTAAAATTTTTTCACAGCTGTGTTTTTCTGGTCCCTCCTTCTTGCTGCTGTGCACTGTCCCTTCATAACATATCTGATATTAATAGTCTCATGTGATCAGCAGAGTTTCACATACCTAGTAAAAAAAATCTGAATACTCTGTCTCTTAATCAGAAAGCTGTGTTAAGAAAAGGAATTCAAAATGAGTAAACAATGGTGGCATGACAGCCTGGAATTTCAGATAACAGACAACAACACAGTGTTTGTGTTTTCAGTGAGCAATTACGGTTAAATAACAAAAAGTTCCTGAGCCATGGGACAGTTACTGTTAAAAAACTACACAGAAGAAACTGCAACTGGAGATTTCAGAATTACCCAAATTACAGAACTCCTCTTACTTAAAACTTAAATGTTAAATGAAATAGGGGAATGGTCCATGCAGCTGGTTCTTCACAGGTAAAATAAGGTCACTGACTAAAAAGCTGCAGAAACAAAACTTGTGATTGTAGCAAGTGTCCTAATTCAGTATATAATACGGCCACAGAAGACCAGTTTTTTCCTAAAAAGTACAGTCTGAACATCTTTCAGTGCATGGGATATTACAGAGAAGGTCCAAGGACCAAGTATTTTTCCTTGTCTAGACAGTTCACTCAAAGGACTCTTTTTTTACAGCTGGAAAGGACATTTGTTTCTTTAATTACCCCATAAAGAGTGAGGCTTTTAATCGGCAGTTCTCTTGCTACATGAAACAAAGTCAGGGGAAAAAAACTAAGTATGAAACTAATATACCCTCTGTCTATAGAGTGACTAAAGCAGTTCTCTGTAATTAAAACCTATTTTAGTATCTATTAATCAGTGCTGCCTGCTTTAATCAAAAGGCAAGATGTGTGCACTCACGCATACTTTTGTGCAGTTCAACACTGTGTTCCTATTTTCTGACATCCTGAACAAGCTGAAGGCAACCTCAACCTCAAGCTTGACATTTAAATCTTACTGAAATCTACTTACATAGCAATATGACTGGAAGAGGAACTGGTTCCTAAGACAGGTCTGTAAAGTGATTAGAGAAGCAGAGCTCTGATTCTGAAACTTCCAGAGTTACCCATTACATGCATACATAAAAAGGAAGAAGCAGAGGTAAGAGAACTCTGGTGGGGTGAGTAAGTTTTTTTGAACTGCCTGTTGCAGCAGTGAGAAGCCAATGAGAGACATATGGGATGGGACATGGAGACAGAAGAGGTGCTTGAAGCAGGGCATTGACTTAAACATCAGAGAACCTCTAACTTGAGGTTTTGCCAACATATTTGACTAGCAGCCAACAAGGTAAAACACCATCTTTACATGAACCCCAGAGAGCTCAACAAGGAACTAAGGAGTACTCTGAGAGCCTGCAGTTCAGAGAGCCTGCTGCAGTCAAATTTCTGAGCCTGGGGCCAGGCTGCAGTGGAATGTCACTGCTGCAACAAAAGTTTGTCTACACCTTGGAAGAAGACAGAGTCTCCACAGCTGTTCTGTTTACTTTGGCCAACGGCTACAAAAACTCCATACCAGAACTAAACCACACGAGGTTCTTAAATGTTTTTTGCTGTTGTCGTTTCAAACTTCAAAAAAACTCAAGTCAAATGCATACAAAAAAAGTCTGGAGATACGGAAAATCTGCTACCCAGGTACAGAGAGGTGTGTGAATCCAGGAAAATTTTCTCAGGTTCTTCCTCTGATGGTATTAACAGTTATTCTCACTCACTTAACTAGAATTAAATTCACAGAGGCACTTAGCGTAGAGAACAGTAGTTCCTTCGGCTGGAAGCAAGAGTACCTGGAATGTCACACCTTCCTTTTGTTTCATCTTGCCTTTTAGCACAAAGCTGACACCACTACAAATATTGACACTGATGCCATCAGTGCTCCCTTAAAATGAGTTTTTTCAAAACTCTGGAGAAGTTTTTATTAAAATGACAGAATGGAGAAACTTAATTGTGGTGGAAAAGGAGTGCTGCTGCTTCAGAGACTAGAAGCACCCTTGCTTCGCCAAGTTATTAAAATACTTTACCAAGTGCAGAATATAAAGTCTGATCTGTATTCCATACACAACACCAATTACTTGTGAAGCATGCTCAACTGGTTTTGTACTTGTTTTATTCTTCATTAAAAAGTTCTCAAAACTAGTCACAATCCTGGAAATAAGATCTTGTGACTTCATCTTTTTCTATTTAGTAGAAGTCTGGCTTTTTTGTTCTAACGGAGATTAACTTTGTATTACTTCATCATATATGATAGCAACCTTTCCCTGGAAACTGCTATTTTATTAAATGTCAGAGATGCAGAGGAGCTCATTGTTTCTGGTACATCTCCTAACAGCAGATGCCAATGACTTTGGATTTTTTTTTGAAGTTGTGTTCCTTTTCAGTTGTGCTTTGTTTAATTTCTGTGAGTTTGAGTTCACAAGGTTATTAAGTGTTCTTCTAGCTTCATTTTGAAATAAAGTGTTTGGCTTCTACAAAGAGAAGGCTGCATTCTTCTCTAGCCACTTTTTTTCCCCCTCTTTCATAGCTATGCTCAAGAGTGAGGCAAAACACCTGCTACTACTTTTCTTTCAGAGCAATTGAAGATATGTGGCCATATCCTCCCTGAACACTGGGTGAAATGTATACATGCTGATGAAAAGAGTCCATGAACATGCTTTGGAATTATATCCATTACTTCAAATCATAAAATACTGCCTCCTCCATGAATCAGTGAAATCACTCAGATTCACTCTCTAGCCTACTTGACCAGGTTTTTGTCTTGGCAGTAAGAGCATATTTCTTCCAACTTATGCCATGATTGCAAAATGAAGTAAATGTTTAGAGAGAAAAAAAACACTAAAAACACTGGAGAATTCTTTATAATTATCAATAATAATTAAAACACAAATTACGTGTTTGATGTTATGCTATATCTAAATATACAGCACTTATTCCCTGACATCAAGCGTAACAGTGTTCCTGCCAGCACAGTATTTAATTTCATGAGAGATCACATTACTAAATACATGGCAGGTTACATGCCAGCTTCAGTAATAAAGCTGTAATGCTCTTTTTCCTCTGGTATAAGTAGGGAGATGCAACAGTCAGACACAAGTTTCAGTGTACCTCATCCACCAAAGGACAAACATTTTCACTATAGTTCCCTAAGGGAACTTTGAGAAGAATTGGCCTGTGAAAACCAATCACATATGGATTTACTGGCCTATAATTTGGGAGAGAGAACAGTTGCTTACTTCTTGGGTGCTTGAGATCCACTACCCATTGGTTCTAACACTGAACTGTCATCTGCTCAGTGCTTCTCCTCACCTGTATTTCATGCATCTAGCTGAAATACTACCATAACATTTTTTCCCCTTCTGAACTTTTCCGACAAGCCTTACTGTCTTGAACACTCCTCTCAACCACAAGAATAGCCATTCTTAATCTACTTAAGGGAGTGTTTATTTTCTTTTAGCATCACTGACTTCACAAAGCCACATACCTTCTTGGTATCACTGAGCACAAGTGTCCTGTTTTAAGTTCAGTGCAGGAGAGCAGTATCACTTGCAAACATGTGTATACCATCAGCAACAGGATGTATTCTCATGACACAGCAATGTAAAAAACCTAGTAACTCTAAATTCCAGGCTCCTGGTTGATGTTTCTATAAAGATCTAATTACTGCTATTTACTCCATTTCTGCCATTTCAAAACGCCTGAAGTTCTGTAATAGAACTACTGGGTTTCACTACAGCTTCTCAGGAGTTACTGTTCTGTTGTTTAATCTGTATATTCTAAAAAAAAGTTTGGACAAACAAGGTTCTATTGTCTTCCACACAGCAATGAGAACATTCAGGTAGCTCAGGCTTGCTGATAAAGCACTTAAGCTTCAAATTAGATAATTCTAAATATTCATGTGTGTCTTACCCAGAGAAACTTATCAGAAGCTGGAGTTCCAAACACACTTTGCATATAATCTATTTATGAGAAAAAGAACAAAGGGCCTTAAGTGGCAGATTTTAGAGTTAGTAGGGACTGACTACTTTTCTCACCCTCCTAATAACAGCAAATCAATGGCAATGAATTATTGTAACTTGTCTCACCTTTGCACGTTCGGCCATCTGCTGACACAGAAAAGCCCCGCTCACATATGCACTGGTAGGAACCTTCCGTGTTTAGACACTCTCCGTGAGGTGAACAGAGGTCAGATCTCTCACATTCATTGATATCTGAAAGCACAGAGACATTAAGAGCTTTGCAAATCATCACAGTCTTAATATTAAGCCTAAGTTCAATGAATCTTAAAAGCAGCTTCTATTTCCACTGGCTATGTAAACAGCTGTGTGAACGGCTCATCTTCCAGAGTAACCAAATCTCCTGGGATCATTCTTAAACTCTAGAGTACTCTACTCTGTAGAGATGTTAATATGTTCTGCTGTATCATACTCTTGCTACATCACTCTGTGATGAGAATGAGCAGAGAGTGATTTGTGGGAAATCAGCATAAGCACCACCCTAGCCAAAATTTCTTCTGTGATACAGTTATTCTCAGTCCTATCTCACTGCTTTTTGATGGCTGCACACTGGTCAACTTGGGCATCTGACCCCACATGTTACTAGCAGGTTTGGAACTGCATCTTTCCCAGAAGGCTGATTTTATACAATTTAAAGCCAAATGCTCTTTTATGCTGATGGGGAGTTGGAATGATCCCAAAACATTGCTATATAAGAGCTTACCATAGTCTCTTTTGTTTGGTTCTATTTTTAACTTAGAAAGCATTTTTCAAACTTGTGAATCTGAAAAACAAGTATTTCCTTTTGACTGATGTCTCATGTTAGCAACCAAACCTGCCCTCAGAACTTAAAGACTTTATTATTTCATTAGGGTACTACTAGTTTCGTATCAGTTATCATTCATGATGTAATTGTACTTTTGTATTTTTTCCTTTACAGAGACACACTAAGAAACATTCAGTACCACGCTGAGATCAAACAAAAATTTACAAACAAAACTCACCAATGAGGATTATTCACCCCTTATCCAAACACAAGAATTTCTCATTCTTAACTGTACCTTTTATTGCTTACAGCCATCCAGAATGTATCAAAGTAGCCAGGAATTTTGATATACTAGAGAAATTATGATTTCAATATCATCGTCTCAAGACCATGACATCCATTACAGAATTTTCTCTAGCTACAAAGTGATTCTAGCCTGTGTGCAAACCTTTCAACCAGTATCCTGAAATCATGGCCATAAGAGGAAAGAAAAGAGGCAGGCAGCTTGGGGAAGTTGTATCTGCATGAGGTGCCTAAGGAAAACTAAGTGCACTGTGTTGAAAACAACACCTACATGTATAAAGCTTTCTATGAATTCATAGCAAATGCAAACCATCAACTACTTCCCGAAGCCCTCTTAAAGTTGGGAATAGTGAGAGACCAGCCATGACAAGGACAGTATTGTACCTTCTCATACTGTACTCAAGATTTAGCTGTCTTAAAACTGCCAGAAAAATACTGGAAACTGAACCAGCTGATTACACAAGGTAGAATTATGCATTAAAAGACAGGGAAACAAAATTACCAGTGTTAGGGGAATTGAGTATAATACCTCTGAAAGAGCAAACAGCAGTTTCTCATATTCTGGAGTCTTTTCAACTTTCTCCTTACCAAAATGCATATCCCTAACTTCTAGTCTAGTCCAGATTCAACTTGCAGACACTGCACTCTGTGATAAATTTGCCAGTTTAATTCAATAGCTCTCTGTTTGCACTGTCCCTTAACTGGCTCATAAATGCTTTCAGTTTTGTTATATTTATCCATTTAAAATATGAGGCATATATCTACTACTTTAGAATGCAATGTGAATAGAACAGAGGAGTATTAAAGCTGCCATTGATTTCAACTGGTGGTCAGTTCTCTTTTATCTGCTAAAGCAAGGTCTAATGCAGCACTTCTGTATGCTGAATGCAAGATTTTTTGAATTAGAAAGTAGTCACATAGAATACCCAGAACTTTTACAGGGAATTTAGTGTTTGTTGCAGAAGATCTTCAACGTGGACGAGCTGGAATCCAGTTTCTCAGCTCAAGTCTAAATTGTGCATAAGTGAGCAGCCAAAGCAAAGTCCAGTGTTCTGGTCTTTCAGCCATTTAGAACATGAACATGTTATCACTTTCCAGCCCTAATACCATGGTTTTTGTCTCACAAAAATGGTGGGCAAAAGTGATGAGGCATGCCTGGATGTTGTGCCAACATGAAGATGGGACTGTTCAGAACTAAAGCCTGGGAAGTGTTTTCCTGGGTTTGGCAAGGCTGACTCAGTCTCAGATAACACATTCTCTTCCTCCCCACCCATCCTCCAGAAAGTACTGCAAAGTGTTTTATAGAGGCGATATCTAATGTGACTTGATGCTAACAAAGCAGCTCTTGCTGCCACATCTCTGATCCACAACACATAGAATGTTCTGTCAAAATAAATGTTTCCAGGATTTGGGAAAAAAGCAGTGCTGCATCTCTGTTAGTTCTAACACAGATTCTCTTTCAAGTTATGAAGGCTGAGACTTCAGCCTCTTGAAATCATTTCTCAGCATATATTCACAGAGAGAATAGAATGAATGAGAAGAGAAAATAAGAAGAGTAAGAAAGTACTACAAATGATGAGTTTCTCTCCCTTAGCATGATCTGTGACTATCACAAGTTACACTTACAAACCTGCACATTTATAATAATGATCCAGGTATTTTTGACATCTATTTCATACCTTGACATCCCCTATTCGCTATCTGCTGGAAACCATCTGGACAAGTGCACTTGTAAGACCCTTCAGTATTTATGCAGCTTCCTTTTAGGCAAACATTACTGTCTTGAAGGCATTCATCTACATCTGAAATAAAAAGGCAATGAATTATTAGATGATGTCAAAACTGATGAAACTTTTAATAGTTTCAACATAACTTGAAGCAACTGTGTGCACATACAGAAATCAAGTTTACTACACTTTAGGATTCTTTGTTATTTTCCTTTCATCATGTCATCAAACTTCTCATATTTCTAGAGGGCTTTGAAATTTGAGTTTGTACGTGGTTTATTCCTAGCAAATATGACTCATCTGCCATCTGCATCTCTCACAAAATCACATCATAATAGCAATGCAGTTAAAAACAAATCCAAGCAGCTGCACATTTAGAAGACAGACACAAAAAATACCTACTACTGCAAATTTTAAATAGTCTTCTTTGGACATGTTTAAACCTCCATACAGAAATCCCTGAGCTGGAAGTGACCGGACTCAGGCGGTCCCCCTGAGAGCTGGCAAGCTCAAGCAGAGCTGATGTGTCACACCAGAGGGGATGTGCCTGGGGAAACTGCTCACAAAAGAGCCACGTGGGACAGGGACCACACTGTGGGCACTGCTGGGCTAATGGGTGGCTTCTCATGCAGTTCCCGAGATGCAACACAGCCATTTTACAGGCTTTTAGCAGCTGGGTCATGCAGCTGAATGGCTGCTTTTGCACAGTGCTGCACCCCAGCCATAAATCCAGCTCCAGAGACCAGGCACACAGGACCTTGTTTCCCAGCTGCCTACACATCATGTTCAGGATCAAGCCTCTGGCCTGTACACTGTGCCCTCCTGTGTCGATATCCACGGGATAAACGGCTGACACACAGCAGGGAAAGTTTCAGGATACAAACTAGACACGAGATAATCATATATTTCAAGAACAGGACACTGACATTGTCTCCACCCAGTCTTTTCTTCCCCTTGTCTTTCAAAGGGCTTAAAGGCAGCCCAGTGGAGGAAACAGAGTACAGCTACCATGGGTGCAGGATTAAGTCAGCAAGTGCCGACATTCCAGTGATATTTTACAGTTTTGGTATCACTGCAGCTAAAGATCACAAGGTATTTGGTGCCTGTGCCTCTAAGTTTTAAAAGCAAACAGAAAGTGAGAGAGTCAAATAAAAAAAACTGTCTCATAAGCAACTTCCCTCAGCCTCCACAGAGCCCTGCCTAATAATCGACCCAGTCTATTGCTTTGATAATGTAGTTAGCTTCCTTTGGAAAACCGTAATCAAAGACTTTTCTCAGTACCTTTAACTATTCTGATTTCTTAAGTATGGATTTTAGCTGATTAGAATTGTAACTTTTTCCTGTGCTGCAGGAATGAATAGCAATTGTAATTAAAAAGAGAACATGACCCAATTTCTACATTTATCTTTGGAAGCTCACGCTATATCGTTCTCTTTGGGATTTAATCTATTTAATAAAAGTAAAAAATAGGGATACCTTTTCTTACACAAATGAATGTTATTGAAGATAAAATTGCACTTAATGTTAAAAAAGTTGTGACCGTTAGATAACCACATGTTTTATAACCATCTTCAACTGCAAAATAAATTGTGGCTTATTTAAAAAACAATTTTCACTAGGAGCATGAGAAAAATGAATGACTCCCTTGTGTTAAGTTAATGCCAAGTCTCACAACAAGAAGGCGTCTTCTGCCAAATTCAGTAAAAAAACATTATTTTCCATATAGGATGCAAACCTCCCTCTCTCTGATGCAACTCTTCATAGACCCTATGACTGCTACGTGAGAATCCCCAGAAAAATAGGAGGCAGTAACTCATGCTTGAGGCATTCAATGCTTTTTACCACCCTTTACACACGTATGGCTTGAACATTTTGGCTAGCAAAATCTCTGAAAACTCTGGGAGAACACTGGAGACTTATGCTTCAGATTTTCTTCCAGTAACCCAGGTTCTTTGAGATGTACAGTCTGTATATAAGTCCTGCTGGAGCATATTGCGACTCCCTGTCAGTTAAGGCCTCACAGGTGCCCTCACTCTTCATGCTCCCTCTTATTCAGGGCAACAATGAGCAGAAAGTCTCAATGTCACTTCATCTCAAGAACAAGATACTGAATGACAGACTAAGGCAGAAGATATGCATGAGGGTGTGTACCTCAAAGACATACTGCATGTATACTTGTATACATCGATGCATACAACTTATTTGCAAATAACTTCTATTCTTAAACAAGTAAAACACTGCACAAGGGCTTCCAGACAAAAACTTTAGTCAGGCAGTTGCAAAAAGCACAGCTGAAAATGAGCACAGCATAATTCTGCTGAATTCTGCAATACCTCTAGAAGTTTGCACAAGTTATAATGATCAAACCAGCAAAATGCTTCTTGCATGCAATGTCTTTAAGAAAATATCTGCACCAGAAGAAAACCTAATTAAACAAACACATTTCTTGCAAGTGGTTTGCTAATCTCATTTCTTTTACAGCATCATACATTTTTTGGGTATCCTCTGACAATGTCAGGACTGACAAATGTCCATACCTGGCTCTTCGAGAAACTGGACAAAATTTGAACCACTTTGCTCTTTCCAAGCAATTGTGCTGTGCTATGTTCACAGGTTTTGTCATCTCTTTTCTGCTTTCTCTGTGAAGTGTTATAAAACATTCAGGTAAGTAGGCTAATCCAAAAATCAGAGGCCATTATGTGGAGAAACACTGGATGTCTTCTTAAGGTGATTTTCACTTTCATTTCCAAGGTGCAAAAAGCAGTCTATAATACCCTGTACTTCAGAAAATTTTGAAGGGATGTAATGAAAGCACAGAAGAACTTCTTCCACTTCAAGAGATTAATTATTTTTGCAGGACTTTCAATATTTACAGAAGTCTTCAGCAAACAAACTGTGACTAAAGAAATTAACCACTCTGTCACTGGGTGGAGAAGCTGTAAATGTGGTTGCAGACTTTTAAATTAGACAAAGATCCTGTGGTAAGGGAATGGTTTTATCCTTTTTCCTTGTTTGATTTGATCCCTCTTCTTTCCTCTTGAAAGTGTCTGAAACTATTTTGTCTTGAAAACTGCCTTTGAGCAGAATCAAGAAAGAGTTAAAGCATGGACCTATCCTGATCCTCTCCATCACCAGGCCAGGTGATGGAGAGCTGCAACAGCTACCATGACTTCTTATGATGTTTGAAATGCACCAAAGCAGTCTGAAGAGAAGTTTGAAATCTCATCTGAAGTCTACTCAGAGCAAGTCAGATGAGCAGTTGTCAGGAATGATACCATATTATCTGTTCTGTCTTTAGGAGGCAGAAGGACCTGTGATCCATTACACCGCCTTTTTCTTTGATTCTTGACAGAGTATCTCTACATCTGCTGCAATTCATGAAGATCTTGAAGCCAGATGAGAGCAAAATTATTTACGCAAATTTCTAGTGCATTGCATCATCAGTCCACACTTCTTGAAGCTGATGCAAGAGATGCTGGCATTAATGATGAGAAGACCCTGTTAGGTTCTTTCATTAACATATTCTCCAAATTGCTCAGGACCAAAGAGTATCAGTGCGCTGAGGAGATTTTATAAGATATCCTTATTCTTTGTTGATGAGAACTTCAAGAGATGCTGTCAGTCATTACATGCAGACAAAATCCCTTATTATAAAGTCTGTTACAAGTTTGTCTTGAGAAAACAGCATTTGGTTAGCCCAGGGGGAACTGCTCTTTGGCCTGCATCACTTGAAGAGGAGGATTCCTGACCTATTGCTGTGAGGGAGAAGGTGAGGACTGCCTTCCAAGTGCTGTGTGGAGGATAACCTAGCAGCAGAATACTATTTGGTAGAATAGCAGTATGAAGCTGTATCTTGCAAGGTATCAGCAGTTATAGAAAACACACCAAAGACCGAAAAGCTTTTATGAGGTTATGCCACATGTACAGTGAGACCTTAACAAAGAGCTACTTCTCCCTGCTAGTGAGAGAAAAGAAAGCAGTTGAGGTAGAATCTTTCCTGGAGCTTGCTAGTAAGTAATCTTGCATTCTCAAGGTGACCATGTAGTGCATCAGATGGTATAGCTAACAACAGAGAAGAGGGAGTAGCTTTGAAATGCTTCATTAGAAAAAAAATATCAGTTTGCCAATTACTGGACAATTAAATTGTTTTACTAGAGAGATAAGAGAATGTTTTTTTTTTTTCTATAACACAGCATTTCTTGCTACATATATTGTACATCTTTCATTTCTTACTTTTGTTTTTGCGAACTCAGTACCTAGACTGCATTTTGAGACAGTGCAAGCTGTGAGCTCCAATAGATCCTGCTGGAACTTGTCATCTATTAAATACTTTCTCTTGCCAGTGCACACGTGTGATTGTGGTGGCTGGCTGCAGGTTCCCAAAACCAGCTGGAGAAGAAGTTTTAACTAGCAGGCCCCCATGAGAATAGCATATGCTGGCAGAAGATTTTGTAATACAGAGCCTCTGTGTCAGAACCTAAACAACAAGGTTTGGAAAGGCTGACTTGTTCTCAGTAATAATGTCAACTGGTCTTCCAATCTTACTGTTGGAAGCACATGTCCTAACTTTTTGTACATGGAAAGATGACAGGGACTATTTCTAAGAATCCATTAAATATGTGGCTGTGTTCGTGGGAACAAATGGTTGGCAGTGCAGAGAAAGAAAGAGAGGCAACATATATTTCTTCTCCATTCTTTAAAGAGTTCACACCTATAGCTGAAATACTCAAGATATTATTGAAAAAATTAGTCAGTAGCTGAAGTCCCTAAGCTTCCTACCTTCACACTGATCTCCAGATGACAATGAGTAGCCTTGGCTACAGATACATCTGAAAGATCCTTCTGTGTTCCTGCAGCGTCCATTCGTACAGACTGATTGCTGCTGGCACTCGTTAATATCTGTAGAGACAGTGAAACTGTCACACATCTGAAAATACCAATTACTCATCAAATGGTACAATGACCAAGTTTGAACAAAACAGCAAAGCACAGTATCAGTATCCAGTACTGCTTAACTTGTTTGTATTTATTAAATACAGACAGGCAATGTAATGCATAAAATTATATGAAACTGTAGACTGTGTGTTTTCCTTGAGATGACTATGTTCAACGTTCTCTCCTGTCAATTTATCCCTCATGCACAACTGGGTACCCACAGACTCACAAATACACACACATGCTGCCTGAGAGCTGCTTTCGTTTCTGTTGTATCTGGCAGAGGTAACAAGTCAGCCGCTCCAGTGAATCAGCAAAACCCACAAAATACTTTCCAGCAGGATCACCACCTCTAAACAGGGTGTGGTTTTCAGATGCACACTGACAGGCTAATCCCCTATTAAGTTAAGGCTCCTTAAAATTCTTGCCTTGTAGCAGTATTAATCATCTAATGGTGGGGAAATGTCTCTTTGCTTCCACAACACTGCTAATCCCTCTGAGCTTCAGTTCTCATAAACTGGCATCAGACTGAGCTAACAGATGTATTTGAACAGCAAATTTAAATTTTCCTATGGAAAACTCCAAGTATTGGAGGCGAGTGGCACTTTGAATTCAGAACATAGCACGTGCCTTGTTTGAGCCAGGAAGCCTGTTTTCCCTCTGTTATTTGTAAAATAGTCATTAAGAAGCAGTATTTAAATTGACATGGCGAGTTCTCGGTCACTTCTAGCATTTTGGCACAGCTGAATGTCTTTCTGGAAATACACTTCAAACAGGAGAATGTTACTCAATGAGGTTTTTCAGGTCTGTGTTATGGCTGTACAGTCTGACCTCTTAAGTAACGGTTCCTTGCAACCACAGAAGTTTAGAATTTAAGGATCACTGAAATCTGTGGGGCTCCATGAAGCAGCTGGGCATGTGTACGGGTCCTTACTTTAGAGGGGTGCACTTCAAGAAGAACAGTCTGCACATGCCAGCTCAGCTTGGCAAGGGCTCTTTTCCATGAAAAGCTCACAGGAAGCAGTCAAATTTTGTCTACATATTTTCCCCAAGATCAGTCTGCTGTGTGTCCTGAACAGCACATTTAACTCACTCAGGACACTTAACTTACACTGATGTTTTATTTCAAACTTCCTGACAAATTTATATGAATGATCATTTATTTTTACTGTATTATTTTTAGCACTCAGAAGTCTGAAAGTGTTTGGTGCTGTACAGAGACACTTAGGGAAGGCTGAGTCAAAGGAAAAAGAAGGAAATCTAACATCTGACAAGAAACATGTAGGTTTCTATGCACTTCCACAGTCTGGAGACACTGTCCCAGATTTTCACCATTAGGGAAAAGTTTCAGGTACCCTCTACTTAATGAGAGGAATATTCATACCTCCTGTACATTATCTAGGTTCTTCCTCAGACTACTTCACTCTAACTTCAGACCTAATTTTGTTCCACTGGAGCAGTCCTGATGGGAACTGTAGATTTGGAAGAAATGTGGAAACGGACACTTTGGAGGTACAGGAACTGTTCCTAGAAATACACCACCAAACTCTCTCTCTCTCAGTGTACTATGGAAATACAGAGACACCAGTGCAGACAGGGTTAACTCCTCAGTGGTAACTGAACTGCTGGGCTCCAAAGGGCAGCAGCCTAGGTTTTTTGATCCACTCATTCACATGGTAGAAAAAAAAAAAAGAAAGAAAAGCAAAACCCATGGTCCTTAAACCTCCAAAATGCCAGATATGCCACAGATTTTGCAAAAATTCCAGTTTAGCAATACAAATATTACTACATGTTCTTGACTGGCTCTATAACACATGTCAAAATCTACAATGTGGTCAGAGAAACCATAAAATGGAAATACGCATTCTTACATTTGTTTTTAGCATCAGTGTTGAACATTTAAAAGCAAGATTCAAAAAAAAAAAAAAAAANAAAAAAAAAAAAAAAAAAAAAAAAAAGAAAAATATTATCTAAAAGGTAAGTGCAACCATATGAACTTTAATAATATTCTTTCTTACCTTCACACTGATCCTTTGATGCAGAGAGCTTGAAACCCTGGGCACAAAAACACCTGAAGGATCCCTCTGTATTTTCACAACGTCCATTTGTACAATGATTGCCATACTGACATTCATTTATATCTGTGAATAGAAAGAAATTGCAAGAAATTAACTGGGGTACAATCACCTTTCAGATGAGCTTGGGAATATATTCAAATAACATAAGCATGATTATTATTCCTGAGGAACTTATTTCAATGGGATTTTAACATTTCATGCAGGTCTCTTTGAAGACTACTCTACATACTCAAAGAACTTAATTGGAATATGCAAAATCTCTCTTCCTTGTCACAAACCATCCTTTCTTAGAAGGACTTGAAAGAAGCTTTTATTTCCTACAAGCTATCCCATAGACATCTACTTTCATCCTTCTCTGAAAGGTATTAATTAGACGGGTCACTTTCTTTAGCCAACATGAAAATTGCTGTGTTGCTACTTAATGGTAATTTTCATGAATTCCTTCTGAATGCAATAAGTATAAATCAACAAATCAAAAAACAAACACGAAAATAAAATAAGAAACATATTTTGCTATAAATCCAGCCAGAATTAATTCTGTATTCTAAAATAGCAGTTACTGGTCTTCTTCTAGCAGTGGTTTTCACAGAAAATAAAAAAAGGTTTTCAAATTTTCTTTATTTCAGAATTACAGTAGTCAGCACATGTCCTTGTTTTATGGAAAAATGCTGTATTTTTTTTAGCTTCACTGATGCAGGAAGAGAACTACCCTTTGTCTGTTTTTATGTGCCAGAAATCCTATTACTCCCTATTATCCTGTCTTTTGCCATCACAAAGCACACAAAACCCATCAGAATAAAAAAGTGCTGATTATTTGAGGCACTTGAGCCATTTTAGACAGCTGTAGCACAGAGAGAGCTGTAAGATTCAACATCTTTAAATCATCATCATAACCCTTATGAGCTATTGTGAATACATGCAGTAACTATTTTCCTCACAAGGATTTACAGGCATGGTTCTTTGCAAGCTCCTGTACCCCCTGCTTTTGGCAAAGCCCATCTTTCCCCCAGACACAAACAAAATCACCATTATCATCCATATTCCCAATGACCTACAACACTCAGTTCCTCACTTGAGCCTCTAGCTCTGTAAATAAGATGCCCTGCTGCAGCCTGGCCAAGCAGGAGTGACATCCTCGGAGAGATGACAGCACAGATCCACAGGCGGTGTGCTACGGCATTCAGTAGGTGTTACTCCTTATTCCTTTCTCCAAGGTTTATTTCCCAGCTCACTACTGTTGCAAAATGTGCTTGCTCTACAGAACACCATCATTGCTCTCAATGTACATGATCAATTCTCTAACTGAAGAATCTGTTCAAACACAAAGAACCCAATTCAAGCACAAAAATTTCCAAATGAGCAACAAAACTGCTTCTTACAGATTCACCTTCATCTCCAAGCTGTTTGACAAAGAAACCTGGGATACTATTTCTGATTTTTGGATGGGACTCAAACATCAAGAGACTTCCCCATAAAGCCAGCAGAAAAGCCAGGAACAGAACTTAAATTTTCTGAGATGAAATCCAGAGTTATAACTGATTCTGTTGGTGCTCCCTACAGTAAGGCTAGAAGTATTTGGATTAGCTCTGCTTACCTCTGTATTAGTTTTGGTATCTTCTAATGGGAGCCTTAAAACTGTACAAGTTGAATATTGATAGTTAACCATGCAGCTTCAAAATCCACCACAGTGATAACCATGACAATGAAGTGATCTAGAAAGTTCTGTCAAGCTATTTTTTAAATTTGTTCATCAATACACAGAAGTGGGCTCCAGATACATCATGACATATGACTTTATTTGAATGTGAAAATGTGCAGAGAAAAAAATGGAATATAAATGAATCAGTGGTTGAAGGCAAACTTAAAAAACGATTAATTATTTCAAATAGTCCCTGTACAACACAAATGCACTGAGGGACCTGGGACACAGACAATTTCAAGACAATGAGGAGGCAGGCTGTGCAGGTGTTCTTTTCCATTTCTTCTAACATGTATTGAACATTCCCACCTAAACTCCAATTAAATGTAATCTACCCAAGTTTGAAGTGAACTGATTGACTTGGCTTGATGAAACAGAAGTGGCTATTAAATCCTGGAAGATTACAATGACTTTAAATCCTGGAAGATTACAATATAAATGGCATCAAAGATCTGTCTGTAGGATTGTTATACTGGACTTTCTATGGCATAAAGTGCAGGCAGAAGAACGAAGTGAGGCAAAAAAATGCTGAAAACAGTACTGTGGAAAACCAGAAGAGCTGCAACTGATCTAAACTAACAGGAGAAACGAATGAGTTTACAGAACAATGGATTTAAATACCCTTCACAGATAATGGGAAATATTTTTCTTTTTGGTGTATTTAAACAGTGCCATATTGAAGAACTACAGTTTTAAAGAAAAATTGTCTGGATTACATTTTCTAAAATATGCATGGCTCATTTCCAACATGATGTAAGCCTAGGATAAACAAAGAGTGGACTGATTACATCACTAATGAAGTGAGTAAGAATGTCTAGGCTTAGAACATTTCATAAAACAAAGGAAAAAAGGGAAGCTACATGCAGTAATACAAGGAAAGAAATTATCACTTTAAACCAAGACATATTCCTTAGTTCTAAGCAAAGAACTGACTTCTCTCATTTTCTTCCTACTAACCTGGTTAGCAAGAATGAAACAAAAAAAAATACGCCAGAGAATTTTCAACCAGGCTATTTTCATAAATAGGTACAGAAATAAAGCTTAATACTGGGAAAGAAGGCAAAATTAGGCCCACATTTTGGAAAAAAAAAAAAAAAAAAAAGGAGATAAGTAAGAGAGTTCTAACAGACTACATATGCCACCTTCTTTGCCAGGGCACCAAGAATCCAGGCAGGTGGGCAGGAACGAAACAAAGATCTATGTGGAGTAATTTGTGGAAAGAGAAATCCATTAATTTGTTGTAAATATTTTGTATTAAAATCCATTAACATCCATGAAATTACCTGAGAAATACATTCCTCCACAATAAGTCAAATGACAAGACCAAATATGCAGCTATGACATGGCAGATCTGTTCAGACAGTATGACTTCTTCAGAAAATAGGGTAGTTGAAAATGGTGTAATCTGCACAGCAAAATTGGTGGTGAGGTTCTGACAGCCACACCATTGCTTCACTGCCACTTGGCTCTAATCTTGATTCATAGATCACCACCACATTTGCAGCTGGAGCACAGCAGATCCCAGCCACCAGAGCTATTTCACCCAAACACTGCTCTTAGACTGCTTTATGAACTGAACCGAATCACAAAACTGGGAGCCATTACAAAATGAGCCATGGAAGTACACTGATAATCTGCCCTATGACAATAATGCAAACACCCCCTTATGTAGGTAGGTTATTGTACACCTGTTTAGGTAACCGGTTATGCCAACAATCACAAATTATAGGGCATTTGTTACATGGAGTGGGCAGGAATATTCACAACAGATAGCAGATCCTTCACAACTGATGCTAAATTTAAGTTTCTGATAGTGTCCCAAAAAGTGGCACTCAAAACTGCAAAAGATTATTTCCTTTTGCACAATGGATTAATTTGCTCTTTCTTACCTTTATTTCAAATAGTCAAAACTGATTTTGAAAAAAAAAATTAATCTAACATTTACAAATAAATCAACAAAAGTAAAATATGAGAAATCTGTCCTAAACTCCTAACTTAAAGTTAAACAAGGGGCTTTAAGATACGCTAATGTTTTGCTAAAAGTATAGATAATTAAGGAGTTTAATTAATATGCTCTGTGAGCAAAATCCCATATTCTACTGAAAAACCTGAGTCACAATGATGTACTAGCACTCACCTTTCTTTCCATTTCCAAACAACAGCTTCCTAGTATTTCAGTGACAATACATCCCCTTTCTGTTCCATATTTTCTACTTCAAGAATTTTGTTTTGTAATTATATCATTTGTAGTCTAGATTCAGAGCTCATTTATCCACAGTAAAACAAGATTTCCTCTTATATACTGTGTCTGAGAACATAAAGTAAATTCAAAAATCTCGTATTTTCAGTTACCATTGAATAAAATGGGGAGCCAGGGCACAGTGTTGTCATAAGGTCGTAACACTGATTGAGTATGAAATATACCACCTCAGAACAAGAACTACAACCAGAGAGACAAAGAGTACTAAACATACCGTGGCACTGTCCATTCCAGCCTCTGAACCCCACTCTGCAAGGAATGCACTGGTAAGAGCCAGGAGCATTAAGGCACTGTGCATCTGGACAGGTAGTTGGAGTCAGGCACTCATCGATGTCTTCAATAGAGAAGATAAAAGGAAAAAACTGGTCAAAGCCATAATAGAACACTGAACAATAATCTGGTTACTCTGACTCTCCTCCTGCAATACTAAAGAATTTAAAGAGTTGTGTAATTTATCTGTTAGAGACACAGGAAAGAACAAGTTCACACAGATTTGTACCAGCAAAGGGGCATCTCTGAGAAATATAGTAGGTCATAATACATGCAACTGAATCTGAATTCTCTGTTACACTAAAATCTTTGATAGATCTTCCAGAACATACAGCACATCAGATTTCTGGCTACCACAGGTAAAAATAACTTTCCTTATGTTACTCCTTTACCATACTGAAGTGCCTGAGATTCTTCCTATAGCAAGACTTTGGAAGTTCACTGGAATGACAGTAAAATTGTAACTCTGGCTTTGAAAAGCAAACACAATTCAGTATTCCCCAATGCTGTAGAGTTATTCAGCATGTCAGTGCTATTGGGACTAAAAACATCATTGTGTGAATGAGAATCAAAGACGCTTACATGGAGTAAGTAGTTAATTTTGCATGAAAGAAGGCACAAGCTACATCACTGAGACTGGCAATGTTTGGGGTGAGAGAAGGATTTTCTGCATCAGGCAAGGTCCTAGACTGCCCACGACAAGAAGAGATAGGTCCTGAAAAAGTCATGGAACTCATGTTCAGGCTCTGAGCAAGAACAACTTCTTATCCTGCCCCAAGGAAACTCAGAATACACCCAACATATGCAATATAGAGGAGAATACACACAAAAAACAACATTCAAAGAAAAGTTGCTGTTAAGTGACCAATGATCAGAAGATACTGCAATTAAAACTGTGTATTCTGCTCACATGTGTGAGATCATTTTATAATATAGTATTTGATTACACAATAATTATAAACTTTCCCATTAAATACTTTCTTCATGCAGTGCATAGAACTAATTAAATTGTCAGTCACCTCTAAACTCAGCTTCCTAAGCTTCCATCCTTTTCCTGCCCCAGGCCTAGCAGTTTTGTCTTCTGCAATTAAGGACTGCTACTTTAGCACAGATCTAAGGGAGGGAATTCACTCCTAGTGAATTCACTAGGAGGATAGTGAATAGGGAGGGAATTCACTCCTAGTTTTGAGAACAAGCTCACAGAACTCAAAGAGCTCCCAATACTCATAATTTAACTGGACAATGCTCCAAGCTTGAGAGAATTGAATATCCCAGCTCCAAACAACTCACTGGATATAGGCAAATCACCATTTTTCATAGAATCACAATTGTTCAGCTTAGAATACTTTCTCATAAAAACACCAACAGGCTTCTTCAGCTGCTACAATGCAAACCTGCAAAAGTTTCTCATGAATCTGCTGTGGGAATTTTTTTTTTTACTTAATTAACAAAGAAAATTACACTTCTGCTGTAATTTCTTCTCAGAACTGTCTGGACTGTGTCTGCCCTCAAAACACAGAACATGAATGATGTACTTGGCACAGAAATTTTTAGTCAAAATAAAGCCTAAATGTGGCAAAGTGTAAAAAAATCTCAAGATTCTATAAGAATTCTTCATCCTATGCAATGATGTCCAGCTATGACTACAACACTGTTCTACATAAACAACAGACTCTACAGCAACATATATGTACTCTTTACATTCCCCTGGCTAGGCCTGTGACAGAGATTGTGTGAGTACAGCTTGAAGGCAGAATGAGGATGGGGTGAGGAAGTGCAAGTGAGTATTGCGTGCAGCTTGGAGTATTCTTGCCTTTGTTTTTGAACTGTGGAGAGGGTTGAAGGAAGTTTTTTGTGAAATTAGAAATCTGTCAGTAGAGTGATGACATGGCGAAATGATTCCCTGAATGTGTCATTTCCTTGGTTTGATGGATTAATATAGGAGGATTTTCCCCTTAAGCAACTTTCAATAACTTTCAACAGAGAACTGGGTTTCAGAAATTACATTTTGTTAAGTTAAATTACAGAGGACTACCACCAACAATTTAAAATACAAGTTAACAAAAAATCTGATGTAGTGTAACAGTCTGATTTCTAGCCTAATTGAATTACAGATTCCCTAGTCACAGAGAAGATTTGCAAAGACTAGTTGTAAGAGTGGAGTCTGTGAAACATTTAAATAAATAAGAAAAAAAATTTAAAGAAGACTGTTTTAGCATTGCTCAGAGCAGCAAATATATCCACAGCAGCTTTAAGTTGCTTATCTGCCAGGCAACCTAACATGTCAGCAATTTTATTCTATCCTATGTAACTTATACTAAAGCATAAACAGAATCACGCTTAAAATGAAATGATTTCTTGGGGTTTTTAGTTTACCATTCAAGCCGAAAATGAAAAAAATGCCAGGAAAAAAGACCAAAATATCACACTAAAAAGTAATGTGAAGCTTTGAAGGTCAGGTGTGCTAGGATCTCCTGCAACATAAAATATCTGCTTGATATAGATATTAAAAAGTCAACCTATCATTTGCTACCTAATATAATATAGGAAAAAGTAAATTTTTTTTTAACGGAAACTTGGCAAGCAGGTAGGGACTAATAATGAAGTTAGTGATTCCATGGCAAGAGATGATAAAATGGCTGTTCCAAGATGGTTCTATACACAGTGAGGGAACTCCTTTGCAGCATCTTTAATTTAAATAGTCAGAACTGAATTGCAGTTCCAGACACCAAATAATGATGAAGATTGAAGAGTATTCACAAAGGCTTGTTTAAGATTGCACCCTCTGAGATTTGCCCCTCTCACTGCAGCTCAAGCTGCTGTGCTAAGCCTCCCTGGAATAGCAGGGAATGTTAAGAGCAGTAGTTTGGCACTGGTTTTGTGCTATCAATAAATGGTGCAATGAAGCACTATCAGTATCAATCATCATCGCCCCTAGGGAAGAGTCCAAACCTACCTTCACATTCCCCTCTCCTGTTCATTTGGTATCCACTGTCACAATATTCACATCTGTATGAGCCAAGAGTGTTTATACAGAAGCCTTCTCCACAAGTGTGAGGTCTTGAACATTCATCAAAATCTGCAGATGACAAAAAGAAGCTGCTTCACCATCTAAGTGTTGAATGCTTGCAACTCCTCAAAACTCTGCTTGAACTAAACACTAAGTAGTAAGTTTGGATTTTTGAAGCTGTTTGCAAGCCACCTGACTGCTTGTAATCACAGACTGAGTGAGTTTGAGAAACAGCCAGGGTATAGAAGGTGGCCTGGGAGCATCCCTATGGCTGCAAACACAATGTGTGTTGCTGCATGTATGCAGTGCCCAAGCCAGCACTAACCTAAGGCAGACCACAGCCCCTTCAGGCTGTCTGTGTTGTTTTGTGAAGTCTGTGGCTGTTTGCAACTGTATTTAAAAATACGGTTTCTTTCAGCTTCTACTCATTGAAAGAGTGTTGAATATTTTTATTTTACACAGCAGGTGTTTTTACTAATTGGTAGTTTTCTTAAAAAATTATGTACTGAATAAATTCTTGTTTTTCAACAAACATTTTGCAAAGGAATATCAGCTAAAGAGGTGCTTTGCTCACCACAACACCTGGTGAGAGACAGTGAAATATACTTCCAGACATCAGTCCAGTACTACTGACATTGAGAAAAGAGAGTTGAAAAGGGGAATTTAGGAGGGTTTAGCTATGCTTCTTGAATAATTTTGGTATTTTTATTTTCTAAAAAGGAGACTAGTTATTACCAACGCAGTTAGTTCCATCTTCACTGGCCATGAATCCAGCTTGGCAAATACATAGGAAACTTCCTTCTATATTTTCACAGCGTCCAAGGGAACAGAGATGTGGTGCCTGATCACACTCATTAATATCTGTAAAAGAAATTAAAACACAAGACTACAGAATAACGTATATAGTTGTGATTCTTTTTGTGCTTTCTATGCCATGCATTTGAAAAGACTGATCTTGTAATTATTTTAACTATTGGAAAAGGTATATATGTTTTCTCTTGGAGATGAAAAAAAAAGATGCATTAAATAGTTTTGGTTAGAGAAAAATTCTCTTATTGGCTTAGACTGTAAGAATAATGCAATGGCCTGAAGAACGTGACATGATTACAGTTCAAATCACTACACTGTGTGCAACATGAGCAGAAGCTGCAAGCATGGAACATTAATAGAATTTGGATGAAATAAAGAGATTCTAAGCTGCCATTTGGCTGTGTTGAATAATTTATTTTTCAATACTGTAGCTGCACCTGACAGCATATATTACAGTGTGAAGCTACTGAGCTTTGGTGGCATGAACATTTTATAGCATATAATCTGGAGATACAATACACCCTTTCTGATCTGAGTTACAGAGGAACCAGTATACTCTGAATGAAGAGAAGATACCAATACAGCTGCTTCCAAATCTGAAATGGCTCATGTAGGACCCATTTGTGCTCTGCCTTATGTTCATCAGAGGCCTCCATTCTAGAATGTACTCCTTTAAAAGGGGATGAAGACCTTATTTTGCAGATCTCTCACTGTGCTTCTGGGTTGCTTGATATACTTTCTCTTTTCAGTAGCAGGCTGAAAGGAATGATCTAACAAAATGCCTGGACTTAAGTCTGCCTGCAGAGCTAGCAGCAGAGTAAATCACTGTGAGAAACAGGCATAAATTCATTCTTTTTCCAAACAGAAGTGTACTTCTTCCTAGTAGTCTGACTTTTAGATACCTGATATACAGCTGAGAGGAGATGGTCTGCCTAATCACTTTTCTCTCGCATCACACTGGGAGAGGTTTTCATTCCATTTAATTAAATTCACACTCATTTCAGAGCAGCTGAAAGGCTGTGTTAGAGACTACCTCGCAAATGTTATTTGGCATAGAAAAAATATGCCTTGTAGTTTGGAAGCATTCAACAGAGGAAAGAATGCCTGACTGCTCTGTAGAGATTCCCCCTAACTAGACTCTTCATTTCAAGCATTTCATAGCATGGTTATTTCAGATTTTTGAAAGCATCATTTCATACCAATGCACTTCGTCTGCTGATCATTAAGTTTGTACCCCTTGTAGCAGATGCAAGTGTATCCCACAGGCAAATTAACACAGTGTCCTGTTCCACAGATACCAGGATTAACTGTACATTCGTTGATTTCTAAGCAAACAAAGAGAAATTTAATGTTAAACTTGCATAGTTCAGTAAGTGCACAATACTCTGTAATCCAAGTAGAAAGCTCAGGCATGAAAACAACTGTAAATCAAGTTTGCAACTCCTGAGTTTCTCTAATGGATACCTTATCTGGAAGAATCTAGAAACCATTTGTGCTTTTCCTAGTGACATAATCTTATGTCCCATCCAAGATGTATAAATCAGTACATAAAATTTAAAGTAAAATGAAGATAAGATAAGAAAAAATATATATGGCTCAACCTTTGCATCACACATTAAGAAAATAACTGAAGTGAGTTTCTGATTACAGAGGGTATCCTGATTTACAGAATACTCATCTACTAATGGCTTGGATGTATTTTGTAAGGTAAGGAGATTCAGATATGGACAGCATTGGTTGCTAAATCGTTACAGAAGTTTTAAAAATTCCAGAAGTATATGTATTACTGCAGAAAATACTAATGACTGTCTTCAGTTGCAACAAACTAAGGTTATACTGCAGTATGGAATTGTAATTCCTGAAAAAGAAGAAACTAACTGTAAAGAAGAATTGTTTATCTAGACTATTTAGAAACAGGTCACACTTAAATGTAACTAAATTTTAAAGTACAGAATTAAGGCACTCAAAAACTTCTCAGCTTGAACTGCAGTCAGTTTTTAAAATCCTGTTTAGGATTTTGTCCTACAAATCTTACTGCACTTTTACTTTATTATCTCTGAACAACATATTGATTTATAGCACACAGCAATTTCTAGTTCGACTAATTTTCCCGAGGAAATAAAAAACAGAACATGGAAAACTACCATTTTCTTTTTACTAACAGATGTGAGCTCCCAGCAAGGTAACTTTCTTTCCCTGTAAATAAGCTGGGAGCTGGCTGGCAGAAGGGGCACAGTCACAGAAGAGCTGACTTCCACGTTCTAGTTTGATGATCACAACTATCTGAGCCTTTGTATGGGACTGATAAACTGCAATTAGAGCAAACTGAAGGCAGCAGTTGAATGCTTACAGACAGACAGAAAGCTTTCTCTACTCCTACACTACCTTCAGGAGGATTTAACTGCAGACCAAATTGTACAAACAACTGGGTGATTTACACTCTGTGCATTGCATCAACTCAAAAATCCATTCCTGCATGAAGGAAAGACATTTGGAAGAGTTCATTTTTTATTAAAGTATGTGAAATTTCTCCCTTTGAATGGAAACCAGGAAACCTCTTTGTGGGCCTAAATATCTCTACCATATACAAGAATGCATCTTACAGTATTTACCAGGATACTGCAATCACTTCAAAGCCTGTGTTCATTCTGGTTCATTCTAACCAACGTGAATTGTAATACTGTCATGTATACAAATATGGTACTTTTACTTTTTTGTTTCTAAATGTATATGAAAAGAAATTTTTATGTCTTTTTGACACAGCTGTCATTTAGACAAATTTCAGCCATGGCAGGTGCATTACTTGCATTTCTGTTTTTTCACTTCTTGACACACAGATGTAGACGAGGCAACTCTAATACATCAAAAAAGTATGAAGCACAAACATCAAAAGAACATTTCAAAACAGATCTTACAGTAACCTCTCACCTTCTTTTTGTAGAACATTCAGATCTACATCCCTCAATGAACAGTATTACGTATGTTTCATGAAAACACACATAATCTAATGACCTGACTTGTATTCAAAAAGTATTCAGTTCTGGACTTGCCTTGCAGATCTGCAAAGAAAGTCCAGAACTGAATCTGAGGTAAATTATTAATTTTATCTTCTCTTTTATCTTCTAATTAATAATTCTATTTTTTTTAATCTTCTATTAATTTTATCTTCTTCTTTACTTGTGGATACAAAAATGGCAGGTACATTCTGGAAGGACCTGGTCCTGGCTTTTTTGATAGAAGCCTTGTTGTGCTGTTCTGCACTTTCTCCTTATTCCTTCTGTTCTATAGTCACGTTCTCTTCACTATGGTAATTTAGCAACAGCACAGAACAATAGTGTTAGGAACTCAGTAATTTCTTAATTTATTGTAGTTCTAAAAGAGAAGCACAATACCTGTAACTTGAGTAGGTGCAATAACTTGACTTGCACTTGAAGTAGAGACTTCAGGAGCAACTTCAACAGGCAAAGGAGGGGATGTTTTCTCAATCACTACTGTGTGACATGGAATGGAAATCAATCACATCCAAAAAAACCCACTTTAAAGCAGTCAAAAACCCCAACCCTTAAAGAATTCACACATGAATAAGCTAGGTACTACGGAGATTTTTGTTTATTCTGCTTTGACCTATAGTAGGAAAAAACCCATGTAATTGGGGTTTTCATCTTTCTACTTCTTGTGAAAAAAAACACTGAGGTGCTACAGAAAGCAAACACAGTTGTACAACTTCTGCAGCAAAAGTCATGCATAAATCTGCAAAGAGCCACCTAAGCAGCTTCCTCCTGAAAGGAGTCCAAGGTTTTACCTCTGCCAACATTAAAATTCTCATGCACATAATCTAGGATATCACTTCTTAAAATATGTCTTTATCTCTTAAACAAGTCACTGAGCCAATGCCAGCCTCTCAATTCATCCCACTTCTGCTTTCATGATTTTTTTTTTGATCATGAAAAAATGGCTTTTGAAGCTCCAATAATTTTTTCATTAACCTCTGTTAAAATTGCTACTTTCACATTCTTTTAAGAACTGTAAGCACTCTCTCATACTGAAAGAAAAGATAAAATAAGTTACCTGGAAACTGTGGATGCAGGTTAATTGTTGAAATTCCAGGAGAAAGCTGAGGCTGCCCAGGCTCTAGATAAGGCTGTTTTTCTTGATCAATGGAAGCTAATTCCTAGAATGATAAAAAAATATAACATTCTGAAAACATTCCCTTAATTCATAGCTACCCACAAGCATCTGGCTTGAGACAATGCTAACATTATAATATGAGTGGCTTTTGATAGCAGACAATTAATCACCACCAATTCAAACCTGAAAGAACATGGCATACTATGTTTATACAATAGCATACAATTTAACATTGATTTCACTTGAAGCAGCCATTTTTTGGAGCTTCTAATTGTATCTTTGGCTTTGTCCCTCCATAATTTTCCCATTCTCTGGTCTTTAATTGCTTACAAATAGCATTTGAATGCAGTTCAGCATCACACAGAAGTGTACAATCACATCTAGGTGTCTGACAATTGTGAAAGGTTCCTTCTTAGCTACTGAACCCATCATCTTATTTTCACAGAAATGTTAGATGCTTGTATGTCTGTGTGAAAATGAAATGGAGCACAGCTGCAATTATTCACAACAAATCCCATTATGTCCAGCACAGAGAACCTGGAACCTCCAGAATAGGGGACTTCACACAGATAAACACTTGCTCCTCTCCAATGAACACAGGACACCTAAACACACTATGAAATTAACTTAGGCACTAATACCAGTTTCATAAGCAGGTGTCACAAATGCTTCTCAAAGCTTCATAACGTTTCTCTCTGATTTATTTTCTGTAGCTGTTATTATCTGTGTCTCTCCTTGATACTCTCTGCATTTTTCAGTATCCTCTTTAAAATACAGTCTCCAGAACGGGACAGAGCAATATATACCAGACCCTCCAGCAAACGCCTCTAAGAGAGGTTAAAGTAAAGTAATCTCTTTCCTGTACCTCAGTACCTGCCTGTTGTTGTACATTATAACAACACGAGCTCTTTTTGCCTCGCAATTTGAACAATAAGTCCACAGTGACTTGTTTGTTCATCATAAATTCAAAATCATCTCAGTTATCTGTATCCCATCCCATCCATGGTCTGCATTCTAATTCCTAGATAAATTACATCATGTTTTACCTGATCAGGAGCTGCAGTTGCCACTAAAACCAGAAAGAAAAAAGAGAATTAATCAGTTTTCACAAAACATTTTATTACACATTTTGTCACATTTGAAAGTGGTCGCCGCCATCACACAAAAAATTCAGGCTCAAACCTCATTCCAAAATACTGGAAACGTGAAATCATGTTCCTGAAGCAAGTGTAAAAACTAACCTGAAAACAGAATAAGATTCTACACACTGTCTAATGTTTATTTACTCAGTATTCAGCTGCCTTGTACGTTTCTCAATTGTTTACCTGCTTCCTCAGAAACAATTTGACAAACACACAGGTTATTAACTCACTGATGAAACCTTTTCAATTCCTTCCAAGCCATATCAACATCTGTAAATATTTTAAAGGTAAATAATGTCATAATGAGATATAACTTACCACTAATAAATCTGCAAGAATAAAAAAAAAAAAGCAAGTTTTAAAATTTGTCTTTTCTTTAGACAAGTAAGGGTGGTTCGGGGTTTTTTTCCCTCCACAAATATGACTTTTTTTTTCTGGGAAGGAGTGTTAGGAATTTAATATAAATTCTTATTTTCCATTGCAGCTTTCCTTTTTAGAATTCATATATATATACATTATAATTTTTTAAGTCTTACAACAAGTATGTACTATTTATGATCATCAACATTATTGAGATTAAAGCAGTCTCACTCTCTCTCCATGGTCTCAGCATCTGGCAGGACCTACCCACAACCTGTGACAAGTAAATCCTGTGATGCAACACACCAGGCATCATGGAATGCTCTGCTGTGGGGAGTGGTGCCTCTTGGCCCTGCAGTGTCCACAGATGCCATGCAAAGAAACCAACTATGGAAGACACATGCACAGAAATAGAGAAAGACTAAATTTCCCCACTCTCACCTTCTTGTACAGCCATCTCAGTCTCACTTTTCTGTGAGAAGGTCAGTGCCTCCACTCGCTCTTCCTTTGCTGGGAGAGGTGGAGGAGAAGTACCTTTAGCAACAGGTTGAATAATCGGGGTCTTGCCAATGGCAGGTGGCTGTACTCTAACTGCAGGGTGATGATATAGCTTGTTTCTGTGAGGGCCAGAAACCGTATAACCCATTCCACCAGGGCAGATTTCCTTAAAAGCAGCTAGATTTGGGATGGGAAAATATTCCTTTTAGGAGTCTAAAAGTGCAATATGTAGACATAGTGGAAAATATAATGACTACCACTAAGAAATTTAATCTTATATTGTATATACATATTTATAAAAAACTTCTTAAAGAGAAGCTATGCATTGCATGCTAATATGACTGAGCATTCTCCCAAAAGCATGTTCTGGTTGTTTTTCCAGGAGGTTTCCGCTCCAGTTTACCATTTTTCTTTGTTATGCTTATCTGTCAATATATCAAGATATTTTTTTTAATTAATCCCCTTCAAACAGTATATCCTTCCTATGTATTAATTTAAATGTGCAAATAGTCTTTGTCATCTATACTACATAATGAATGAAGACCACTACTGCTATAATTTTCTTTTTTGTAGAAATCAAAGTGAAAAAGCTCACCAGCCCTGTACTAGAGGAGTAGAACACTATCAACCAGTATCAACAGTGATCCACAGGATCCCACCTGACTACATCAGAGGCCTCAGATCAGTCCAGATCCAAATTCCACTGAATTGAAAAAGGCTGGCTAAAAACAAGAATGGGGATCATAAGAAGCCAAATCACTACTGCAAGAGAGGGGAAATAACCTTATTTATAAAGCTGCTACAGAAAAAGTTAATTAAAGTCAAGCAACAGCACTTGCTCTATCTCTACAGCTGCTCCATATAAGCATCATGTTTTGCAATTCTACTGGACGAGTAAAATGAGAAAGAAATACAAGTCAGTCTTCCTCCCCATCAAAGAGGATAGTTATATTACTGTCAGGGTCAGGGAGACCTTTAGGAGTCTTGACAGGCCAGTGTAAAGCCACATTGGGATTAAACAAAAAAGATTTTGTCTCCTGTGTGGGAATTCTTATGGCTGCCTGAGGAATGCACCAAGTGGGGCATTGGTAAGTTCACAAATTCTGCTTTGAACACATCAGGGTTTTAAAATGAATTAGCATCTAAAATAAAAGCATAAAGTACTAGCTAAAAGCACTCCACAGATGAGTTAAATTATACATTAATCACAGTATGCATTGACTGCACACTGTGTTCTGATGGTGTCTTAGCAATAGAAAATATGAAGGGTCAAACTAATTAAATTGAGTGGATTCAGAATAAGGAAATACTTTTTGCTGGGACATCTAATATCAAAACTTGCCATAAAAACACCCGACTGAGGGTGTGAATTCTGGTTAAAGGAGTAAGACAGAAAATTTGATGGCTGTCCCTTCAGATGCGTACTTAGGACATAGGAAATCTTACTTCAGGTCATATTCTCTCAAATGAAAAATAGAAATGTGAGCCTTATTCCAGCACAGCTCTGATAAGAGCTCTCAACACCTGGGCATACAAATCTGGTGCCTCAGTGTCTCTTTAGGAGATTATTTACTTTGTATGAGTATTTTAGAAGCTTTTTATTTTAGTGGCTTTTATGCTAACATGGGATGCTGCAGTAAATACATTACCCCCTTCTGGAGTATCCCACTTTCACACATTTTTCATAGAAAACTCTGAAACATTATGAATTTAACCTGTTACAGAAAGGAACACGTTTTTAAATCATGCAAGTAGTCATTAAATGGGAAAAGCTCATCAGAATTTTCTACTAATAGATTTTCTCTCTGAAGTCTTTTCATTGAGAAAAAAATAATTAAAATAACCATTTCCATATGATATTGAATCTATTTTTTGTGACTATATAACAGTCAACATAAGGATGTATTCTGTGCTCCACTATACACACTATTGGGCATAAAGCCTCACGCAATATTCTCACAGATGTAAAACACCTGCACTTAAATTTTAAGTCATCTCATGAGAATAGATTTTTTCTCCATTAGAAAGCCATAGAAATATTATTTATCCAAAAGTGAACAGGAGTTTTAAAGTCCTGATCAATGATCTAGTGACCCAATGGACAGGCAGGAAACAGTGGCTTTAAAAATCTATTGAAATGCTCAAAACTGTTGGTCACTTTAATTTCTGTAAGTCAAACTTCAAAAAGTAAGGAATCTGCTGGTCTCATCATATTTCTGATAGTACCTGTGGATTTCCCAAAGCAGCTAGCTGGCTTGAAAATGGAAATGTTTATAAAATACTTCCGAGAAATACATGACCTGTATCATAACAGTGACATCTGCAGCAGCAGCTTCAAATAAGCACAGTGAATTGTCACTACAAATACCTGGGCTAAAATACTCAAGAGACTGGACATCATGTATATTACAACAAGCAATAAGGCTTCTAAAACAGATTAATTTGACCATACATTTGGGAAAAAAGATAATATTAAATTGATTTTGACTGAAGACTCCATGGGCATTTAAGTTTTAAGCAACATCAGGGAATAAAAAGGACTTGAAAACAGCGATTGGTATCTATAATATCCAGTATCTTAATCTATAAACAGCCAAAGTGAGAGTAGTGACGAAGCAGGCTGATATTTTTGAACTCCTTATAAATTTAAATAACAGCAGAACTCCAAGGGAACACTGATAATACAAGAGAGCTTTATGCATCAAGTAAGGAATAGCACATTCCTCAAAATGGTGGTAAAGATATGAAGGAAGGTGAGAAAGCTGAGATACTACCATGCATCTACTAATTGTAATACAAACTAAATCCCATGTTGCTCTGTAACTGAATTCTCAAAAGATGCCATTGTTTCACCAGAGCCTTTAACAATTTAAGAGTATTAACTACATTTTGGGTTACTTTTCCTCTATCTAAAGTATATACTCTGATGGTTGTTTTGGTTTTTTTTAACGTATGCATAACAAATTATGGGGTGGGGGGCAAGAGCTTGTATTTTTAGTGGGAAGCTCTTACCTGTTCCTGGGAGTGGACACTTCTCACAGTGTGGGCCCCAGGCTTTGCCAACACTGCAACAGCAAAGCTGCTTGCTGAGCTGAACAGAAAGAGGATGCATGCATTGCTTTCCTGCACTAACAAACCGGTAGCATGGTCCTTTCTCTTCAGCAACTACAGGGTTATCAGCTGCAATGAAAGTGGAAGAGAGGATGGTACTGTTCACATGAAAAGCAAAACAGAAACATCACTAGATTTCCAACACCACTTAAACAGATGCATATTCTGTCTGCAGAAGTTCTATTTCAAACACCTGTCTCAGATGAGAATCAGAACATTAAAAAATCTTATTTTGCTTCAACCACTCCTGAATTCCAACTTACCTTAGACCAAGGATAAGAAGAAAAAGAAGAACAAAAAACAAAACAAAACAAACAAACAAAAAAAAAAGTAAATTCAAAACCAGCAGTTGCCAGTTGCCATGCTGTCACAATAAAGAGTGAGAATCGTCTCTCTCATTTGTACACAGTTGCTGAAGATCAGTCACTGGCACTAGATAGTTGTGTCAGGCTATAAGGCCAAAGGAACATCGATCTATAAATAGGCTATGCCAATAAGTCTGCAAAAGCATTAAGTATCACACATGACTTTTTTTTTTTTTTTTTCACAAAAGAGCCAATTACAAATCTACATTTTGTTATGTTTAGTTTTAATGTGGAAGAGCCAAAGGCCATAAGCTAGGATTAGTATGAGGTAACAGAAAGCTAAGATCCATCCAGCTTTCTAATTTATGCATCCACATTAACATAAAGTTAACAGTTCTGGGTAATATGTTCACATAACCCAAAGACAGATATCTGATTTTCAACATGACATGTAAAAGCAAAACAAAAACCCAACAACCAACTCCTTCCTTCTGATGTTCAACTGAAAAGCAGTATGAAGTTCTTCAAACTGCTGAGAAACTCTCTCAGCACTTGAGTGTAACTAACTAGTAGCATAAGACAGTTAAGTTAAGAAAAAAAAAGAAAGAACTCACCTATGACTCCAGACTATAGTTTATTTTATAAATGTAAAGATAGCTTAGAGAAAGAACTTAGGATTACAGCTATTTTTCACTTGTACATATTCTTCACAAAAAAAAGTGAATAATTTAGTTGTTCTTTACATTGTCTTTTCTTCTTGCAGAGGTCATTGATTGTAATCAAAGTAAAAGCTAACTAATAGAGGGAAATATTTGTATTCATGTCATTCACAACTTTTTCTTTCTCCTAATTATCTTTTAATTTTTAAATCTTCTTAATTAAAAGGAAAATGTGCCAGAGACCATCCTGGGCCAAATATTTCTTAATGGAAATGACCCAGATGAAAGCTGCAGAGGTGGAAAAGGGAAGAGCAGGACACAAAGATGATTTTGGCTGAAACTAGCTGAGAGGGGAATGAAAAATGAAGTGGAAACTCCAGGCTACTGAAAAATGTACATGGGAGTTGGAGATGGCCTTGAAGATTTGGTGACAAGAAAATCAGGAAAAGATAGAAAGGATCCTGGGCAGCCACTGGTGGATACCAAGGTTTCAAGGACAAAGAAAGAGAAAAGAGGCAGGAGCACTGAGACTGACTAAATAAAGTGAATAAACTGAGAATATGAGTTGGGGACAGAAAAAAAAAGGTGACAGATGAGAATAGTTGGGCCCAGCCAAATAAATCTTCATCTGAAATGTAACTAAGTATCTAATTTGGTGTTTTGATTAGCAGTATTACTTACGTATGCATCTTGAGAGGGTAGGATCTGGCACAAATCCCATTTTGCAGGTACATCTGTAGCTGCCCATGGTGTTCAAGCACTCACCATTAGGGCATACTCCCTGCAACTGACACTCATTGATATCTGTGGGAAAAATGAAAAAAATCAGACACTGCAACATGTATTAATATTTCTCTTTCTTCAGAAGTTCTCTCTTATTTTTTAAATATATAACTGTTATTAACTGTGCTAACAGTTATATAACTGCTATTGACTGTGTTAATACAGCTATGTATTAACATACACAGTATGTAACTGTGATAATTGTTACAAGTTAACACTCTAATCAACACTTTTCCCCATACTGACATGTGATTTATAACCTTTTAAAACACTGCTGAGAACATAACAGAAACACAATTATAACTACACATCATTCTTAAGTACTCTGAATTAGAAAAACAAATACACTTTGACCAGCTTATCAACCATTCTCCTGACTAGATGATTGCTTGCACAGCTCAACACAGCTCACAAGAACATTCAAAGAGACAAGTTTTAACCAATCTAGTATATTTTACAAGGGGTAGAACACATTTAATACACATTTCATAGTTTTTATTAGTATTTACATTTAAGAGTGCTCAATGGCTCATTATGCTGAAAGAAGCACAATGCAAAAATATCATCTGTAGCCCAAAGGAACTTGATGGCAAGAATATGCTTCAGGGAGCACTGAACACACCTGACATGGAAAGAATTGCAGCTGTGGCAACATCAACACAACTTCTTAACAATTATGTTGAACATGAGTCAGCAGTGCCCTGGCAGCCAGGGAGGCCAACCCTGTCCTGGGGGCATCAGGCACAGCATCGCCAGCCAGGCAAGGGAGGGGATTGTCCTGCTCTGCTCTGAGCTGGGGCAGCCTCACCTCGAGTGCTGGTGGGCAGTTTTGGGTGCCACAATGTAAAAAAATATATTAAACTATTAGACAGTGTCCAAAGGAGGCTACAAAGATGGTGAAGGGCCTTGAGGAGCAGCCATATGAGGAATGGCTGAGGTCACTTGGTCTGTTCAGCCTGGAGGAGACTGAGGGGAGACCTCACTGCAGTTACAGCTTCCTCATAAGGGGAAGAGGAGGGGCAGGCACTGATCTCTGCTCCGTGGTGCTCAGTGACAGGACCCAAGGGAATGGCCTGAAGTTGTGTCAGGGGAGGTTTAGGTTGGATATTAGGAAAAGGTTCTTCAATCAGAGGGTGGTTGGGCACTGGAACAGCTCCCCAGGGAAGTGGTCACAGCACCAGCCTGACAGAGTTCAAGAAGTGTTTGGACAACATCCTTGGGCACCTGGGGTGATTCCTGGGGATGGTGCTGTGCCACCCTCTGATTGAAGAGGGTGGCACAGCAGGAGCTGGACCAGGAGGGCCAGGAGCTGGACTCTATGATCCTTGTGGGTCCCTTCCAACTCTTCAGTAGTTCTGTGAACTGCTTTAAGAAAGTTTGCTGTTACTAGGCCACCTATGCAAGTGTTGCTTTCAGGGTCTGACTGAATAATCCTCCCATTCCCCAAGCAGGGGGGCTCAGGTCTATATCACACTCATGGTTATATTTGTAGTTCACTTACTCTTAAAACAGGACCTGTCTAATAATCATATGGATACCATCTGTAACTAAGTCACCCAAACTAGGTTTTTATTTCCAGAGACAGCAACAACATAATTTGCACTGCTAATCCAAATGTCAAAATAGTAACAAAAATAAAATTTAAAAAATCCTCTAATTCATAATTATCTGCATTATAAATTGCAGTCTCCTCTTTCAAAAAATTGAGAGAATAGATTGAAATAAACCTACCTTAAAATATTTACATCTATTATTTTCCATCAGACTTTTCCTCCCTATCCTTAAGGCTAGGAAAAAACACCTACCTAGATGGGTAAACAAACTTCATGTGGAAGTTAGAAATTCCAGCTAGCTCTTTGAAAATCAGGTATTAGTGATCATTTAACTAAAATATAAATATTTATTATCTTTCCTTTTAGCTTTTATAATACCCACCTCATTTTATTTGACCTCATTGTATATGGCATCCTAATTCAACACCACCACTGAGGGTAAGAGGTTGAATATACAAAATGTAACAGATGTGCCAAACTTTGCATTTGGAAACCTATAGAAAGATTCTTTCTTCTTCATTTTTCTCTGAAGTTTGGCTACCTGTCCCATGACACAAGAGTGTACAGCACAGCAGACTCTGGCAGCTGCCATATCAGTCACATTTTTTTCCCAAATACTCTGTGTTGAGCTTATCCCTCAGCTCTTCCAGTGCTATACCTAATATAATATCTCGACACCACCTGGATAAACTTCACTTCTACGCACTTAGCTGTGTGTGACAAGGAGTAATAATTTATATCCTAGAACTTTGGATGAAATGCGATGGAAACCACATGAATTACAAAGGATCAGCTCTGCCTCAAAGGAATTTTCAAAGTGAAATTCCCAGACTATATGACTTTCTGACCTCAGAGGGAGTGGACTATTTAAGAGGAGAATAGTATAAGAAAAGAGCAGAAAAAACAGCTGAAATATTTTGTACAGTAGTCTACTTTTTGTCCTGTCCAATGTTTAAGCAGGATGACATCCCATATAAGAACATAAGTATCTTATTTAAGGATTGTATTAATACAGAATATTTATCAAGCTAGACATTTTCAGATGCACTTGAATTTTATGAAGTTTCTACATCAGACTAGGCTCTTTCTTTTACCCTGAAATCTCAAAAAATGATCGAAGGCATCTACACAGTCCCAACTGATCCCAGAGGGAAGTTTATCACTATTTGAATACCATTATGATATGTGAGTATTAAAGAAATGAACTTAAATCTTAACAGTTAGCAAACTAAAGATATGACTGAAACATCCTTAAATAGAAACAAAGTGATGCTGCTGTAAAGCTGTTGGGAGGAAAGGACATATTACTAATGTTCTATTTTTTAAAATTAGGCTCAACTAGGACCTGATGGAAAAAAAGACTGAAATGTTTAGAGGCTAATACAAAGAAAATACTGGAACACTCAAGAACCCTCTAGTGAATTTTCTGTCTGTTGGCAATTTGGGTCATCAGATCAGTCTTCAAATGCTAAACCACAAAACGATTCCACTCGCTTTGATAAAGCATTTTCTCTGATGTCAGAAATAAGCTAGAGGAACAGATAGTATCCTTTACTCCGAGTACAGGAAAAATGTCATTACCTTGGTTCATTTCAAAATTAAAATCCTCAACACAATTACAAAAATACACAAATGATACATACACTTATGCACAAAAACCACGTAGAGATTTTTGGAGGAAGAGAAAAAGCACAGGAGAAATTGATATACATAGTGAAAATAATTTCTCTACTTCCTACATTGTAATACCCAGACATTTTTAAACAATTTTCTCCCTTTCCAAATTCTCAGTATATGTTTTTCTTTACAGGAAAATTAACATATATGACTGGGGGAAAATGGAAGATATCTGCCAAGCGACATACATAATGTATCGCTTTTTTGATGACTTTTTCTGGAATTAGAATTAGCAGAAATGCTCTAATGAAAACAGCACTTAAGTTTTATATCAGCAAAGAATACAGCTTATTTTAAATAATGACAATTTGACTTAGATTTTACAAGTCTTACTTTCAGTAAAAAGACTAAGTCTCTTGTTTGTTAACCAGTAAAATACACTGCTATTTACATATATGTCAGCATGAAATGGACGGCACTTTTTCTTTCTATCTAGGAGAATAATTCTACCCTTCTACGTATTTTTAAGCAAGGTAAGTAAGTACATGGCTTATCATAAGTGCATTAGTATTTTCAATGTTAAAAATTATTAATGATGCATTCTTCACTTATTAAATAATATAACTTTACTCATATGCATCTACCTTCATTTTAAGGAATGTTAACAAAATCTATATATGGATAAATTTTATTATTTGAATATCAGAACTATGAATGTTTCGAGGCATTATTTCCTGGAGTGGCTGGTTTGTGGATACATGGGATCTTCCTATAATTCATGAATACACAGTAATCCTTCTTTCCAAATGACTGAACTATTCTGCAGGAAACATTCAAAGATGCTGACATTATTGCCTCAGTATTCAATCTCTTTACAGATGAACTGTTCTTGTATGTCTTGTACTAAAAACATAATTCCCCATTCACATGAGCTCTGCTATTGCTATTTAATGTGGGCACTGCTACATTTAAGTACCAGGTTATATATATGTAAATACCAACCAGCATTCCTTCTAGAGTTACTGATTAAGATATTCCTTTTGCTAAATTTGTCCAATTTTTAAAGTTAACTTCATCATGCATGTTCCAGTGCCTCAGCACAACTTAATTACCGTGCATTTTAATGCCTCTTTTCCTTGTCAAGTCTACTCAATGAGCTCATACTCTATGATGAATTACACAAGCTTATCTAGGGATTCCACAGAAACAAGGCAGAAGCTGATAAAAAAAATCCACCTTAAATTTTCAAAAGAAACATATATACACATAGGAATGGTGTTTATTTAACAACCTGAGCAGAAAAAAAAAAAAGTTCCTCCCAGATTTACTAACTACTTCACTTCATTTCAGACTGTGGTAAAAGGCCACCTATCCAAAATGTTTCCCATCACCTGCCAGCCTGCCCAGCTGTGCAAATTGCACTGGAATCAACTTGTTCAAGCAGCTTGAAAGGAAATCTGATTCAAGATTAGCAGACTTTTTTTTAGCCCTCTATTTCTTGTATATTGACATAAAAAATATTTCAATTTCACATTAGTATAGGAATAAGATTTGATTTGCTCCATTGTAAAAACTAGAGAAAAATGTCTGAAAAATGTCTTGTGCAGAAGTACAAACTGATGGCATGCTTGAGAAGTAATTTGATCAAATACCTTCATCTACACAGAGGAAATACTAAGGATCTAGGTAGTCCCACATATGCAAATAAAGTTTTCCAAAGACCAACTCAATATAGAGTTTCAGTATTTGAGAAAAGCAGAGCAATGAAGTTCCATTGGTAAAAAGCCTCTGTACCAGTTAAACAAAAAAAAGGTAACTTAAACAAGGAGATATTCCATGCAGCACCTCACATGGCTCCATAAAGCACTGTCATTTATAATTTACACAGAACTGGTAAATAAATAATGAATTTTTTAACAGTTGGTGTTTGATAATATGAATGACTGACCCTTTCTCAATGGTAATAAATGGGTATAATCCTACTGGCATGGAAGAAGTATTTTCAGTTCTGCACTGACTGACAGCCTGACCCTTTGCTGTTACCCTTTAGTATTATCCATGCCAAATATGTGGAACTGGTCCTTGGCACACTGTGTCCCTAGATTTGGTAGTCCATCCCCATGAAAGTGACTCATCCTTACAATCAATTGAGATGGCAGTGGAAGCCAAATGCCATCCCAGCAGCTCTGCTGGTGACTCTGCTCTAATAACTTTACCCAGAAGCTTTGTCACAGCCAGGGTCTTAACAGTGATGCTGCAGCACTGTACAGATGACTCTGCTGTGTCTCAGCTCCTCCAATACCCTTTTCTAAGCACAGCTTGATATATGGTGAGGTCAGCCATCATGCCCTCCAGAGCCACCACCATGCTCCCAGCTTCAAATAACCCAGACACTGTAACCAAACTGCTGCTAATCCATCTAAAAATCTATTTTAAGGAGAACTTAAAACAGGCTCTCTTAACAACAACAGTCAGTGTTTGATACCTTCCCACGCCTTTTTATAGGTCTTCTGGGTGTTAGGTCAGCCTGATTTCAGAAAATGCAATGTGTTAATGACTCACTGCCACTGAATTTCCTGGTGAAAAAAAGCAAGCTATAACAGCCATCTTCTAACTGCATGCCTGTCTGCTTAAGTGGTGAGTACAGCTATGAACACAGTACTATCTTCATGAATTAAAAGAAACCAACAACAAGGAAAAAACAACCCTCAAAACCAACCAAGCAAAGCAGGAAGGTGGGAACAATATAAGATGGTGTTAATTTAAACAAGTAAGCCCACAGTAACATTGAACTTGTTATAAACCATGATAATTATATAGCTTCACTAAGTCCAAAACCAGATTCATCTTCAAAGAACTTTACATCCATTATTAGAAGATTGAAATTAATGGATAAGTCAGATAACAAAATTTACTTTGCTCATGTTTTTTTTTCTGCTTGCTTTCTGTGAATGTTCACAAAGAAATTTTATCTGGATTTTTGTCCAGTGTAAGGCAATCATCAAGGTTCCATATTAGAAATACCCCAAAGCACTTTGCTAGAATCTTGGTCCATATGTATTTAATACAATCAGATGAAGAACTGTTTTCACTCATGACTACATATAGACATTTGTATGGGCTGAGTATCACAATACTAAACTAAATTTCCTTCAGTCTAAGTGCAGGCAACAGTTAATACCCCTGTTTTCTTATAATAACTGTGATTTAGAGAAGGACTGAATACTCCAGAAGAAATAAAAAAATGCAGGAAGCTTCTGAAAAACAACCTGACCCTTATCTGTTACTCTTCTCTAGGCAACAGCTCTTGCTGCCAAAAGATCAAAACCCCCAGTGATTTTTCAACATCTCCATCTGTATTTCCTCAAGTATGGATTTACTTGTTCAGCTCTTTTACATACACTACACATGGGGAATTGTGATGACTGAAAAAGAAATGCATCAATCAAAACTTCAAATTCTGTCCTGAGGTACTTAAATTTCAGTGACAAACATTTTCACAACTAATGGAAGGCTTCCCTCTCGCTGATGTAGAGGTATTTATGTACAGGAAAGTACAATGTAGTAGAATCTCCTTCTCAACTGAATGACAATGCACAGAACTCTCTGTTGGAGGGGAGAACATGCTGCGGAAGGTCTTAACTTCCAATATTCTGCTTGCATTATCCAATTCTACACTGGCTTTTAAATTAGATTAAAACAGTGTTTGTGGCTGCATTAGCTGCTGTTCAACAGTACTTTGGTTCTTTACTGGATTCCTACAAGCAACTTCTCCCACATTTCCTTGAGCAACTTTATACCTAATTCAATCACATCCAGGAAGTGAATCATTTCAGCTTTATTCCAGGATTAATGACATTTAACGCAGCCTGAGTATCCTTTATCCAAGAATAACAAACCATGCTAAGTGTAAACATCCAATCCTAAGGAAAATTCCTGTGCCTGCTTAAAATGAGATCTGTACCTGTCACTTCCTGTTGAAAGAATATGCTTTGCTTGGTTACTGTAAAACATGCCAAGTTATTTACTACATCACAAAGCTCCTTTAATTTCCCCTTTTACTGAAATACCAAGCAAATATGGAAATGTCTCACAGCCTGCTTCTGTTCTACACATTTACAGGCCAACACAACCTGAAGGTAATGGCTGCTACATCCAAGCAAAGAGGTGCAGAAGGACTGCTGATCAGCAGAGAGCTGCTCTGCTACAGAGTACCCTACAAAAGCTGATGGCTGGAGTATCAGCTCTGCAGTGTTTCCCTTAGGCAGCTTCCAGCTGTAAGGCTATTTAGAAAGAGAAGTTCACTGTGTTTTGGCTGTGTTAACAATTACAACAGCTTCTCAGACCACCCCGGCCCAGCTGGCCTAATGCAGAAATGCTGAGGTGGTGTAAAGCTGTCTTCTCTGCCTCCAGACTAGTCAGTCATTCGGACACATGGAGCAAGTCCACTGCCCACCCTTTTCGGATTGTGAGCAATGCCCATATTTGGTCACAGAATGCAGGAATTTGAAACATTCCCATAAAATTAAATTCATTCTTTCATTTCCAGGCTTAGCACATTGAATTTATGCTCATCAAAATCACTGCTGCTTGGAAATTTTAATCACATTTAATATTATCCTAAAATTCTACAACTGAACTTACATATTTATTATTGTGTTCTGCAGTCTTCTGATACTATGTTATTTAAATCTATCCATTCATTTTAAAGAAAATATTTTTACTCAAGAAAAGCAGTCTATGAATTCAAAAAGGTCAGGGGTTACTGCAAGAATTTTGAACAATGTAAATGCAAAGAAAAATAGCCTTTGTTTTCTGAAAGAAACCACTGCTACTATTGATGTAAATAATGCAGTCAAATTTCTTTTCAAGAGAACTGATAGCTTGGAAATGATAGGTTCCACTATCAAAACAGGACTGGGGTTTGATTTCACGACTATTTTATGCTGAAGTAACTAAAAAAGACATTTAAATTTTTCATAAAAAAGACTGAAGAATGTTAAGTGATTTAGTATAAATAAAAAAAAATAACCCCTCTTTTGAAACAAGAGATCTCACCTGTATCATTGAGTTTGCTATATTACAAATTTGGGAGGTGATTTTTGATTACATGAATTAATATTCAGCTAAGATAGTCATGATATTCAGAATGGTCTTATAAAATCTGGACTTAGAATAGGAACTTCTAGAAGTAGGGATTTCTGGTCAGACCACCACAGCCCAGGTAACTTCACTGAATTATTCAGAATAAACTTGTGGCTAGAGACGAACTGCATCCCATCTCAATCCCTCTGTCCCAAGTGACTGGTGCTGGAGGACACAAGCAATCTCAGTAGCTGACCACAGGCCTAAGCACTGTGGAAAGATAAATTTCTGAAGGGGGACTTCTACAGTTAGCTCTGAAATCCTACCTCTATGCTTATCTAAAACTGACTGACTTTGTTTAAATTACTAAGTAATAAAACCAAATAGAAAATATTTGTCCCCTTCTGATGCAAAGAGAACAAATTGCCTTTCAGTAAGACCCATGCTCCCTTAAAACATTCTGCTGCACTTAAGCAAAGAAAGCTGTCTAGATCGATTATATACTAATTAGAATTTGCCAAAGTATTTAGGCAACTTCTTAATTAAAAATGATCTAGTGGTCAGTTATTAAATGTTATTTAGTAATATCTGCCTTGATAGATGTTTTCATGCTGTAAGTGCTTTAATATGCATAATAAATCATGCTGTAAATTTAGACTGGAACATACAGTTTATGTCAATTGTGAAAATTTGATACATTCTGGTAAGTTAAATACTACGCTTCACTGCGAGTGCCATCTGACTGACTGACCTCCAAATTGACTCAATATGCAGGCATCAGATTTTATTCTCCTTATGAAAATCAATTACAATCAATTACCTATTAACACCACAGAAAACACTGCTCCTACTGTTTCTGCTATAGCTACATTAACCACTATTAATATCCTCTAAGAAAAATACAATATCCAGGTTTTACTGCCTCCATTATAGTTGATTTTTTCAATAATAACTTGATTAGTGAGAATGAGAGGTAAAAGAAACAAAATACAAGGACTTGATGCTAAATAAACGATTGAAATGTTTTTTAAAATTACAGAAAAAACAGTTGCTTTTTCTAAGAAATGACCCACTGATTTCTGCGAGCTAGCAGAACAGCAGCAGAAGAAATGAGTCTAACTCGTTTTGTGCTTTTGCATGGAATTTACCAGAACTCAAGTTTGCAGAGCCACACTTCTCAAATACATAATCAGTGTCCAAACAGCAACCCAGCCCAGTTTCTGCAGATATATTTATTTCTCACTACGATCATCACAAAAGAACTTCTATGAAAGACGGTTGCTGACTTAGTGAGTAACATTAAACAGCATTTCTTATTAATGAAGCTCTTTTATTTCTTAAAAGGAGTAAAATAAATATACAACATGGAGAGAAAACAAATTTATTACTGTATTTTAGGGACAAATGTAGGAGGGAAGAATAGACCTTCAAAATTTATCTTAAATCATGATGAAGCTGAGGGAAAAGTGCTTCAAGTCCCCCGAGCATGTGATTATAGAATGTGATGTATCAACATACAAGTACTAGTTTCTGCAAGCTCATATACATTTAATTTTAAGAATATAGGAACTTTCCAAGAACTTCCATGCACTTTTTACTTCATTGCAAAACAACAAGTGTTCAGGTATTTTTCCAGTTCTTCAAGATAAGATTTCTAAAGTGCTCTGTTGGCAATATGTTAGTTTCCTGAAAAATGAATCCAACATTTTCACCAGCTGTTTTTTCCATTCTATGTCTGTTTTCCAAGAAAACCATTAGCAGACTAAGGAAACAGTAAGTATAACTTTAAGCAGGGAACCAGAAATTAGCATTGCATGTGGATTCAGACAAAGAAGTTGCAATACTGATAAGCTGCATTTTGGCTCTAATGACAGCCTTAGGGCATCCATGTGTGTACATGTAATAAATCACCCCATTGAAAAGATAATTGCTGAGGGGAAAAAAGATTTCTTGATAGTAATTACACTGAACTGCTTGAATTAATATACCCACAGATGATTCTTTATGGTCCTACTTACACATTAGAGAGAAGAATGCTTGATTACATTAGTTCACTCACTTGAAAGGAAAAAAAATAATGATCGGGTCATTATTCACAGTAATACTCCTCAGTTGATGAAGCCTATGTAGACTTTTGACTGCACAACCAAAGCAGAACAAAAGGTTAATTAGGCTTTTAAGCCTGAGTTTTCAAAGGCAGTGAAAGCTGGACAACATCTAGGTGAAAGAAAACAACCTTTTTTAGCTGCAGGCAGGGATTCAGAAATATATCCCCATTACTGTTTGGTCTGGCAGCCCTGGCTCCTTCTAAGCATGGACACAGCCTGCATACCCTTTCAGCAAAGAATAATCTAATTAGAAATTACACTTGCATATGGACATGCTGTTCCACTCCCTTCCAATTTAATTGTAAGGATTCTTACAGGAGTATGAACACTCCCATGCCAACAGCTTAAACAGTTTTCTTCTGCCATCTGCGGCTGTCCGTGTTAGTGATATGGACAACTCTTTCTTCATTAGCCCTGGCTTCTTCTCTTATAGAAAAGCATGTCTGCTTCAGATAAACAAACAGAACACTTCTGGCTGACCCATTGAGTAGCACATGCTAGTAACCATTTCAGGGCTGAAATGCACCCTGCCAGCAGCTTTCACATGAGGCTAGCTTTCCTGAAGAACGTTCAAACAGAGGTCAAAATCCTGACCCTCTGAAAGAAAATTGTAATCTTGTTACTTACTTCAGTAGGACTAAATTCCATCGTGGCTTTGTTTCATGGGTATTCCTTCTCTCATTTGTATCTCCTTATTGGAATGTGTTAGTGAACAAATTACACAGGAGCTATTTAAACCTCAGTAAAGCAATAAGGGGAATCTTCAACAGCCACTACCAAATCCCTCTCCAGAAAGTTAGGAGACTGTCCCCATCCTAAACTCATCAACAGTCTGGTAAGATAATCCTACTATCATTCAATGATTAAACATTACATTATAAATTTCCATGTATCAACTACAAGTTATATTTAGAGTCTACAGCTCACTATCTTCTGGGATAGTGACAGCAGTATAAAACAAATTGTTTAAAGCCTCATATTTCTTGCAGTTTCAGTCAAGTAGTACAAAAATGTGTCAGGGGAAGAATTATCAAAATCTAGTGCAAAACCCAATGATTAGCCTACCAGGTACAGATCTATTTCTGTACGCTACTGTGGCAGTACTCAGTTCCCTCTTATGCTCCTACCCAGAGACACATGTTCTGCCTCTATCAGCCTGTCAGTGTCACTCCTCAGTGAAACAACTTCCTGGCCTATTTCTGGCAACCAGAAATAGGTTCGTAAGCACCATTTCTAACTGTCCATAACCCCCCAAAACTATCTTAGTTTCCTAATGAAACCTAATGAAAGGTTACCTTAGTAACCTAATGAAATAAGGTTTGTCAACACCTAGGCTCAAACTCTTGAACCAAACTCAAAGCCCTACTTGCCTTTAAATGCCTGGTGGGTTGCTGCTGTCTGAAACCATTGTGTATTCTGTAGGGTACACACACAACTACTGAAGATATTGAAAGCTCCTGTCTGTCCTGTATCATGCTCAGACGGCTGCATGAGGGCACTAATCCATCATGGCATCTTCTAGACACTTTCCAGGGTCAAAGTTAGGAAACATCTCTTTTGCAGACTATGAAAAACCTAGTGACTTATATGTGGAACAAGGCAATCTCAAAATAGCTGCAACCATCTTGCTGAAATACATCCATCACCTACATGTTTTATTTGAGGCATAGAAAGGCTGCCCATTTACATCCGACACTCAGTTCCTTCACCTTTTCACTTTGTAGTCATCATTAGCAAATTGCCATCAACATCTCCCCATCCCTTTTACTTACTAAGAGGACTTTACAGTCTTTCACCGCAGAGCAGGGAACAAGCTCTTGAGATGCAATTGGCAGCTCTTCTCCATTTACTTTTTTAGTGTTTTGACCCATCCAGTCCTCCAAATGCCCCTACCCTGCAAGCAGGTAAACCACTAGGTAGAGACCTGAGCAACAGGTAGGCTCAGGTAGCTGCAGATAGCAGCTCACATCCCCCTCAGCAGTGAAACAACATGAAGTTTGTGTTTAGTGCTCTACAAACTTTATTATTTTGGTGGGCAAATAATTTCTTTACGCAACTGGTTATTGTACATTCCCTCATTAACATGCAAAGTGAAAATTTTCAGTTAAATAAGATAAAATTTATGTCCAAAATGTCTACAAATACCCTTTAACATCAACTATTCTTTTATTTTATCCAGCTCTCCACTAGCACTACTATTTCTTGGGACCACTTTATCCCTTGCAGTATCAACACTGATCAAGAAACCTGGCCACAGCAGTATCAGCTTCACTTGAACTCATTTTTCCCTTTCTTCCCAAATCTCTGTCCAGAACACTACTGCAAGATTGCTTACATTGTCTCAGAGCTTCTTGTTCTTATTTACTTGTGCTGTGCCAAACAAGTCAGACAAACAATTAAGCTTTTTCCTACATCCTCACCTGGCACCTCTATGCAGTGCTCCAAGATACACAGAAAGAATGAGCATTTGCCTGTGGTCATCTCTTCAGTTTTGTCAGATAAGAGATGCTACAGACCAGGAGAATCCAAATGTCCCAAGCCTTGCTTTGCAGCTGCATGATCATGCAGACCCCACAACCCTGTATTGTTTTGATAACTTCTATATTTGCCACCAGGGGATAATAATCTTGGAGTAACACAACTAGCCTGTGTCTAACTCCATACATCCTCACCTGCACTGTGTACATTCTGGAGACAGGTGGGTCACTTTACATGGCAGCCAGGTACTCATTCTTTTCATCTCCACTTGCCAAGGCTGTTATCTGGCTTTTCTCAGCATTGTTGTGCCTAGCCTCTTGAGTCCAAAAGAATTGTTCTCTGATTACTCTATACTTTCACGATAACAAAAATTGTTCTGTATTGCTAGTTTCATCTGACTTAACTGAATATGTCCACAGATTCACCGTTCACTTAGCAAAAGAACTGACAAAACAATGTATTTCTACAGAAAAACAAAGTAAAAGAATCCTTATGAAGTCATCTTTATACATCATCAAAGAAAATGAGGGTATACATAAAAGTTTCAGAAGTTATTTTCCCTGGAGGGAAAAACACACTCTTACAGAATTGGCAACACTTGCAAAGAGTCAAAAGTATACTCAACATTTTTTTCCCAAATATAAATCAGTGGACCAGATTCGTTCATCTAAATCATCAATATCAAAGCAGCTGTCACAGAAAGCTAGTACTAAAAATAAACACAACCAATTTGGGTACTATCATACCTTGACAAAATGTAGCATTGATTCTCTTGTAGCCTTGTGGGCATTCCATCACAGGACCATATCCATGGTAAGCTGAAAAAAAAAAAAATCAGTTAAGTACTGATAATTTATATGCTTGCTGAGCCTGACAGCTAAATTATTATATAACTATATTAAAAAGATTATAAGGTTTTGTAAAAAATGGTTAAGCAAAAAAGACAAAGAAATTAAGAAATTAAAATTAAAGATACAGAAGGTAACCTTAATTCCATCTTTTTCAATATGTGTACCACTTAAGTTTTCTGTTATCCAGCCAAATTTGTAGTAAAAAACAAACCAAATCTCTGAAATCAGGAAATCTTTCATCCCATTTGTTCTGAAATATTCGAATAATTACTTTTGCAAACCAGCTACAAATATCAGGTTTGGAAAAGATAAAGTTGAAGATTCATTACAGAAACATCTAGGATTTACCTAACAGAGCTGTTGCATTTTAGAATAATAAACTTCACTTCACTTACTGACTAAAACAGTCACAAGTAAAACAACACTGCAAAATAAATACTGAATTTAATTTTGCCAAACTAGAAAGTTTTGAGTTAATCAGCTTTTTATTTCTATTTATTTTTTCTTTCCTCCACTTAAGCTTCAGACTACAGAAAACCGTTTATTGATTGTTAAGCATCATAAATGAGAGCAGTAACTTTTTTGCATAGTTATGCACTAAAAGCTAACCTCTTGGCAAAGCCCAGTACTTTATTAAGCATATAGGACTAAACTTTTGGCACTATGATTACATAAATGCTTTAATAAGAGTCAAGAGAGCTTTTCATAATTTGAATGTCACAACAGAGATACCTTTCATTTTGTCAGATCTTTTGCTTCATTTCAAAAGTGTTCCAAATGTTCAACAGACAAAACCCCCAAAACCCACCAAATTTATTTGTTTCCATCTTTACTGTATATAAACTGTCAAATAAGACAGAACAACTGAGTAACATAATGCCATTGATTGGCTTCCCTTCACATAATGTCTGAATCACACGTTTAACCCTGCAGCTTACTTTAAAACTGGCACTTGGTTGACTGCAATGATGGGAAAAAAAAAAAAAGGGTACTTGTTTTGACTAGTTCTAAAGCTTTGCCTGTTATCTGGAAAAATTTAAGTGATGATCCTGAGTAGCAGGCTTTGGAGTGAGAAAGTTTTATTTCAGATTTCAGTGAATTATTTAAAATAATTGCTTAAATAAAACATTGAGATTCTCCTTAGATATTGCATAAAGTGTAAAATGGTTAAACACACATAGTAAAAATACAGCAATGTTATTACAGTTCTGAACACATACTTTTCCGTCTTTACACTGACTACAATCATTTTAACACCATCTACAACTTAAAAATTTTGTCTCTCTACGCAAGTGGCAGCTACACATTTAGTTTCCAAGGCAGACTTTTCAGTCTTTTTCTAATGTTAGTATTAAAACCAGTTGAAATTTAAGGAGACTTCCAAAAGCACAATGCATTACTTTACTTCTTGTCCCCAAAAATGTCCATGAAACTCCTAGTACTCGTGGTGGCAGCTTCAAACTCATAATTGCACTCATTATGTCCTGACCAATCTGTGTTTGCCACAACAGACCTGATTTAATCCATGCTAAAACCACGAGAGCCTCTGTACCTTTCTGTGGGCAGGAATAGTACCCTGCAGTGCAGCCTGCTAAATGAAAACAGCTTCCAGTTGTAGATGGAGACCAGCCCATAACCTATGCCAGGTCTCTTCCAGTGCTGCAACACATTTTCCCTCCCAGGGTGACTCAGCTGCTCTAGAAAGCGCAGTGGTGGACTGAGGTCAGAGATTTTAACCTCTCCCTCCCTCCTCCCTCATCCTCCTATTCCCACAACAAACAGGAAACTGGAAGCTTGCTAGCAGCTATTTTCTTTCTTTCAACAAAGAGCAGAAATGTAAGCAAATCACAGTAGAGAAGAAGCTTGTTCAGTGATGGCTGGTGATCCATGTGGGAGCTGGACAGAGTCTGACATTAGTTACCCTTTACTCACCCAAACAACCTGTTTGTAATTAATAAGTTAGCAAGAAGCCTGACCAACATCCCCCATGTAACACAGGAAGACCCTTCGTCTTAAAAGCTGTCTTCTGTTAGAAGCTCTTAAAAATGGAGATCTGTTCCAAAAATTCTTTTGGTTTTCACTAATACTGTACAACCCAGAAACTTACAGATATGGCAGCTGTCTCAGACCTAAGCACTTGAATTTGCAATGGGACAGAGCCCCTGACTGAGCAGTGGCAGTTACCCAAAATACTCAAGTCGTTACAAAGATAACAGAGCCCTCTGTAAGACCATGGGAACAAGATATATGCAAACTCATGCATGTCCTTAAGTAGCTGATTGAAGAGAGAAGTGCCTGCTAGTGACACTAAAGTATATGCTTAAATATTTTGCTGAAGTGGGTTATGCAGAAGATCATAACCTGATTACATATTATTACAAAAACATGCCCACTTTTAATGAAGCTTATGAGGCATAAAACCATAAAAGCAAAAGGAAGTCTGTTTGCTTCCAAAACATCTACAATAAAAAGGGTAATACCAATTTAGTGAAATATCAGAACAGGTCAGAATTATATGGGAAGAATGTGGGACTAACTTGACCTGTTGAGACACATGTATAGATATCACTTAACTGACTACTTACTATTTATTTACTTGACTCCCAAGTTTCTCCATCCAATATCATATAAATTTACACATATAAGAATATACACATATTATTTTTACCACTGAAGCATTCTCAGTGTTATAAAAATAAAAACACTTGATGAATATAAATCTTTCAGCAACCACTCTAGACTTCTACTAAATCTTCTAACAAATTTACATTTATCTTTGGAAATGGTTTAATCGACAGAACTGAAACATTTTGATACTGTCATGAGGTTTAGTTTGACACCTATGCCCAAAAGATAATTTGACCCAGATCCAGAACAGATTTTGGAGTTTCAAGTTTTGTGCTGAAGTTCAAATTGAGCATCTATAACATTGTAAGATGCTGTAAGATCACTTAAAACAGCTGCAACACACTAAATGTATCACCTCCAATTCTTAAAAATCTAAAAATTCACCATTTGCATCCATGTAGAACTGCCATAAGACATGGCATGATTAAATAGCATCATGCCTAGAATCATTCCTAAATAAAATGCAGCCTAGAGAAAATACATACACTGCTACTAAACCTTCTTGACAAATTCAATGAATATTCTTGAAGCATATACCTACCAAATCACACTCTTTATATGATGACACTGTATTTTAATTTGGATAAAAATAGATAGTGCACCCTCCTCCTCCTCCCATCTTCAAACACTAATGTACAGTGAGAACTCCCACCTAGAAAGATGATAAATGTGTCCTATTATGTCTAGGAGACACAAACCCTTACTTTCCAGGAATGCTTTAATCAGAAGAAGAGGATTATTCCAAGTGGCACCATTCTCTGTCTCTTCCTGAAATCATACAGTTACATTCAAAAAAACAATTCCAAACTGAGCCAGAAAGCAGGAGTGAGCATGACTCATACTGTGAGTAATTAAGGGCTCTGGGAAAGAGACTGGGTTCCTAGATCTGTTCCAAGAATTGTTTCTACATTTTATGGGTTAGGGCATCTCATCATAGGTATAAAACGTAGATTAGAAATTATTCTGGCAGATAAAGGAACTCTGAAGTGTCCCATCTTGAGCAAGCATGCTAGTTGTTAAACTTTTTTATAACAAAAGGATATTGCTCATCTCATTAGCATTTAAATAACTTATTCCTACTCAGTGCTTTGAAAAAAGAGTGGTGGAATTTCCTTTAGGAGAGGTTTTTAAGTTGAGTTCAAGCACTTCTCTGTACCTGCTGAGGAAGCATCTGTGGATCAGAAGTTTGCCACAGTTTTCCTGTTGGCTTGCTTTTAACACTGTGCTGAGCACCGTACCAATAAGAAGCTACCTAATCCGCACATCGACTATGGATTCCAGGCTGAGACAATCAGTATTTTACCTGAACTATGAAGAACCAGCAAGTGTGTGTCCCTTCAAACCAGGCACCAAATATTTTTATTAGTTGTTCCAACTAATTTTTGGTTGAAACACATTTCAGGCTTTTGTGACTTTTCTCACAGCACATCTACATCCAAATAAGCAACATTTCACCTGTCAATATGATTCTGATGAACTAGATTTCAGTTGTAGTTCAATTGTCCAAACACTTCTTGAACTCTGTCAGGCTGGTGCTCTGACCACTTCCCCGGGGAACCTGTTCCAGTGCCACCCTCTGGGAGAAGAACTTTTTCCTAATATCCAACCTAAACCTCCCCTGACACAACTTCAGGCCATTCCCTTGGGTCCTGTCACTGAGCACCACGGAGCAGAGATCAGTGCCTGCCCCTCCTCTTCCCCTCATGAGGAAGCTGTAGCTGCAGTGAGGTCTCCCCTCAGTCTCCTCCAGGCTGAACTGACCTCAGCCATTCCTGATACAGCTTCCCCTTACAGCCCTCCACCATCCTCATTGCCCTCCTTTGGACACTAATAGTTTAATATATTTTTTTACACTGTGGCACCCAAAACTGCCCCCAGCACTCAAGGTGAGGCTGCCCCAGCTCAGAGCAGAGCAGGACAATCCCCTCCCTTGCCTGGCTGGTGATGCTGTGCCCGATGCCCCCAGGACAGGGTTGGCCTCCCTGGCTGCCAGGGCACTGCTGACTCATGTTCAGCTTTCTGACTGGCACTGCTCTCCAGCCTCTCACTCCACAGTCTGTGCGTACATCCAGGGCTGCCCAGGGCCAGGTGCACTTGTCTTTGTCAAATTTTATACGGTTGACATGTATGCTCCTTTTAGAAACTGTATTCACATACGAAAGGAATAAAACAGATACCTGAGTCTTATTAACTATGACCTTCAAACACCCTAAGAGGCTCTCTTTCTAAAGCACATCAGAAGACAGACGTACTCCAACGCACAAAATGTTTCAGGAACTAGCAAATCAGACTGAGTCACCATAAATTTATATCAGAGTCTCCTATGGAAGGAGGAGTCAGAGAAATAGGAATAATAGCAGATTTTCTGCTGGACTTGTATTTACACTCACATTAAGATTCCCAGAGAAACACATGCTTCCAAAAATTCAAACACTGAACATATTTCCAGCATTGCTATCTGAATAAAACGGTCCTAGAATAATAGGTAAGAATGACTGCAATTTAATGACCTATTTTTGGACCAATAAATGCAGGTCCACTCCATCTGCAAAACAGAGATCACATTATCTTTTCCCATCTTTCATTTAATGCTGAAAATATGACATGACACAGAAGTATTATTATTCCATGCAACAATAATGTAATTCATAAAAAGTTCAAGAGATTACCCTCACCAATCATGCAAATAATTCTAAATTCTTTTCTCATATGATGCTAAATCATAATAAAATGCTGAAGAAAGTCTTTGTCATTGTCTAATTGTTGGGGAAGATATTTCAAAAGCAGAGGAAAACAAAAGCAACCAGCAATTTATAGCCTGGAAGACTTTGGCTCCAAACATGAAATTTCATCTGCAGTCCTGAGAGATCACTGCATTCTCTCTAAGCAGAAACTGGCGCCTCTATAAATCAAGATTTCTGTACAAACTTAAAAAAAAAGAAGTCCAGCTGGAAAAGCAATGTGATTACTCTTCCTGCACTGAGTAAATGCAACAGTCCATCCCTGACTCAATGGAGGAAGAAGCAGGGGAAAAAACCCTATGACGTTAACTTTGCTGGCCGCACCAAGTGCCTGCATATTGTAACTCTGCTGGCATACAAGGGAATTCCACTTTCTACAATCTGTCCCTAATCAAATCATAGCAAAATTTTTTCTACTAGGTTCCTTTGGTATTTTTCCCCTCTGAAAGGAAGGAAAATATTGCTTGAGGGGAAAAAGCCACGAGAATAACAATAAAATAGCACTTACATGGCTTCTTGGGACATTTCTGGCATTTGTTAAAACCCCAGGAAGTACCCACAGTTCCACAGCAGTCTTCTTGCTTGGAAAGGCCAGGAAGTGCTTTGCCACACTGAAATAGTCAGGTAAAGAATACTCTGGTTAGTGACACTGTACAACACTCACTTCCAGTACAATGTTCTTTTTCAGTCATTTTGGGTCAACTTCTAGTGGAAATATTGAAGATGCAATGGAACTCTTAACTGAACTTAAATGGTGCTCACATGTTGCAGAGGCTCTCTCTACACAGGAATGAGTAAATTAAGTGACATTATTATCTTCCCCCAAGTTGACTTGAAAAGGAGAAAAAAACAGAAGAAAACAATGTCACAGGAATGAGTGAGCAAATTTCTAAGGTAGTAACTCACCATTGGCAGCTATCGTTTTCATCATAAAAACATGCTTGTCCACTTTCTCAAAAGCTATATGAATTATCTCAAATACCTTTTTATTTCTGAGGTCGATTTCCATTTCCCGACTGATCAATAACATACTTACGCCTTATAATGATAAGACTATTAATATTTGGAAGCTTACAATATACTAGTTATGTTCTTGACTTTTGCAATTTTCTTCCATTTTGCATGGTAAAGAAAGCTTAAATGTATTTCAGCTGCAGACATTAAAAAGACCCCCAAACATCTAAACCTGCCAATTAGGTATACAATGGAACACACAAAGCACAGGAGAAGTCCACAACAGCTGCACTTAGTAATACTTTACTTAGTAAATGTGATATAAATACGCACTGTAGCAAACAATTCAAATGTGCTGAAGTGTGAATTCTCAGTATGGAGTGAATAGACTTTCCCTAACCTAACTCTGTTTTCTGACAGCATGTAAGCTCTGACCCAAATGTTCACTGCCACATAGCTTTCAGCTCAAGATAGCTGGCTCATCCTATGCCACAGGCTGTAGCCTTGTGGTTGCTTTCACTTAGCTGGTAACACAGCCACTATGCAGTGCAGAGGCATGCTGAATGCACAGGCGCCGACAGCTTCCTCCAGCTTTCCCAAAATTTTTCCAATTTGCTCTTAATCATACTGTCACACATGAGCCAATGATATTTCAAAAGCAAAGTTACCCTGTGTAGCTTTACAGTGTGATTACTAACAGGATAGCAAGCTACTCTACAAGGATTCTGACTCATCAGAGGGTCCCCTCTGCATGGGGAGTGCCAGCAAGGCATCATCCCAGCCATTTTCTCTGTCCCTTTTTCACAGATACTCCCCAGAAACATCCTGAAGTATCTCAACAAATTAAAAGTAGCTCTAGTTCTCTATTTAATCATCAGACTCAGCACATGAAGCTTAGATCTGTGTCAAGGGATGTGTGAGAAGTGTCCTCTATCTCAGCGACAGCCAGCCACACATGTCCAAGTTTTTAGCACCAGGGAAACTTGGCATGGCTCTGGTGTGCCTCTGCTTACTACCCATATACAGGTTAGCACCACCGGCGCTTTGAGCCTCAGTTTGGCATGGCACATGAACAGCAAAAAGATCAGAGTGGCCAAACAAGTTCAAACAGACTGCTCAGTTATTGTGCAACTTCAGGAGTATATTTTCACATTACTGTCTGGAGTGGGTCTGGTCATATATTTTCCTATGTTGCAAGGGATGAGACATAGTCCTTTCCTGGATGGTATTTGGCTGTATTAAAACAGTGGAGTATCTCAGCAAGTCCCACCTTTCAGATGAAGGCCCAGGCTTACCCTAAGTGAATTCATATCTTTCAGCTGTCTTGCACTCCTCTGGCTTAGGCACTGGTAGGATTAATACAAGGCTGACCATTGACCATCTGACCATCATCCAGAATCCACTGAGTTCTGCTTCCATAAGCAACTCCCAGCCTGGTACTTCAGAAATACCATCAAGATGCAAAAATGGGGAATTCTGTATAACTTCCTCTGCTGTAGCAGCTCTGCTGTTTTCAAAACAAATAAGCTCTTCCAACTGCCCCTAGCTAGAGGACACACAGATTGTGCTGCATGTCCCAGAAGCTCAAAAAAATCTTTCAACTGGAGATTACTTATAATGCCTCTTCTGTGTTGTTACCTTGAAACCTTAGAGAGTTCATGTTACACCTTTACACAATGCTGGTTTTCTCAACCTGCATCCCAGGCAGGCATGCCCCAGGAAGGACCATTTTACTTTATAATCACAGCTACATTTGCTTTATAGTTACAGATGCTCAACCCCTTTCCTAGAGCTTCTTCAAAGACAGAGAAGCCACTTGCTAAAGTCGTACACTGTGGCTGTTATCAAGAGTCAGCTAAAGCATTTTGTACCCAGCTCTTCTCCCCCCCCACTGTACCTCAGTTTTACAACTCTCCACTCTGCAAAAAGAAATGGGAGGAATCAAGGCTGGTGTTGCTTCTCCCCTTATGATCTCAGAAATAGAGCATTTGGGCAGTGAGACACATTACCTAACACCCAGTGTTTCTCTTCAAGGTCAAAACCTCAAGGACACATCCCAGAAGCTTGCATGTGTCAAGGCAAGATTCCACTAACATGAGAGCCAATATGTCATCATGAACTGGCCCCCCACACCGTTTTTTTTTCCTTTTTCCCGAAATACAAAAGGTGTTATCTAATAGTAACAAGCTAAAAGAGAAGAAGGGAAAAAAAAAGAGGGGAGAAGGAGGAAGATGGACTGAAGCCCACTAATAATTTAGGTGTGGTGCTACAGTATTTGTACTCTACTGAAAATCATTATCTTTGTGCTCATAACTTTTTCGAATTTCCATATAAAAATCATGAGCAAAAATAAGGATGCCAAAATCTGAGTCATCTGGCAACTGTTGTTTGCAGTTCTGTCAGTAAAAGCTGGCAATGATTAAAGCTGCTGCTCCCACTGCCTCTATGGTGAATTAAAGCTTGAAGAATCAATGATAATTTGGTTAACATCCAGATCATTGTAGAAACTGGGCAACAAGGAAAAGTAATTCCCACATGAGGCTCCTATTGCCTTAAGATCTGTGTAATTTTGGAGCTATGCATCACAAAACATGAGTGCTCTGCAAAGTCCTAATCCAAGCAGAAAGAGAGTTCTTCTGTGGCTACTAAACCCTGATTTCTCTGGTACATCTAGTAGTGCTTCCGACACTCTAAACATAATGGCACTGCACAAACTGTTCCCTAGCCAGCTACATTTTCTTAAGATGCTCCCTCCTTTCAGCAACCTTAAGCACATATGAACTGAAGCTCTATTTCTACAGGTCTCAAAAACTTTTATGGGTAATTCCTTTCCACTTCAAAAGTCTTAACACACTTCCTACTACCAAGACGAACTCATTAGCTCTTCAGACAGTCTTTTTCAGTCTCTGACTCACAAGTGACTGGAAAAGTCCCTTGGAGGAGTTCATAACTATTTTTTAGTTTGTTTCACCATTCTACACAACTCCAACACATACTTATGAGCCTAGAATAAGCAGGAAAACATAACACAGCTATGCTTGACTATGCATGAAGATAATTCCATTCTTTAAGCTTAGGTTTACACTTTTCTATCCATCATCTACACATATTTTAAACTAATCTAGTCTGTTCTCCTGAGGGCTCTTGGAAAAGAGTACAGAATTTCATGAATGATATCTCTGTCATAAGCTTATGATTTGGAAATAAATTTTACTGGTTCAGAAGGCAAAGAAGTCATGAAGGTTTGGTATAAAAGAGCTCAACTGTGCTGAAAGAGGCTCAGCAGTAGCAGCAGTGTGATGCACACATGGTACTGCTATAAAACAAAGTTCTTCCTGGGTAAAGCACTCAGGGACACTGAAAGTATTGTTTCAAATCCACATATTTTTCCTCATGCGTGCCTGAGCTCCTATGCCAATATTTTATATAACTGTAGGAAGTACTGAATATTCTCACTGGAAGACTGAAATTCTGGCTGACCCTGAGTTGGTGCACAAAAGCCACCCCAAGCCACAACACCTCTTTGTTACCCTCTCCAGACTTCAGACTCTGCCCATCTCCACAGTCCTAGAGTGCTAAGCTGTGTACTGCCACCAGCACTGCATGTACTTTCCAGTGCTGGGAAAAAGGAAGGATTATATCCTCGAAACTCATCTGCTAAGGCAGTAGAGGAAATTTATTCAGCTCCCTGTAAAGTGCAGTAGGGAGCCCAGCTTGTCAATTACTCTCAGGGCAACCGCAGAGGATTTTGGCCAAAGGACCACAAGGTTTCCTGGGACTCCCACTCCTGAGTGACCCATCAACAAATCCCTGTCACAAGCTGCTAGTTAAAACCACAATACAGGCATAAATAAAAGAGTGTCACATGATTAACTATGATTGAAACTGATAGGTGCTTTGCCTGAGCTAATAGCTAATGACTCCGGGATTCAGCTCAAAAGACTGCATTTCACATACCACAATAGCAGAAGTGAATGGATACACTGTTTAACTTTCTGCAAACCAATCAACAGGCACAGACCTTGGATTGTTGCTTGGTTTTTTTTTTTTTTCCTATAGGAACGACAAACAGAGCAAGAAACCTCAAACTTAATACACTGTATTACTGAAACAGACACATTTAATTAGCGCACTGACCAGCTGAATGATAGGTTGCTACAAATGAAGAGTGTTATCCCATGTAGCACTGGCTCACTAGCAGGCATTGTCTCACAGGCAGAGGAGAAAAATACTTCCAGATTTTCCAGAAGAACTGGTAAAGAATTTGTTTTGGCTTAAGCAGAACATTCTTCATAAGCAAGTAAAAATTACCCATCTTTCTTCTATTTGAGTAATTAAAACAATGTTTAGTGGTTTTGCTATCTGATACATCTTTAATCTCCTGATATTTCAGAGTATTGATCTTGCAAAGAAACTACTGCAAATGAAACATTAATCCTGGAAATGAATCCACACCAATTTCTGACAGTCTATTTGCTTAAGAACTTCAGAAGCCAAACCATGAGCTTCAAGGAATTCCAGACAGTTATTTTACTTTATGAGATGGTATTTTTAAGACTATTCTAAAGAAAAGAGGTTTTAAAAGTGCTCTAAGAGAAAAAGTACCAGTACGAAGCACAAAATTGTATCACTTCTCCTGCCTAAAGAAGATAAATATTGAAGTTCATTTCATACAGCTGTCAAAAAATGAAAGTACCTGAAATTTACCTCCCCAGGAAAAGTTTTCTTAAATCTGAAGTTCAACAAGGATGCTTAAACAATTGAATGAATAACTTCAACAGGCATATTACTACTGTCATCACCTCCACACTACGCTATGATTGTATTGCATACAGTAGCATCAGTATGTTAGGTTAGGCTTTAAGGGCTATCAACATATTTTGCTGTTCTGATTTCTAACTCAAAAACTTCGATGCCTTTGTTTAATATTTCCCATCATGAAAAACTCATCAATTATCTAAGCCTAGTTTTTTGTATGCATATTCTCAAAGTGAAGTACCAGTGTATGCCCATGTCTGAATGAAGTAAACGCTTAATGATTTGCAGGCAGAATCTTGACCATGATACAATGTTGATAACTTCTGACCTTTTCCAGCTGCCACTATCACTTGGCTTTATTTTGTATTCTATTAAGTCTGACAGCAGACAGAAATGTGTTGCTCAAACCAAAAGTTTTCTGTAAAAGACACTGCTGAAACAAAGTATTAAATAAACAGTCTCCATAGAAATTTATCCCACTTAAGATGTTGGTTAACTAATATCTACTAAGCAGCATTTGAAACACATATCTGAATGCATATGTTAGAGTTTTGATTGCATTGAAAAATGGAAAATCCTTATAATTTTCAAAAGTCTTTCCTAATGTTCATCATTAATGTTATTTATTAAACCATTTAAATATTTAAAACTAATTAATTAAAAGCATTAATCTATCAAAATACGCTTCTTTTGTGTGCTACAGATGTTATATTCTGATTTTTTTTAAGATGATTTTCCAAAGTATCACTATAATCCACCAAATTTCACTTCACAAAACCAAAACAACTCTAATTCAGGCATCCTTTTGAACAGAGCTGTAACAAATATGGACTTTTTCGGCAACACCTTTTAAAGCACTTTGCAAGGGAAGCACAAAGCATTATGCAGCAAACCACTGAAAAGTGAGGAACAGAACACATACCCCAACACAGCAACCTGGAACTGACTTGAATTTGAAGTGCCACAACAAAAAGGGGGAACCAGAAGACAGTTTTTCTGAAATTCTTGCAGTGACCATTTCGGAGAGCCGTCCAGCTCCTCTCAGCAGTTACATGAGGAGGCATGAACCAGCATAGGCAGACATGACTTCATAGCCAGTTTCTCTTCTGGACATTTTGCCATGTGTTCCCTTCATCAAGGTAAGCAACTTCAGTATCTCTCTCTCTCTCTAAAACAACAATGGGTTTTAGTTTTGTTTTTAAAATACAGATGCTGAGATCACTAGAAGTCTCCTTCTGTAAATCTAATACCCAAAAATATCTGCTGAAAAGAACAGCATTACATGTGAATCTAGAGAGAAAGAGCCTGATTTAGATTAATTTTTTTGCAATACCAGCTTCTCCAATTTCTTGCTGTTTTGCAAAAAATACCTCCTTTTTTATACTGAAGCAAAGAGGACACCCAAACAATTTTGAGGGGAAAAAACCTATTATTTTTAGTGATAATACTGCAATGCAGTAACCATAGGAAAACACACGAATATACTTAGTAAACACTTCAAAGTGATCTTAAGGGGTGAAAAAAGTAGTGCTTAACTATCTTTGTAAGGATTTTGACGGACAGTAGGCATGTGCAATCTTTTCTTGATTTAAATGCAAAGAAATTATATGCAAAATCAAGAGGGCTCAAGAATACCAACACAATCTTTACTAGGTACACCACTGACGCTGTAGAAGGATTTTGGGAAATAACAAGATATCCTGTGTCATAATAAGGGCATTTTTATTAGGATTAAAATTAAAATCATCTGAAGAGGAGGAATTAAAGAGGAGAAACAAAATCTTCCTTATTTGCTTGCTTTCTAAATAGGATTTAGTGAATCAGTGGTCTAAGATGACCAACTCCTTGGATTTCAGAAATAAAGGACTACATGGCTGTAAAATATTTTGCAGGACACTATGCCCAGTCTCCAGCTTTTGAAGGCACCATTGTAGAGTGCTCTCCAAAAATTGACTGCTCTCCATCTTACTTGGGATTTTTGTCCTACTGCTTCCATGATGTCTGTTCCCCACTTCAAGTCTCTATTTCCTCTACATAATTTTTCTATATAACAATGAGCAAGTTTAGGTAAAGGTTTGTTTCCTATATCTTTACATCAACAGCAAGTTTATGGCCTGCAGCTTAACATGGTTTATGATAAACCCTGCAAAAAATCTTTGTGGTACTAGAAATGAGTTTGATGAGACACAACTTTTGTGTGAGATGTATCATTGTAGGATACCATGTAACATGATAAACATCCATGTATCCTGGAGCAATCACCATTAACACCTCCCAGAGGAGAAATAAATGCTGAGCGTTCCACTCAGAGAAAAGAGAGGCGGCCGGGAAAAGTGAACTGACTTGAGAACAAAACAGAACTATCCAAAACACTATTTGCTTCCTATAATACCTTTTAAAAATTTAAATAGTAATGCTACTTTTGTAGTTATCTTTCCACTTTGCTTCACAGTGCTGAGGACACTTCAGAAAACTATTACAAACAACACATACATATATGTGTACATGTATTTACAAAAATTTATGTCTTTATTTATCTATTCTTATTAAACTAGGAAATTTCATTCCTCTTGACCCTTTACTCTCCCTGTTCTTCTGAACTAGCAGACTGACATCTTTTCACTCAGCTTCTACTAGCTTGTTCTCCTGGTTGCTGCCTTTGGTTGCAGTCACTTATGATACCATACACAGCTAAGTGAAGAGAAGGTTTCAAAGAATTCCTAAGTTATTAATGAGAAGTGATTGTAGGCCTGGCAATATGACCAGATTCTTCAACTATCTGTGCCATAAAGTCCTCTGAAATTCAGTTCTAGGTGGCTCCAGTTGCTAACTTAAACAGTATGCACTCACTTGGAAATTCACTGCAGAAAATGCACTCTGTCTTGGAAATTGAATCTCCTACTGCTTTTGAATGAGATACATTAAGGGAATTTAACTAAGGTAGGGCAAGAAAGAATGTGCTGGGAGATGAAAAATATTCCACAGAAGATTATGAAAAAAACCTCAGAGCACTAAAATCAAAGGACCTGTAACTGAAGAGTAGCTGAAATTCAAGGAAGAAGGAGAGAACAAGGGATGGAGAGAAACATAGAATGGTAGAAGTTATACAGGCACACAAAACCACAAAAGAGATCCTGATACAGTTTTAATCCTGTACTTTTAATGTGGACCATGAGTAAGTTCAGCAAAACCTTAATCAACTTAGTTGACTTGTCTACAAGAGGCCACACACAAATCCTTCAACCAATCTGCTATACAGACAGTAAAGTCATCTCAGGATCCCAGGATATTTAATAAAACATTTCTGAAGCCAAATACACAATCCACCCTGCAAAAAAATGTATAAACACTGACAATTGTTGACCTAAGTATGGGTATCAAAATTATCCAGCATCAATTCCAGAAAGGACTTGTAACACATTGCTACTAATAGGGAAAGCTCATTTTATTATAGCATCTGAACAAACAGAGAGAACCCACAGACACAGTAAAGCAAATATGAAAGAAACTGAAAAGCTAATTCTTTTAGAGCAGGTCTATTAACCAGTTTAAAAAAAAAAAAAAAGTTGTCTTTCCCAGTTCAAGACATATTTAACATAAATAATAAGCATGGACTGGCTGCAGGAAAAACAGTAACATTTCAGATTCAAATCTGAAAGGTAAATGAGTCACTTAGATCTGTATTTATGGCAAGGTATTAAATGAATGCTCTACAAAATGCTATTCTGCAACTCCAATTCAAAATCGAACCATCACTGTAACAGAATACCTCTGAAATCTTTACTATGCTCTTTGTCAAGATTGACACTGATCAATTAAATCTGTAAAAACTGAGAACATGCAGTGTTCTAAACAAGGAGGCACTACCCTTTCTTGAGACCACTGCAAAGGCATATTTTTCCAGGGAAATACTGAAAAAAAGTTATAAAAATTGGTGACTAAGCATTTAGTAGGATTCCAAGTCAGACATGAGGGTAATGCAAGCTTATTTTCCCTTTTCTTGCCCTTTAAAAGGAGATAGGAGATAAAACAGCACCTACTGCCAAGTATAAGACCAAGGAAGTAATTTTGTATTTCTTTATATATGAGTACAAAGAGCAGTACCAAAAATAATAAACTATTAATTATCACACTTATTTCCAGATTTTTAGGATTGCACATTATGATGTCATGCTTCTTAGACTGCTCATTTTAGGAAATAGAAACGGTTGTTCGACATAGGCCCTGTTTCATTTGTTCATGTAAAATCCATTAACTTTCATTTGACCATGTGCTTTAACACTTCTTAAAAAAAAAAGGTTTTAATATGCTTGAAACTGACAAGCACAAAGAACTCACCAGTTTAAATTAAAACTGTTGATCCCAAACCAATCATGTGAAAATTAATAACGTCAAGCCTTTAATGTTCCATATGCAAAATTAACTCTGGTCTTCTAAAAAAATTTTTGGTGTGCGATGACCTTTAAATTAACTTCTTCCACTGCATTTTGTAGAATGAATTATTTTTAAGCATCCTCATGTCAACTCATTAGAGATGGCAGGAGACTGAGACTAAGGAACTTCGATTTCAAGTTCAACATTCTGCCCATGGCAGGTGGAGTTCAGTACCTTAGGGCCTGACAACTATGTCACCTCCACCTTGCTTCTGACTGCATCCTACTTCTGCTCCCATCTGTTCCCCATTACTGATCCTTTCCAAACTCCTTGCCTATCTNAAGGCAATGGTTGCACACAACTTAAGAGCCTTTAAAAATTCACTGACAGCTGGAAGAAACAGCCGGAAGAAAAACCTGTAAAGGGCATTTTGCTCCAGTCCTACATCTCAGGAGTGATGGGTGATGTCCCGTTGAGGGGAAGGCATGCTCTGTGCTGGTGAATTCATTGGATAATTTTGTTGCCAACATCTAACGAGTGTTTGTGAAATATACTGGAAATACATACAATATTTGATGCTTGAAAATTGGCTAACTTTAGGTGCATATTACTGGAAGGACCAAAAGCAAAGCAACCATTGTGATAAACTTAAAATTCACATCTTCAATGACAGAGTCATAAAGCCTGAATTTTAGCCCGAAAAACAACATACTTATTCTCTAAGATTACCTCCCAAAATGAGTAATTTTTCCTGAAACCTCACACATTATTTCAGCCTGAGGTATGCATTGACCTTAAAGACATTCGATGTGAAAAGCCAAATTTCAGAAAGGTAATAAGCAATAAATAACAGATTGTTACTGACTTCTTAACCATTTTTTCACATATCCTTATAATTTCTCTCTCTCTATATATATGCAAATATATATTCAAATATAAAAACACGTGTTGCTATTAAAATGCTTTCAGGATTGCAAGAAGATAGACAATTTTGAATAGTCATATGAAAAACATCGTATGAACATCCTATTTTTAAGTGAACTAAGGTTCAATGTTCTAGTGAACAACTAGTTGGCTTTCATGATTTTTCTACCCCATTCAAGGGTCACATTTCAACAGATTCAAAACATTAGTCTAAAATACTGTAAAATATATAAAGTTGTTGAATAGGAATTTCCATGAAAAAAAAAAGCTATGGATAAAATAATTGAAACCAAAATGTCAGGGACCCAAGTCCACAGAAAATAAAGACATTAGTTTGAAGGAGAAAGAGGTTCAGAAAAATCTTACTTCATAAAAATGTTACATTCTCAAAATAATTTTCTTGCAGAAAAGAATTTCAAATGCGTCCTTTCCCTCCAGTTGTTAGATTTTTTTTTCATTCCTTTAAAACAGAGTTTTAAAGTTACCTGTCTTAGCAAACACTTCTTACCTGTGTCCCAACAGTCTCCTGAAAGCAGCGCCCAAGCTGAGTTTTAACTGAAACAGGAAACATATGAGGAATGGGTTGTTGGTTTGTGTAAGTTGTGTGTCCTTTCTGGGTCTTCTGATACGGAAGACCTTGGTAAGAGACCTGTGGATATACTGGCTGAGGTACTTTCGCTTTTTGTCCTGTTGATGTGCTGTCAATCCTTGACACTTGATGGATCTGAACTGAGGCTTCAGGGGGATGTTTCACATGGATATTCACTATGTTAGGAGGGAACTTCACTAAAATAATTGAAGGAAAAACACATAAGAGAAATTGGTAATAAAATATGTTAAAAAGACATCTTAGGCACCTCTAAGACATTTCTTTTTTGTACATCAGAATTTTTACAGAGTGCCTTGAAGTGACTGAAATATAAATGAAGCCCAAATTTGGGGGTTAGAGCAAAGGCTTAAAGAACACATCGAGTCTCATTAACAAAGCAAGAAAACAAAAAATCTTCATGAAGGAAAGAACAACATTATAGGATTGTAAAGACAGCTAGATAAACATGGATGTCCAAATTGGCTGGTATGACATTAATATTTGTGGTCATACTGTGTAATAAGAATCCTATTCAAAGTCCCAGAATTCATATTCTATTAGGTTATTTTTGGATGCATAGTAAGTTTTATTTTCATTTTCAGATCCATCATCCTTCTCTGGAACACAGAAAAAGCTTCAGATTTCATCCCTTCATCTTTATATACCTGCCGAGTCCCAAGTTCGCCCCTGCAAGAGCTGCCAGCATCTCAACCATCTAAAATCACCACTCCCTTTGTTGAACTTCAAATTCAGGGTCTGGCAGATAAAGGGGGAGGAAACGATTTTCAGACACTTCCATTTTTAAATATGGTTGTAGTTTTAAGTCTGGGTACGTAGACTGACACCCTCCAGTCAATGCAATCTGCACAGAACTGCTTGTGACTGACCCTTAAGCCTCTTTTCACTGGAACACAAAATGCCCTTTAAAGTAAATAAAATTATTATTGAGGTGGGCAGGGAGGAGAAGTGTGTAACAAGCTGTGGAGTTTGTAAGCTGCATAACTAAGTTAGCATTTCCTGTGTCTGGCTGGGCCTCTCTTGTCAGCGAGTACTGCACAGGCTACTTGAGGCCACACAATCTATCAGAGGTAGCACCCCTTCCAAACATCAAGAATACCAAAAATACCATTTGACACAGCCTTCTCTATAATGCACGCTGGATTGTTCCGTCTTCTGAATTATCTCCTTATCTCCTGAAGTTTGAACTGTTCTTTGGAACTTGATTATGTATTTTCAGCTCCACTCCCCAGGAGGCATATTTCATTTATTGGAGCTACTTTAAAATTATAACATTTTGGAGAAAGTGCTTTTGGTTTTTGACATTATTTTCATTTCTCTAGGCACATTATCAGTATTAATTGGTCTCACATAGGACTTCCTTAAAAGAAACAGACTTATTTTTACACTGACTACATTGTTTCATTTATGAAAATTGTCATCAGACAGAAACATCAGGAAGAAAAGGTAGAAAGTCAGCAAAATATGGCTGCAGGGTTAAGATCTTGCCTGTAGCTGAAAACAACCCACAAGCAAGATGTACGCTACATGAGGTCTGCTAGAGGCACACCAACAGGGGAAAGCTTCAGTGTTACAAGCAGAAGCAGTGAGGTCCTTTCCAGGCTGTTAGACTGGGTTTGGAGGGCAAGACAAGACAGCCTAGTCTGTCTGTAAAAAGAACAAAACTCACCCCAACATTTTTATGTATGAAAAGGGATCCCTTGAACTAGTTTCTCTAGCTGCTAAATCTAAAAAATACAGTGATTCAAAAGAAATAGTAATTCAAAAATATAGTTTCTCAAAAGAAATCACTGAATTTCTCTGCTTTAGTGTCTCAATCCATCCAGAGATGTTCAGATGCTGAAAACATCAAATTTAGGCTGGGTTCTTCCATGCAGTATTATTATCACAATCCTCTCCAGGTCTTGGAACACTGCCTAGATGTGCTCATTTTTATTTCTGCCAGCCATTTCAGGATGAATTGTTTTATTCTTTCCTTTAAAGAAGTAAAATATTAGTCTCTCAAATCCAACATCCTCATTTGGACACGTAAAGAGAAGAAAAGGCATTGTGACTGCTAATGATTCCTATGAGGATCTCGAGGTCAGGAAAAAAATATTCAAGACTCTTTAGCAATGAGAATCCTATTGTGCATTTTAGGAGAGAATCTGAAGATTAACTATGTCTTAAAAATTTGGGGTTGTGGTCCACTGTATTGTCTAAAATTATTTCATCTGGAATTACATAGGCAGAGAAATAAACTGATGCTCTGCTAAATGTTTAGGTAATTATATTCTCTTCTTCTGATGGAGGAGATACTCAAAAGTACTTATAAAACACTGCAGTTCCAGGATACTGTCAACAGTTCCTTCACAGCTATGTCCCTTTCTGGATACAGAATTACTACCTTAGATTATATTTATCACAAATCTATTTTAGCAAAATTATTCAGAAACTATATGCCAGTAACTGAGCCTACTTACATACTTCCCTATATATTTTCTTTTTATTCAGAGATACCAGCCTTGAAGAGGTAATTTTGAAATTACCTTTGACCAAAAATCAATCTGGCAATTCAAACAAGCAAACAAAATTCACATTAGGTCGTATGTTGAGAATCTGAGTTGCAGGGGTCACTTTATACGGACAAGAGCTCACCCAGATAAAATACTACCTAGACCCATAGGACACATAAGAAATAAATTCAGCACTTCCAAAGTCACCAGAAGTTTTCACCTCACAACAAAAGTATGAAAAGAAACAGTAATCCGAAGGTAAATGAACTTTCTTTGACTGGGAAAACTTGATTAACATCACAGGTTTCCTTTTTTCTTATCCTCTGTCTTCTTCACAGCATTAGCAGCAGGAAAACCCTACTTTTTTTGTTTTTTCTCCCATGATGTAATTTGACCTGGAAGGAATGTTCTATTTAAGTGAATCATATCATGATCTATCTACACTAAAACGTTCACCACAAAATTAACTTATAAGAGTCTACCAAGTCATGTAAGATAAACATGGCTTGTATTTTTAGTTTTACATTAGATTTAAAATTTTTTTATGTTGAAAAGCATGGTCTCTTCCCTCCACCAGTAACCATGGAATCACTTGTAACTCTCTGTCTAGGTACACTGCAATTTATGGACTCTGTTCAACCACAATCATTGTCTTTTTGAACAGGTCTACACTTCTGGAAGAAACCCCCCTGCATTATCCCTTGACTGCAATTTGCATTAAATTCTACCATAAAGCAAAGTAAATTTACCTACAAACTCTTTTCAATAACACAGTTATTTCTTATTATTTCAGTCATTGAGAAAAATATGTTCACATTCTGATGAGCTCATGATTCAGGTTGTGGTGTCAATATTTATTATATGTAGATGTACCACTACTGTTACTGACTGAATTCTCAAAATAATTTGTTAAAACCAACAAGTTAAAAATACCTATTAAGAAAGAAGTTACCTTTTACACCTTGCTGTCCAGACATCATCAGTGGTAAAGTATGAGTAGAATGGATAACTTGTGATCCTACAGCCTTGTTCACCTGTTGCGGGTGATGGTAGAGTTTTGGAGAACTGGCAGTCTGCATGGGAATCTGACAAAGTTTACCAGTGTAATTAGGAGGGCACTGGCATTTATCTCTAGAACTACACTGGCCTCCATTCATGCATGGAAGGTGGCAAATAACTGAAATGAAAACAGAAATAAAAATTTTGTTAATGACTTTAGCTTTAGTATTATCTGACCACAGATCACACACAAGTTGAAGAGGAAAAGAATAGGGCTGGAGAGCTTTGTTCTTTATTCAAACATCTGAGGAACAACTATCCATCTGACATGCACTTTTAACTGCCTTGTGGTAGAACCACTTCCCTTCCCCTCCTTGTGATTTCTGACCTCTGCCTCGTTTGCATCTTCTCTCCATGACAAACAGAAAGCAATTCTGCCCTTAGATATCCCAACTATTTTATTTCATGATGCTATTAAGCAAGACACTAAACTAATATGGTGTCTGGTTACGTCTCTTATTTACACTTCGGTACAGATACTCTTATTTGTCAGCCTCCTGTTTCTAAAAATCCTGGACTTCTTACCCCTTCCTGGAAGTCTGTGAAAAATTTGCCTGAGAATAGAAAGTAGTGGGGACAAATTTTCCATTTTGAATTTAAGCCTTGGTTGTCCTCTAGAAAACTATTTCTTGCAAATGATCTACATTTTTGCTTAACATTTATTTCTCAGACAAAAGAAGCTAATTTGTATCCACCCATAAAGATCATAAAATATCAAGAGATTCTACTGAAATTATTTCATAGACAAAGCCCTAAAACCTTGTAACTCCAATATAAAGGCAAGGGTAATTATTTCTGTGCTAGCTAGCACTTCCACATTTACAGCAATATAAATTATCAGATGAAACATGAAAAATGTCAACATCAAATGAAAAATATTTCTCAGCTCAGAGATACAGGCAGTAATAGGCATGGTTCAGCACTTTCTAAAAATATAATGTGGGACTTTATAACCAATCGTAATGTAAATGAGCTGTCACAATTTCCAAAAACTAAATGATGTGAAAACAACACGAAAAATACCATACGTTTTTGTGCAAGACAAACAAAGGTCATTTTTGTCAGGAATCAAATAGCATTTGAGAAATAGAGTTCAGTATCCATTTGTCAGATTTAAGATAAGTTTCTGACTTTAAAAAATAAGAACCTTTACAGTAATTATGGCATTTTGCTGGATTGGTATTGCTTGGTCTCTAATTAATTAAAATAAGAATGACAAACTGTAGATAATTCAAGGTAAGAACCTAGTGCTCATTATTTCGATTGCTGTGATCTCTGGACAACCACAAGGTATTACTATTATGAAAACCATAGAAGGCCAGTGTTGGAAAAGGAACCTGTGTGTTGTGTGCTGCAAGAAGACTAAGCAAAACACTCAGCAGCCCAAGGAGTTTTAACTCAGCTGTGTAATTCCCTTGGCCCAGGGAACACGCTCAAGAAACAGCGCACTCAGCCCAGCTCTTTGCAGAGCAACCTCACACTGCCTGGACAGGGTCTGGAATGCCAATGCCTGATTGCCAGATAGGTCCAGGCACAATGCAAACTGCCAGAATTGTTTTTTCACTGTGCTCTGCAAAAGTATATTTGTCTTATCTTGTCTTATCTTATATTTAATACTTGTCTTATCTTGTATTTACATTTAATATAAACTGACTGGAAGTACTTCAAGCTGCAGCACTGTGCTAAAGGTACTAAGTCAACCTTGGAAGTCTACCCACGGCAGCATAAGCCTTACTTTTTTGGGTCCCAACCCTTGCTGGGACTTCATCTGAGTGTATAAAAGACATCCTTACAGAACTGCTGCTACTTCAGGGCAAAATGAAGGGGGGTTGACCAGAGCAGTGACTGAAGCATGACAGGCACTTCTCTGGTACCATTTCTTCTTGAGCAGCCACAAACAAGCGTCTGCACTATAATAGAGACAACATACAAAGAATTTTAGTGCTTTTAAAGCCTGACAAGGCTGAACACCAAGGTGGTTTTCTTGCAAAGTAAAATCACACTTTGAAATGGTGTGAAATAGCATTAAGGGGCAGCAGTTTGGTGTTTGAAGGAAGTACAGTGAAACAAATGCAAACAAAAATAGTTTCACTGTGGAATTCCTTGAGTGTAAGAGGTCTACCCTATGGATTTTCTTCCCCCTCCCTCCAGGGTTGAGGCAACAAGGTAATGCGCAAAATCCGCCTTTTAAACAACATAAATACATCCAGAATTTCCACCCAAATAAATTAATTCTTTCTGTGCTACTGTTCCTAAAAAGCAATTGACATCTAGAAGGCCGAGTTGTGTGGGTACCTCTGCATCACCAGGCACTCTTCACGTGTTCCTCTCCTGAAGGAATCTGATGGGTAATGAATGGATAGGCACATGAAAAGCTTTATTTTGAGCAATAAATTTGTGCTAAAAATACTGGGAAGGAAGATGCCAACAGAAAAGAGTTGGTTCATGTTCCTTCTCATAACTGTTTGCTTTGGCTATCCACCCAAATAATTTGTGCAAATAAGTGTAAACAAATGACATTAAAAGGTCTAATATGAGGTAAATAATTAAGTATATTTAATACCTCAGTATTTAAACATAACAGGAAATAAAAATTCCAGGTTTCCCACATTATCATGTGGTGCAAATCCCTCAGTTAACTGATACTGATTTACATCTCTGGCCTAATGTATGAGGAAGGAAGTTTAAGTGAGAATACATGAAATCTATTCTTAAAATATAAAGTTCTGTAATAAAAATTCTGAATTCTGAAATATACAATTGTAAGTTCAAAACAGCCATGCAAAACCAAATAAAATGTAATCTCCAGGCTAAACTGAAAACTTGACAATCTCAAATGGCAAATATTATGAGAACTTAAAAAAATCCAATCTCAAAACAAAAGACCAAATAAAAAATAAAGAAAAAAAAGCCCACAACATTGAAATAAAATTTCTGATTATTTTAAATAGGTGTAAGCATACTCTTGTTGCATGATTTCTTCAGGTAGTTTATGGCCAGGAGAAGAGGCTACATTTGATTATGACACTGGTGCTGGAAATCACAGGCACACAACTTCACCAGAACTGAAGTTACACACAGACCATTTGAGAAAAGTGAGCTGGAGGAGCATAAGCCTTCAAAAAGGCAAGAGGAAGAACTACTGCTTTTCCTTGACAAGGCTCTGGGAAACTCTGTTTAACAAAGACCAAAGAGCCCCAGGGAAAGGACCACTTAAGATAGAAACAGGACATAAAACCAGGGTATGTTAGAACATCTCAACCTCTCCTGTAAGTTTTTTTCATTGTTTTGTCTTGTCATTGAAGCTAAAGAACCAAAACAGAATGGCAGAATACCGCCAGAGGCATAAGGGACATTCCTGACAAAAACAAGACCCATGCTTTTTGGGCGAGACCATTTGAAGATGCTGGGTTTGCACGTAAGTTCTCAACTGGCATTCAGAAAAAGGGTATACTGAAGCCTGATTCTCCCTGGGCTGTTACCTTTTCCTCTGAAAAGAAAAAAAATAGAAGAAATAAAAGTATCCATTATGGAGTGAAACCCTCTATCTCAGACCTTGATACAAATGTGAAGATAGGTCTACAAAGGATGAGAAGAAATTTCAGTTCACATGTGGGTATCTTACAAGCTAAGCAAAGGAAGTATTAATGGATCTCAGAAAGGCAACAATTTCCTCACTCGGGTCAACCGTAAGCTAAATCTCTCAATGGTCTCTTAAGGAAAAGCCAACATACAATTGAACAAGCTTAATTATTTTTTTTTACTATAAATGAACACACATCCTTTAGAAATGTTTAAGAAAACACAAACACTTCAAGTATTTTTCCCATCCTTGGGCGCTTAATAGGTAATAGCAAGCTTTGATTCCTCTGGCATCCAAAAGCCTTAACTCTTCCCAGTCTGGCACAGTTTGCTGGGTATCACTGTTCAGAATGAGCCAAGCAGAGAAGATGCATCAACATGCCCCCACAGGGAGTCTCTGAACGACTCAATGCATAGAAAAAGAACATTTGCATGATGAATTCCAGTAAAGCTGCCACAGCTATGGGCTGGAAACATTAGTACAGGGCATCAGAAATGATCAACAAAGCAGCTAGGAAACCACTGATAAATAGAGTTTGTTCATGTAATTACATAATCTAATTTGTTTTCGATACTCAAACAACCTCGAACAGCTCCAGATAAACTAATTTAATCAAGTCCAAATGTTTTCATTTAATCAAAACAATGTGTAACCAAACAAAGCACCTAAAGCCTCCTAATCCTTAAAAAATAGCCCATGCTTACCCTAACAAGCCCTTAGGATGGAAGGAAACTCCCTTCCTGTAACCAGTGTTAAAGAAAATGAAGATGGGTTTTGAAATGTTCCTCATCAGACTCTCCAAATTCCTTTTCTTTTACACCTCAGGGAACATATGAGTTTGCCTCACCACCCTTTGCCTTTTCTACTTACATGCTATCAACAATTCAAGCGTAAGCACTATTCAATCACACCAATAGGCTTGCCAAGGAAAACCTTGAACCGCTCATGTAAATTACAGTATTTCCACTGGATGCATCACAAAGAGCAGATTAATTTTGTCTCTGAGTACTGCCATTATCCAGCATTACTACATGCCCCCAGCTGTTTGGGCATCTTTCATCCACCCTGTTACTAAGCATACAGAAAGCACAAGGACTCCTACGCAGACCTACTGAGTACAAACTGTCACACTGCCATATGCAGTGTTCTTGTAACACAGTGCTCTGAAACACCACTAGCTTTAGGTAAAAGTTGAAACCCAGAGGTGCCAGAAATGGATCTGCACAATGGCTCTAAGCTTATTTCTACTTTCTAATTGTAGAAATTCTCATAGTAACTCACAAAAGGCAGAGAGGTGTGAACTACAACAGTGATGCTATCTCTCTGGTTTAGACTCTTCCCTTCCTTTTTTTCTTAACTTGCAGTACCTCAACTTTCTAACTAATTGATCCTAAACTCTTTTCAGATTTCTGATTGTAATTCAGAGGTGTTGTGGAAAAAAGTTGCAAGTTAAAAAAAATTAATGATGTTGGTACTTTAGTAGCATTCAGATCATCTTGATATCACAAACTTGTGCTTGGGGACACAAAGGGAGAAAAGAAAATCTTTAAGTGGCCTTAGAAGTATAATACCTCTGCATTCACCTCTGAATTTATCCAAATGTTTGTATTTTGACTTTTAATATAAACTTTCCATTGCAACAAAAAAAGCAATTTTAAAAAGTAGATATGATAGCAAGAGCTCCAGCACCAGATGTAAGAATAATTTTTTTCTGCTCTGAAAACAACGAAACACCTCTGTAACACCACTGAAAACTGTGAAGTGATGCCCTGCTTCTGTGACTGGCCTAGTTACATGAGAGCATGATACTGAAGGCACTTGAGATGTTTCTTCTGGAAAGAGGTAAAACCTGCAACACTGCAGGGAAAAATTCTGAACAGGAACCTAGCTCAAACCTAATTGTATGATAAAAAAATACACAGCTGTATCCAGGTAAACTGGGTTCTCAGCTATTGCAAATTAACATGGTTACTGACTTCATTAGAATTTGCCTTATATTTTTAAACTTTATATTTAAAATAATATTACCAAGGGATCTTTAAAAAAAGTAAGGCATCCCCACTTGGGAATGGGATCATAACTACTGCTATTTAACCAGATAAGCAAACCAAACTACTGCTAAAATAAGCAAGCTTTGTGGTGCTATTCCAGTCAGGATCATGCATGGTTTTTGGAGCTAATGGAGGCTACACTGTCAACTATGGAACATCCTGATACTGAAATTTGGGGAGCAAGTTCAGATCATAAAGGACAAGGCTGCAATATGTTATAGAGAAATACACATTTTTGAGTGAGCCTCCTGATCAGAAAGAAATCCAGAATGAACATGCACTAGATAATTTCACTGTACTACTTATCTGGTTTCATCAGTTTTAAAATCACTACTTTAAAACAACTCAGGAAGAAAAGCTGGATGCTGACAACTTGAAGATGTGTACACAAAGTCAACCAAGAGACATCCAGTATGTCCCCAGGTATTTAATTTATCTCTCATTGTGGGTCCCAATGAGACGGGAGTCTCATTGGCCCTGTATCACATCTTTCCAAACTCATGTGATAAGCCACCTATGCACAGATAGGTGTCACATGTCAAATGCAACACAGGCCTGTTGTGTAGGTGCCTGACACGATAACCATCTGACCAACAGCTGCCAATAAAACTCTTATTGTTACAGTCTGGAAAGAACAGGATGGATGAAAAACAGTCTCAGAATATTCAAACACTATCAGAAAAATACAATATATGCTGAGGCATGGAAAATGACCTAAAGCTGTGCTTACTCAATATAGAAAGGGTATAGCAAAATTTATGGTACTTTCAAAATTATTGACAGGAGGATTCTTACTAACAGGCATGATGTTCAGTCAATCCTTGCTACCTCTGCTTCTAATATTCTCAATATCTGAGATGATTCAGACACTATTTCGGGAGGTAAGGAGACAGACTGCTAAGGAGTCATCTGAGTCACTCCTACACTGATCATGGGTGGCAAACAATGACTTTATTAGACATACTGAGATATTGACATTATTAGACATAGACCCTGATATACTGAGTATAACACAACAGTTAGGCTTAGACTCAGTATACCAAGAAAAAGAAAAACCCACCAGTTGCTGTTTATCAACAAATGGCCAGGGTCAGACCTTTGATAACAACACTAGCATATAGAAAAAAAGCTACTCCAGATGTTTCTTGGATTTCTAGTGTATTGATATTTATTTTCCTCAGAAATAAAATAACTAGGAAAAGCTGGCTTTGGAAGGGTAACAAGTTAGCACCCTTGCTTAAAACAAGCGTGCTGCAGTATAACAACTTTATAGCTATAAATTCATGCAGTCCTGAATAACTTCTTAGTTGCCAAAGTAGGAATACTAGCATCAAGGTGCACGGTGTCAGATGAAAACTACCCTTCCTATGTTCCCAGGGTTTTTAAGACTTACCCTTTTGTACAGTGTTTTGTGTGCCTGAGCATGTGTAATACTAACATGCATTAGCTAATGTTGTTGAAACATACCCATTTTCAATAGAACAAGAATTCAAGAGAAGGACAGGTAAAAACGAACAGCAAAAATCTTTATTGCTACAAGATCCTTCCAGACTATATTCTTCCCTTCAGGTGCCAGCTGAGCAGCCGCACCCACCTTTAAGGACAACAGGATTAATGAGTAATTTGACCATAATGACACCAGGCTATCATTGCTCATGCAATTGTTACAATCTGAAGACGTCAATGAACTGATTCTCTGCTCCGACACCTATTGTCCTATTGGCTATTTCCAAAAAAAGCACTGGACTCTCACATGGAGTAACAGTCAGTAGCATACGGCAGAGAAAAGAGCTCCTCCTAGACATCTAACTACTTGAATGCCATCAGACAAAACAGCAACACGTTCTGAGAAACACTGGCCATGCTTCTGTTATGCAAAGGCTCTGAAGACTACAGAAGTAGTAAAGCTGACACTGGCCAGGGATATCAGCATCCTTACAATTTCTGGCAATTGAATAATAGATATTTAAGCGGATGTCCTGGCTTCAGCTAGGGTAGAGTTAATTTTCTTCACAGTGGCTGGTATGGGGCTGTGTTTTGGGTTTGTGCTGACCATAGTGTTGATAATGTAGAGATGTTATTGCTGAGCAGAGCTTACACAGAGCAAAGGCCTTTTCTTCTTTGTGCACTTCCACACAGGCAAAGAGGCTGGGGATGCACAGGAAACTGAGAGGAGACACAGCCAGGACTGGTGACCCCAAATGACCAAAGGGATATTCTGGACCATATAATGTCATACTCATTATAAAAAGCTGGGGGAAGCAAGGAGGAAGGGAGGAACATTCAGAATTATGGTATTTGTGCTCCCAATTCACTGTTACATGTGATGAGGCCTTGCTCTCTTGGGAATGGCTGAACACCTGCCTGCCCATGGGAAGCAGTGAATTAATTCCTATTTTTACTTTGTTTGCATGCATGACTTCCTGCTTTCTCTATTAAAGTTCTTTATCTCAACCCAAGAGTTTTCCAGCTTTTACCCTCCCAATTCTCTCCCCAGTCTCACTGATGAGGAAGTGAGTGGCTGGATAGTAACTGGTTGCTGGCTGGGGTTAAACCACAACAGGTGAGATTCATTCCCATTTAACCTTTTGTGCTTTCTTGAGCCACACAAGTTAGGAGTGCTGTTAGCTGAGGTTTCCTGGTCTGACAGTGAAGACAGGCTGGCCCAGCAGGCCAGCAAGGACATCCACAAGCCAACTTGCCATACAGGTTCATCTCATCAGCCACTCACAACTAGGCTCTTGATTGAGGTATCTTGGTATGGTTTGGTGAGCCAGATGAACCCCTAAACTTAGATTCAAATGGTCTATAAATACTGATCTACTGCATCCCCCCATACCACAGGACATCCTCCAATGACAAAATTATGTTTAAAATAGAAAAAGAAAAGCCATAGAAACCGTAGTCATTACAAAAATTTCCAAATATCAAGAGACTGGTCTCTGATTACCGTACCATTACCACAGTGCTCATTTTGGTGTAAAAACATCTACAAGAAGAATAAAATAAGAACAGACTCTTTAATGGGGATATTCATTAGCATACAAATAGCTGCTCCTAATCCAGGCATTCATGGAAGAGTTAAAAAACAAGAAAAACATAGGCTATGATTTTCTGGCACTGGCTACATCACAAGAAATTGGAAAGTCTTCTAGGGAGTTGACCTTGCGGCAGTGACACAATGTGAGAATGGAATGGATATTGTTCAGAGTTTGAATCATAAATTAGGTCATCAGAGACCAGTGAAAAGCTAGAGACTCAAATCCCGGAGTTCTGAGAGAGGAAAGGAGAAAAGTCACTGCTAGTGAATAGGAAGGATAAAGGTAACTCGGCAGAGAATGTACAGTTGGAAATTCATTTAAAAATCCCACAACTTCACCACCCATTGTGGTTGCTATAACCATAATAGATGTATAAATTGTTGCACAAGCTGTGTAAACCTAAAACACAATCAGTGCTCTGCCTGGTCATGACCAGTTCCAAGCAACTTAACCATGCACTAAGTTCCCCTGAGCTGTGTACAACTTCATTGAAAAGCTCCACACCACAATGTTGTACCCAACCCTGTGTGCTGAAATGTGTACTAGTATGAAAAAATCCCTTTTCCCCCTTGTCATAACAGGCTTTCTGTGTAACTCTGGTTAGACACAAGATGTTCCAGCATCTACATTTATAGCATCTAACATAACAGACTGAATTTAGTATTTTCAAACAATAAATAAGAGAAATGCAATGGACACAACTGCAGAAAGGTAGTATTACATCTTATGTTATGAAGCTGGTCTCCCCTGTTTACCTGTACCAGCTGTTTCCAAAGCAGGGTGTGCTCATCCCACGCAGTGTGCTAGAAAATGCACTGGGATGCAGGAAAAAACTATGTTTTTCACCATTAATAAATAAAATGAATTCTCAAAAGAGTTCACTTAGTCTTTTTTTGCATACGTTTTTACCTTTTTTGTCTATGGTTTCTAATAGCCAAATAGATGATATATACAGTAGCAGGTGTATATAATTTATAAATATATACAAATTGGAGAGAGTATTCAAAAATGTTTTACTGATAGGAATGTGCAATCATTGGGAGACCACTGCCCTATACAGCCTATGGACAGAGGCAGTCCCTCTCAGGGAGAAGTCAAAGTACTCATTTCTAAGTTATGAGATGAACAGCTGCTAAAAGTTCCCCTAAACTTGAAATATCTGAGTAATCTAAACAATCTGAGTAATCTAAAACAAAAATTTGATTTAATAGCTCATCTCAACATCTTTCAGTTTCATTACACTGAAAATACAACCAAAATGAGAAAGCAACAAATTATTTGGATTAATAAAATATAGATGAGAAATACTCTGTTTGGGTTCTTAAAACTCAATCCTTTTCCTGTGCAGTCAGAAAATATCCAATTTTCCTTCTATTCATTGACTAGTATCCCTCAAGACCTTGCAAGAGATTGGTGGGGAAAAAAAAAAAGAGTTTATAGCTCCCATAGACTTCAACTTGATTCACATTCATAAATCACTGGTTGAAAGTTCATGGTCCACCCTCTTAACAGGTGTTTATGGATATATAGAAAACTCACTGGATTTAAGTGTGTACATAATGAAGATAAAGTTCATGCTCCAAAAGAAAAATACAGGAATCCCAGTGCCTCTGCAAAATATGACTCTCAATTACAGTGATGCTCAAATCTAAGAGCTAATTACAGGTGGAATGGTTAGATGAACACTATACAAACTACACAGGCACAGAGATGAGAATTATTTGTAACAGAATATAAAACCAGAACAAGCAGTAGAAAGGCTGAATGGGGAAAGACTGCTCAACAGAGCAGTGACAGCTGCTTGCTTCCCTCTGACTAAGCCCAGAAGGACATATTAAATACAGACCCATTTGCTAAGAAATCTATTAATGATAAATGCCATATTTTAACATGCAGAGAAAAATTTCAGACTCTTTCTTCTGTACGTGCATAATTTAGAGGCAATTTTTTTTAAGCCAAAACTGGCATTTACTTGATCTTCAGTGAGGTATGTGCAAAGACATTTAGTATAGCTGTAACATAGTTATAGCTGTACTAGGTAGTGTGTCTATAGGAATATGCAACAATTTAATCATTCAAATAAATGCACTCTTAGTTCTCTTTTTACAGTACTTCAAGTCAGATGTACATAAACTAATCTCTATAAATTAAAACCATATACAGTAAAATAAAACATTATGCATTTTAACTTTGTGATCTGTTTTGCTTTAACTTTGAGGGAAACATACTCCACATGTTTTTGAATGGCTGCAGGTGTGGATTTTGTACCATTTCCATTTGTGGTTTTTCCTGTGACTGCACATGCAAAACTGTCTTCTCTGTAATAGACAGTTTGGGGAGTCCTTTGAGAGCAGATGGACTTTTGCTTCATGGTGATGGTCTGAAGGCTTTAAGGTGAGCAAGGGAGTGGAAGCAAGTTGCTAACAGACTTGTATGAGTTTATTCTCATTAAAATCATCCAACTGAACAATCTATTTTCTATCAATTAGCATCTGGCCTCCACTGGAGTCTGAGGTAAAGATGTCAATTTTGAATAATTATTTTAAGATTATGAAGAAAGAGCTCACAGATGCTGTAAATTCCATGGCAGAAACCAGAACTGTTTCTTGATGACAAGTTCCGATAAATACATGGGGGAAAGAAATCATATTTTTTTAACAGATGTGGATATCAAAACCAACAAAATTGTTAAAATACAATTTTTCTCTGTAATTTGTGCACTGGAGGCCCATAATTGAAAATGCATTAAACCCCTGAGCTTTGCTCAGTCTACAGAATGGCACCCTTACATTACAGCATAGAATTGTAGTGCACCAGTATTTCAGATGAGAAAAGTCTATACTCTACTACCCGGACTGTAAGTAAATTAATTCATTCTGCTGTCTGCTCAGATTTATTTATAGAACAAAGGGAGACTGGAAAAAAGAAATGTCTTTTGAATTCATAATTCATAATTGGTTTCTCCCAAATAATTTTGCATTGGCTCTTCAGGCTAGGAAATACGTTTTTCCTACTATCCTCCATAAGACATAGAATAATTTAGAATAACAATCCCATCATTATTATTTTAGCTACTCAGTTCACGGTCTGAGGAAAAACACTTGGCCTTCATTTTGCTACAGCTATTATAATCTTCCTCCAAGAATATTTCGAGTATAGCCATAATTTGTACAGATTAAATTTCAAGTTACCAGATAAAGCAGTGGATAAATACTAATGTCCTTTTTGTTTTTTTGTTTTTTTTTCTCCTGAGACACACACACTGGCAGACTGACCAACTTCTTTGACTACTGTTGGAAAAAGTTTGAAAAGTTATTCTTTACCCAAGTTGTCCAAGAATTCTGAAACTTTCATGTGTCTATTGAAGGAAATAATATTTCATCTGGCAGCAAAAAAAGCATAAACCAACAAAGCCTAACAAGGCACAAACTGTAATTTGTATATATAAAATACACTGCAAGAACAGTAGAAACAAAGATTTTACCAAATAGGCTAAAAGGTAGCTACCAGAGACAGTAAAAGAACAAAAGTGATAGTACTAAAGGAATAACGAAGTTCTTGCATCACAACTTCTTCATATTTGCAAGTTCAAGTGCAAAACTCAAGGATATTTCAAAGTAAAACTTCACTCTTACCTATAGAGAATATTTACTAAAAAGCAAACGATTGAATTATCGTATGCTGTTCTTGAGCTATGTAGTTATTCCAGAAATAAGCTTATCTTCAATTATGTTGTCTGATGGAACACTTTAAGTTTAAAATAAAAGCATTTAAAAAAATGAAAATAAAATCACTTCTCACTTATGTTATCAAAAGAAATTTAAAAAATCTCTGCATGACATGTGTTAGCAATTACTTTAAATCCTCCATATGTTTATCTGCTATGCCTCAGATGAGGCCACAGGAATAGTGTTTTGCTGGGGCAGGGTTACATAGGTCAGACATGACAGCTTACCTACACAGGCTGACACCATTCACCAAATAGCCAACACCACTTCAAAACAGAGAAGAAAATGTCTCTTCTAACATGTTACCTGTCTAGCAACTTTTACTAAATGCCTTAAAACAAAAGAGTAAAATGTGATGGGAAAAAGAGCTGAACAGTGTGTACCTCACAATCTGCTGGAAGTGACTGTGACTGTAAGTTCCAACAAATCTACACAAACATTTCCATAAGATGTTGGTCTTTTATATGCCTTTACATGTCATCGTATCAGCTTTCCAATACTATTTAAAATATGTCTTTTCACCAAAAGGATACTAGAAAATCCTCCTCAAATATCAGTCTTACAGTTCCTCTTCAGTGTAGTAGGATATGTGAAGTAGGCATATAAGGAGCAAAGAATTAACAACTTTAATACCAAATGGTAGCAAGAAAACACCAATCATTTATCTTGGACTTTCTGTCATATGTAAACTACAGATAGAGGCATTTGGCTGGCTTGCCAACAAGCTGCCTTGCTTGCAGGTAATTGCCATTTTTAACCAACACTACTCTTCCATAATGCCTGAAGTGCTTGAATAAAAAGCAATGCTAACTCCTACAACACTAACAATAATTCATGATCACATAGGTCTGAATACAATTCAGGAATTCTGTCAACATTCTGTAAAATAACTGCTTTAAATTTTCACAGCTCTAAATAATTATGATTACTAAACTCTTTCCTAGATAGGAAATTCTGTTAGAATAAAAATTACATAGTGAGTCCTCTTACTAAATTTCCTTTGAATAACCTATTGTTTTAAAATATATTGGTCAAAGTTTCTTTCACTGCTTTCAAAAGAAGACCAAATAAAATTAGAGCAAAATGCTTCTTCTGTTTCTTCAAAGTTTCGGTCTATACATAATTGGAAACTTCTGGACAATCTCCATTATCTGAAAACATTTAGACAGAGTCACAGTAAAGCTGGAAATTTTTTTTTTATAGAAAATTACAATAGGACAAGTGCCAAAATTGAAGAGGTAACATAATTTGAGCATTATTGCAACAGAGTACAGAATATCCAGGTCACTGTGATCCATGCTGAAAGTTTCAGAATTTATAATTAAATATGAAGGACCAGATACATTTTTACTTAAGACACCATGCTCACCTGGAGAAGGTTTCAAGGTGACCTCTTAGCAGCCTTCCAGCATCTAAAGGGGGCCTACAAGAGAGCTGGAGAGGGACTTTTTACATGGGCATGGACAGGACAAGGGGAAGTGGCTTTAAATTGAAAGAGGGTTGATTTAAATTAGACAGGGGAAGAAATTCTTTACTGTGAGGGTGGTGAGGCACTGGCACAGGTTGCCCAGAGAAGCTGTGGGTGCCCCATCCCTGGAAATGTTCAAGGCCAGATTGGATAGGGCTTTGGGCAACCTGGTCTAGTAGAAGGAGTCCCCACCCATGGCAGGAGGTAAAATTCTGGTAGTCCAGTCCAACCCAAATCCTTCTATAATTCTATGATTCTGTTTCCTTATTTGACACAGATACTGCTAAGTGCTCAGACACAAAATTTTTACAGAAAGATATGTACTTTCACTGTTAAGCATGCAACTTTTGACTTCCCATTTATAACAGTTTGAATGAATGGCTTTAAATGAGATGCAGGGTTGCAAACGAACAGTGAATATGAACCTAAGTATTAAATGCCTCCTTTACTAAGCTCTGTCATTCCTGTTCAATGAATGAAGCCATAACTAAATAAGTATAAACAACTGTGGGGGAGGGGGGAGCATGAAAATATTAATTTAGGCATTTACTAATTCTTTATTACTTCATTTTACAGTTACAAATTAGTCATTGTCCACTCCTTACAGGAAGAGGATTCATTTCAAAATTGGAATGTGGAACATTTTTGAGTAGAAACAAGACACCTCACTGAGTAACTTCAACACTGAGACAGAAAACTCATGTGCTACTCTATTCCCATCCTTTCCTATGCACACATATTGACCCTGTTTTACAAGCCTCAGAAGATATATTAGGACTGAAATACCATACAAACTGCACATGCACCAATCCAACAGAATAATAAGATTCATCTATTCAGCAGAAGTTTCCACTCAGATTAAATGCTTTCATTCTCCAAGCCAAGGAAATATTGGAGGTTGGTTAGTTTAATTCATTCACAAAATGAAACTGCAAAAACCCCCAAAGTTTCACTGAAGCAGCCTGGCAATCAAAGAGGTCATTCCTTTTAAATACCAAACTTTCATCACCTTAAATTGCAGTGCTAGGAGCTATTCTTCTCCACAGCCAAAAATCTCAGCTACCTGAAAAGTAGCAATCCCCCCATTCCATCCCTTCTTGTGGGTTTTTATTTTTAATGGCTTATCCATATTGTATAGAATTTTCAGAAAGAGGATTTGTTCCTTGCCTGGGGCACACTGCTACCAAACTTCAGCTGAATTGTCAAACTGAGCACATTTTAAGAATTGAAATAATCCAAGACAAAGCCTGAGTAGCTGTAGTACAGGCATTTCAATTTATTATCTCTGAAAATACAGTGCTTACAAAGTTCAGCACAAAGTTGAAAAGACACAAAAAATTTTACTCTGGCTCATTATTAGAAATAATTTATTATTAAGTACAAAGCAAACTGATGCCTAACTAATCTGTCATCCAAGAACCCAAATTCAGTCTTGTGTACTAGAATGCTGCTCCTGCTACAGAAATGCATTTTAAACTCTTCCAAATAGGGCATACGACTATCTTCCCTGGTTTTAGGAAGAACAAATATTTCTTAAAAAGCATACTGAGAAAGTGCTTTTCACTGCATTAAACATGTATTTCCTGACATGACATTCTGTTTCATGATTACATTTTTAAATACCCAGTAATCTAAATAAGAATTTCCACACATTTCGGATTAACAGTAAGTAGTTTAGAACAGGGACTTCAAACCAAAATTAAAAATTTTAAACAACTTAAACATAATTCAGCTGTTAAAAATATAACAGAAGTTAATGATCTTGGAAGACACAAATTACTTCTGCTTTATGTGTCGGGAGACATCAGGACAAGCCTAAACTAGAGAGAGGCAGTAGTCAGAGAACAGATTTGAAAAATTATTTCAGTAGCATGTATTTTAAACTCTGATTCAAAAGCTCCTGAAAACTGTGACTGGCAAAAGAATTTAATCTTATACCTGAGAACAGGTATAGGATTCCTCTTCTCTAGTTATTAAGAAGTTCATGCAACATTTTTACTTGGAGAGCCTTTAAGTGCTAGTTCAGACCTTACTCTTCTGTGAAAATGACAACACCTAGAGCTGCACTAAACACTTTTTGTCTTTTAAATGTAGTAGGGAAGACAGCTAACAGGCAAGCTAAAAATCATATCCATGTGTAGCAACTTGCTTTTATACATTTTTCAACAGAAGACTCCCTTATCCTTCCATCGAATGCTGTAATAGGCTGCCTTTGTTGAATGTTTCTAGCAGCCCATTGTACACAGTGCACCAGAGCTGCATGGCCTGAGGCCAGGAAGGAAGGTGTGGAACACGTCTTCACAGGTCAATTTCCGCTCTCCAAGTTTTCAAGTATTTAAGAGAAGGTCATGTTACAGCATAGATTTACATAGCAGACAAATTACATGACTGCCTGTTCTCAGCATTTCATAATTCCAATAGAAAAATTAGGTCAAATGAAAGGGGGAAGAATAACCCTATCCTTTCATGCTAGCCAGAAAATCACACAAAAAACTTATTTAGCTGGGGTTCTTGCCAAAACCTTGGTAAAAATCTGCATTGCAGTAAATACAAATAAAAAGATTTACCATTCCTTTACAAAATACTTTTTTTTTTTTTGTGCCTCCAAACAACCATCAAACAACCCCAAAATTTGCTCTATTCTTGTTTTAAAACACTGTTTTTACTATTAGTCCAAAACATATACATTTTTACAAACATGCATACTATGAAGGAATGAGTTAGTAACTTCAAGGGCTTTCCCCCACAGCCTGAGAAAAGGGAAGAGGAAACTGCTTTTTGTATCATCTGTCCAGAAGAAAAGAATAATAATTCTGAACAGCTTTCCCCCCCACCCTCAGAGCATGAAATACACTGCACTTGAAAAACGGCAATATTGGCCAGCCTCAGCACTGCCTGAACTCTATGTTTATTCTAGACAGAGACTAAAATTACAGTGTTCATATTTGGCATACTTTGACTAGAAATTCGCAATTTTTTTTTTTGTTTCAGAAAACAACACTATGATATATTCAGGATAACTACAAAATTACTTTCCAAGAGCAGCTCAGGGTATCATAATGTGAAATGACAAATTTGAAGTGTTTAGGTATGTACCCATGTATCTGTTAAATTACAAGGTAAATATTTGCACACAAATGCCTATTTAGTATACAGTTAAAATATGCTAATCACTATCCTAGGTAGCTTTCAGGATTTGTTTCAACAGAGTCAAAGAGTTGTAGGGTTTAGTCTGGCATACTGTTGATACTCATACTGAGCAAACAGAAAAAATAAACATTAACAAAGAAATTACTGGCTTCCATAACTTTAATTAGGCTCAACATTATTTCAGTTTCTAAAAATGCCAAATATGAAATCTGACTTACTTTCAGCAGTAACAAGAGTTTTAAGCTGCTGCATATTTAAGAAGGGTTGTAGTTTTAAGGAACTGCTGAACAAATTTTTGAAGACAGAGTCACTGTTAGCTGTTCACTAGGTTTTATGTGCATTTGATACATATGAAACATGTAAAAAGAGGAAACAACTTTTTTTGTAATCTGTCATTTTCCCTATTTACTAATACAAACTCTGAGGAAGGAATTTTACTGAAAGCTTCAGCTTAGCATGTTGCATCCCTGCAGCTGAAAATTCAGATGAAAAATATGGGAGCTTTTTTTCTCTGACACAAAAGGAACTTTTGGGAACATTTATGAAGGACATCAGAAAGCTTGTCTAACACACTACTCAGCAGAGCCCTCCAAACAAAGAGTAACAGATGCACAAATGGTATTAATAACAAAATATCTCCTCCCTCTGTCAGTCAAGAGAGGACAGCTAAGGACAAATACAGTTTCAGGGTACTTACCTACTCGGAAGTTAGTGGCTGTCAGAGTGTCAGCAGCATGGCCGTTTTCACTGATGAGGGTGGTTGTATTTCCCTTCTCACAGTTGTTCTGACAGCTGCCTTTGGTACAAGTCACTTTACAGATACTGGGTGTAAAGACCACCTTGATGCGACCAGTGTGATTTCCAACTGTCAGCGGAAGCAAAGAAAAAAAGAAAAATAAACAGATCACTTTGGTATCCATTGATTTCCTTCAAAAAGTTTTTGGGGAAAAAAAAAAAGGCGCGGGGCAGGGGGGGAAGGCGACAGATCTACAGGAGGAGGGTAGTCTGCAGTGCTCTCTCTCATAGATCTCCAGTGGTGTCTCTGAAACAGGAGTAGGAAGCTTAGCAAACAGAACTCCGGGATCCGCTCCAAAACCACATTTAAAGTCAAGTCACTGGAGTGGGATTAGTAATCACAATGCTGCACTTTATTCACAGGCAGACAAAGAGCAATACCAAGGGCATGACAGCTTAAATAGCCAATCCTGACAGGCAGCTGTAATGTAGAGAGCTGGCTGTGCACCTAGAGGTGAATAAACTCTTGTGTACTCCTACATACTTTTCCTGTTTCTGCACTTATTAAGTCACTATTTGTAGCTCAACCCCTGGAAACGTTTTAGGCATGCAGCATGTCTGAAAACATCTGTCTCAAATCTCCTGGCACCCCAGCCTGAAGTGGTCAAACCTTGCGACACAGCTGCCTGGACCCATTTTTTCTTCACAGTTTTTGGGCACTATTTTTCCACAAGAATTTACATATTATAGACTGAGCTCCACTGTCCGCCTTTGTTTTAGTAATAAATAGCTCAGAGAAAAGAGTGTCAAGTATCAGTGCTTTAAAATACTGAGATCAAAGATGAAAACTGGCTAGATTCTTTTTTTTATATACTTCCCTGTAGTCATTTTAAAAAACTTGAATGTAATAAGGACTGCACAAGCACTAATTTGTTATTAAGCTAGTTATAAGAATTTCTTATTACAGAATTATATGTAAAACCAGATGTATTTGATTGTATATCTAAAAGCTGAAGACAAAAAATTGTACTAAAACTACTTATAAGGAAACACGAGGCAAAGAACACATTCCATTTGCAATTATTTAAAAAGAAAGCATTTTGTCCTCTGCATACTACTAATAAATTCAACAAGTTCTTGAAAATATATCATAGCATCTTTGTGGAAACTATTAATAAATACTTTCATATCAAACCTAACAATGCCAAGAAATGATGCACAGAAAGAGAAGAATCTCCTTCTTCCTCATGTCATAGAAAAAAAAAATTGCAGATAGTTGCCTAACCTAGTTCATTAAATACCCTCCAGACAAGCACTTTTTTGAAAGTATTAAAAAAATATTAAAAATCTTCCCATTTCAAAAGAATATAAAGTCTCCTTATTTTTGGCTCTTCATAAATAAATAAATTTAAGCAATTGTGCCTATTGTTTTGTCTACAGTAAAGGCATTGCTCTATTTCAACAGCAGCTGTAATACAGATGCTCCCATCTTATTCTCCCTAAACAATGCTTAGAAAAGGAAGAGCCCTGACAGATACAAGAATAAAATATTTTGATCAAAAGCTAATATTGTGATTTAGAAGACATCTTGGATTCTAGGATGCCACACATTTCTTACAAAAATTAATACACCTTAAACAGATATGTGACCTATGAACTGCTCAGGGTAGAACTTTTAAACTTTGCTTTTTTAAAGCACAGCTTCACATTTTCCTAGAAAACAGTCAATTTTATATCTTATATTTTCAGACATTTTAGTAATACTTTTCTTTTAGGATGTGATCTAATTAAAAAAACAGGGATAGTTGAGTCAGAAAAGTCGGTCCTGCCTACATTGTAGAAACCAGTATTGGGGGACCCAGACAAGCTTTCTGGCTTAGCTGAAAAAAAAAAAAATTGGCTTTGTCAGTGTTGGAAGGGCAGAAAATGTAGAGCTCAATATGAGATGAAGCTTACAGTGCAAATGCTGAAACTGAATGGTCACATGGTATGCATCAGGAAGGAACAAGGGAGAAAAGTGGAGGCTGTGAGGGTCTGATTCTTCTATCTGACACCCACAGATGTTTTGTACAAATCAAGTATACCTCCTACTGAGAAATATTCTGTACAATGTGCCCACAAAGAACAGAAGGTTTGACCACAGTCCCACCACAGCACCTGGCACAACCATGGTTAATGAGTTTTAAGAAGTACTGCCATTTTCTGTCTACCCAGGAGATGAGAATTCGACATAAAATTGTGCAGGGACAGTTTGACAGGTTTGTTGTCCTCACCCCCCCAGATGGACACCTTTCAGTAAGTTTTGTCTCCTCAGCTCTTCTGAGTGTTGACTTGGGATATGAAGCTCATGAAGGCAATACTGTTGTTACTGCTATATACACCTACTCTGTAGTTAATGCATTTGGCACCTGCACTCCAGAAGAAACATCCACATGTGTTGCATTCAATAAAATGTGCTATTTGTGAACCCAAGCAGCTCTTTTGAATGCAACCCAATTCAAAGTGCAATAGATTGTTTGCACACCCAGCATCAGGCCCATAGTTACGTTTTTGAAATAGTAAAGATGAAACTAAATCCTTATTTAATTCTCCTTCACAGTATTCTGTACTATGTTGTTGAGTGCTGGGCTACAGTAAGAACCCTTGGGCATAGTATACACAACAATAAAAATTTAAAAATATTTTTTATCACATAATTTATATTTTACCAGAAAATCCTGTAGCACAATTCTTTTAGTAAAACAGATGCCTCAGTGTATGACTAAACAGAAACTGTAAAATTTGCTTTTCAATGCTTAGGATGATAAAATATTAGTAGCTAAGTTTGGGAGTAGTAGTAGTCAAACAGTACTTTCAAAAACACAGATCAGTATCTAGAGAGCTACAGAGTAAAACAATATTTAAATGGAGTTTTTCAGGAATAAGTCTTAAAAACAACATGATGGAAGCCCTAGCCCCTACAAATATTCAAATCATTATTCAGGGAAGTTTTTCAATGAATATCCAGGCCCTGCACAGGACCAACCCAAGAGTCACACCAGGTGTCCAAGAGCATTGTCCAAATGCTTCTTGAACTCTGTCAGGCTGGTGCTGTGACCACTTCCCTGGGGAGCTGTTCCAGTGCCCAACCACCCTCTGGGTGAAGAACCTTTTCCTAATATCCATCCTAAACCGCCCCTGACACAACTTCAGGCCATTCCCTTGGGTCCTGTGGTCTAGGCACCACGGAGCAGAGATCAGTGCCTGCCCCTCCTCTTCCCCTCACAAGGAAGCTGATCTGCAGCCCCTCAGTCCCCTCCAGGCTGAACAGACTAAGTGACTTCAGCTGCTCCCCTTATGGCTTCTCCTCAAGGCCCTTAGTGTTTTCATGGCCCTTGTTTGGACACTATCCAATTGCTTTATAGGCTTCTCATAGTGGGGCACCCAAAATTGTGTTGAAGAGCACTGACCCTAAAATGTAGCCCTATAGACACCCAGTAGTCACCAGTCTGATGTAACCCCATTTACTACTACCTTTTGTGCTTGACCTGTCAGCTGCTTGGTGAACCATCTCATGATGTGTTTATCCAGCTGTCTGCTAGTTATTTTGCTACAAAGCAAATTCTCAGATATTCCTGTTTTGATAGTTGCAAAAAGACAGGAATAAGACAGCTTCATATTTTTTAGAAAAGGGAAGATTTTATCCATCTTTCTTAGATTTATGAAAACTATAAAAACATTTAGTTTGTTCTCCCTCCCAAGCAGGCCACAGCTTTTAATTTCAATTCTTCTGAAGACATTCAGGATGGATACAAAGCTAATTACGGCCTCTGAACTACAAACTGATCAGTGCTTGAGGAGGTGATCCAAGGCAGACATGTCACTATCATTCTCTGCAGTTGCAGAGAAGTAAACAGTACTATCCTCACAGATTCTGAGGCTTAGGGACCTTAACAGTGAGCTTAATATACACAAATTCAATTTGAAAAAAAGACCACAGGCCCTTCTCCTGAAAGGAAGTTTTTAGCAGAAACTTCAAGTTTAGACTCTTGGACTTCCTTGAATCTCCTCTTCTGTATTTTTTTTTTCCCTCTTCTTCTCCAAAGAGGAAAATTCAATTCTAAATGAGAAACTACCCTTCAATATCTGTTAGCTGGTTTTGCAGTATTAATGCTAAACCCCACAATTTCATGCTAGGAAAGGACCAGTACTGCTACAGCCTTGACCTCTTTTGACTTTGAACTAGCTCATATTAAAGGACAGTGTATTTTTAAGGAAGCATAGAGTATTATCTTCAAATCCAGAATCTCTACTAATGATTGCCACTGTGACATAGGCATGGCAAAATCTGCAACTTAGATTACCTCAAATCCATTTTTGGAAAAAAACTGACAGTGCTACAACAACACACCTGGAATAATTTTTATTTTCATATATATATATATATATATATAAAAAAATCAAACTCTACTAGACTAATTTTGAACATGTGGAAATTAAACACCTCACTATGCTCCTAGTGATGAGATTTTAGCTGTTATGCTCTTAAGTATAACAGCAGACTGAAGAAATACAAATATGAGACCAGATAAACAAATAAGCCTAATTAAAAAAAAACCTGAAGTAGAGGATGCAAACACCAAATAAATAGCAAAATTACTGAAGAAAATGGCCAAACTAGAGACAGACTGTTGTTTTAATAAAGACAGGGCAATCAAGATGACTAATAGTGAATAAAACTTCATCCTTCAGCTAGACAGAAAATTCACAATGAGAATTCAGCCAACGGCACCATCATTCTGCCTCATAGTCCAGGCTCACTTATACTTAAGAGCTCTGTGATACATTTGTCAAAAGAGATCAGTGGAAGAATGTACCCATAATTTCCAAAATCTGTACAACTCTTGATCCAGATTTAAAAAAAAAGAAAGATGTCTGGGTAAAGTGATGAGATTTTAGCTGAAAGTTGACATGGTATGTATATGATTTTTTTTTTCCATCTCCGTAAGTCACTATGATATAATATCATGAACACAGCAAACCCTTGCTATGATTAATTTATGATTTAGCAACAACTGCAGGAGAACTGGAAAATGCAAGCAAAAGGATTTCTTAATAGAACCCTTTCTGTCCCCATTATCCATTATGACAATTTTTTTCCCCCTGCATTAGCAAAAAAGGCAAAGTAGTTAAGACAGGGCAGGTGGCAGGTTTTATGTCCAGGTGGTCGCAATACCTTACACAGCCATGCCTGGAAAGAATTGTATAAGGGGAAAGATTCCTCCTCAACCTCCTGAGTTGCTGTATAATGCACCTCAGACTTTGTTTCTTCCTAGAAGAATTTCTATAAACACTTCTTTTTCTTGGGTTTATGGCTGCTATTTCAGCTCCAACATTCTGACAGTACTCAAAAGCCACATTAGAGCTCAGATGATTTGTGCTATGTCCCTGTTTTGCAAGAAGACAATGAGCTAGCAACACTAGTGAAAGCAGGACTGGTAGTTAAATAGATAACTACATAGGTCAAGGGGGCAAAGAGAATAAAAAATTTAAAGTCTTAAAAATATTGATGTTATTTGTGTGACGGTTTTGTGCTTCACAGTGATCTAATCAAAAGGATTCACAGTTAAAAATAAATCATAAGCAGTCACTTCTACCAGCTGAGTACACTGGTACATAGTGTAGCTTATGCACACATCTCCCATATTCCTTGGTCAGTTTGGGGGGGTTGTTGTTCTCATTGTTTTGTTTTTAGGTCATTTTTTTTAAAATTCCTTCACTTATGACAAATACTCTGAGGCAAACCTCCTAAGGAAACAAAACTAGCAGAACTATAGACATTCCATCAGTACCTCCAGCAATGATTCACACTACTCTCTTTTCAGGACATTCTACTTCTGCACTGATCCCAGTACGTTTTCATATGTTTATCTACACAGTGTGTCATCAGACCTGAAGAATATATTTTAAAATTACATTCTCTTCACAGTGGGAATAGATTATTTCAGACTATTGCACATTTTCAAATTATAACCATGATGCATGAGGAGAGCATTTAAAATTAAATCTTTTAAAATCAAACCAAATTAGCTTTAAAACAGCTAATAGATTCAACGTTTTAAATTCTTAGATGACCAGCACCCTCTTTTTTCTTAGCTAAATGCTGACACAAAAAAACCCAAAAACAAAACAACCCACCAAAAACAAACTAAAAAACCCCGAAAGAAGCAGAAGGAAATTACTTATTTCCTAGAAAAGGTGTCTCTCAGTTATTTCACCAGTCCACCTGGTTTAGTCCTTACACTAGATATGCTTGTTCAGGTAAAAGGAAAGATGACTTTGTATAAAAATCAACCACACAAGTAAGATAGCTAAGCTCTTAGAACTATTGGCAAATGACCTTTATACACTTTTGACAATATATGAGGAAGTTCTGTCTTGTCACCACTTAGTCATCAATGTAAAACAAAAGGAAAAAACCCAATCAGCCAACAAAAACCTAGTTCCCAGAGATCAGAACAAGCTGAACTTATTGTCATATGACTTAGAAATAGCATCATCTAGAAGATTTATAATGCTAGGAGCTAAAGAAAAAAAAAAACCCAGAAAAAAAGAAAACAAAAAGAGACACACTAGATTGACATACAGGCCAGAGACAGATCTTCCCTAAATTTTTGATTACACATTGAGAGAAATACAGGCTTTAAAAGGCACAGAAAGGGCTGAAAGAGATTCTGAGAGATCACTTAATCTCCCCATCTTCATTGTCCCAGGATAAAACAACATCATTAAACGAAATGTTTGTCCAGACTATCCTCAAAAACCTCTTCTATTATGCAGATTCCACAGCCTCCCCCAAGAATTTATTCCAGCACTTCTGCCTCTCTTATTGTAAAGGTATTCCTAATATGTAACCCACGTTTCCCCTGTAGCAACTCAAGCAAACTATTGCCCTGCTTTATCTACAGCAAACTTTAACAAAACATTATTCCTCTGTGGATCATTTTCTAACCTACTTGAAGACCACTGCCATCTATCTCCCTCAGTCTCATTTTGACCAAAACCATATAAACATTCAGTCTAACAGCCCGCATTTTGAAGATCTACATCTTTTTTGTTTTGCTTTTGATACCAGTCACTTGGTCCTCATTTTTCTTCACAAACCCTGTCCAAAACCACACTACACTGCAACTGAAGTCTGATCAAGGGTGGGAAGAACACCAGAAATACTTAAAGGAGCTTTACATAAAATGCTTCTATGATTTTAATTTATTTTTGTCTCCCAACAGTGTACTAACTTCATATGCAGAACCAATTGCCAGGCTAGGCCAAAGGGGCACACATCTCCCAAATCCCCTTCTGATCTGTTGATACAGATATCATCCCAGTAAAACATAGAACATCCCTTGCACAACCTTAGCAGGACTGAACTCAAGCCTTACTCTGCTCTGAGCACAGGAGTAAAATCTCCTACATTCAAACCTCGCCCATCTAAAAATCATGCAGAATATGTCTTAATCTTTCTGTAACAGTCACAAGCACAAACAAGTCTGAAAACTACATGGATTAAATAAAGGCAAGGCATAGCTGTTGAGTAATTTGATTTTTGGCTTCAATATACAATGCCTGCCTTTGCTCTTCCCAGAAACTTGGTTTCTGTTCCCAAGGTCACCTCACAGTCAGTTCTCTTTTCACAAGCATTGGGAGAAATTAGACATGTCAATGAAATTAAAAATAAGATGATCCAGATTTATTTCATCCAAGATCCAATGCCTTCTCGAACGCTTAAGAGCACATCCCCAGTTCTGTATGAGGTGAGGTGTATGTGTGCACATCCACCCAAACATTTTGAGCAAGATGACAGTATGGCAAGCTGTACTTGATTTAACATGTCTAGACAGCTGTAGGAACACATTATTGAAATGTAATTAATTTAGCAATCCTACTTTGTGTTATTTCTGTACTTCATATTTCTGCTGCATTTGTATGATGTTACATGTATTTCATTGGTAATACAGCTTAACCTTTGATATTTCATCATTTTTCAACTACTCAGTTCTACTGTCATGATGCAAACTAAAAGGCTTCCAAAAAAGCAAAACACGATGCAACTACCTAATATGATAGTAACTGAAGAGGGATATGCACTGATATTTTTGTTGCCATTCTTATTGCCACTACTGATATTACACACACTTCTCCAGATACCTATTTCTGATTAGCCATGTCTTTACATCTTCACATCACTTCTTCCTTCTGTCTTGCACAGAAGCTCCTACCACAATCTTCTCCCTGCAGTCAGAACTGAGCTCTCAGACTTCCTGCTTCTATCTCGCCCTTGTTTCTCTACCCTCTTTTTAAGCCCTGCTTGCTTCTTCAGCATGCCTGATGAACAGGAAAAGAAATCACCCAGAAAATCTGGTGCTTCCAGGAAGAGTCAAGTAGGAAGCTTCCAGGAAGGAATAAGGTAACTGAAAAGAAAATAACTGGGGAAGTCTTTTTCCTTCCTGATTATCACAAGGATACAATCTCTTCCTTTTTCCCTGTCAAGGAATAGAACAGAGAATTCCACTGTCTTCCTCATCACCACCTCCACCACCCTCCAAAACACACTAAAATTTTAGTAGTCTGTTCTAGGACAGGCAAATAACCCACTCTTCAGTTATCTTAATTTCAGTTTAAAATAGAGATGAGTGTGAACAGTGTACTGTTTGAAGCCATTTACTACAGCAACACTTGTTTCATTCAAATAGGTTTCCTCTATGAATTTTGACAAATTCCAAAAAGCTCTCTACTATATGCAACACAAGTTTTTTGTGTTTTCTATGGATGGCTTCACTTAAAAGTACCAAAGGAGCATATGCAGGCACAAGTGCTGAGATTGTTTAGAAAGACCTAACTGTGTGTTACATGCCACAAGCCCTTTGATAAATTCTCTCACTGACACAGCCTTTTTAGAGCAAGAGAGGAATTCACAGAAATTACACTCGATTTTGTCCTGTGGAAACCCAAAATGTACAAATCACATATAGATTTGAAATCTGAGATCTCTACCAGCAGGTTTTATGAATCACCTTTTGTCTTCCTTGTCTTTTTGATTACTACCAAGATTCTTTATATACAATCCTCAGGCAATGAACATCCTACCTTAAACTACAGCCATTTTCCCTGGTAATGAGAAACATAACTATCATTTCCCTTCACAAAGTTGAGAGTGATCCAGATAAAGGTACCAACCCAAATAAATTAAGAGCATGCAGTGTGGTTTGATGTCTGATAGAATGGCTTCAACTCATTTCAATAAACTTACTAGGCAATAATTATTTTAATCTCTACTGCATTTATTTGGTTTAAATAACTCATATTTAATAGATCCACAAATTGTTATGATGATAAAGAGCTAAATTTTAGCCTTGAGTTACCACTTATCCATCCTAGGTCTCTTTTCCAAGGCATGAAAGAAATCAATTGCATGGAGTAAGCAGCACATTGAACAGGAGCGTGCCCTACCCATTCAAAAGTAAATGCTGATGACCTAAGACCGCTTAGTTCAAATCCTTAGTTCAAGACTGCTTTGTTTAGGGCTCAGACAGTTTTCTTTGAAGAACTATGTGACTTCACTACAGCTGGATTCCAGACACCACTATGACTGCTATAGCAGTCCTTGGGGAGCTTAATCCAGCAGGAGAGTTCAGCTGAGTGTACTTCTAAGGACAGGCAGGCAGTCAAGAGCTTCAGCTGCAATTTCAAATATGAATTATGCAAAATATTACAGACCAAAATGGCCTGTCTTTCCCAGAGTGAAGTACTTGCCCTGGAACAGAACTTCAAGCTCTTCAAGAGTCTCATGCTTGAGTTCACATCAGTGCTTCAGGTTTGGGGCTGGATACTACTCCAGCTGTAAGCACAGCATTCAGGTGAAAAAGCCTTTTTAAGTCTCCATTCAAATTATCCAGCTTCTTAGATACCTAAGCATATCTGGACCCACAAGGCTTTCACTTGAGTGATATGGTAACAAAGGCCCAAAAGCCACATTTAGACACAGACATACATCTAAGGCACAGAGTTATTCTATACAATCCTCATCTTGTCTGCAAAAAAGCAGCAGTAACTTTACAGCCCACCAAGAGCAATTTTCCACTGATGAAAGCTGCTGCAATGCACACTCTGAAAATGAAGTCAACATCTTTACACACAAACTTACAACCATACAGGAGCTTTAGTATTACCAGCTAAATACTATGTCACTGTCCACTTTATCAACAGGACTCTTTCACAAGGAGATCTGAATTTGGTCTTTATACGCTGAAAATGAGACTCATTGCCACCTGAAATTATGTACTCATCTGAAATTATGCCTTTTTCCTAAGGCTATAATTTAGGCTTCTTTCACAA